>JACCIC010000006.1:7425000-7691015 GCA_018907035.1 Sycobia sp. Sy_11 | reverse complement strand
TTCGGGGTCCTCGGGGGTCGGTATGCTTGTGTCCAATAGCCAGGGGGCGAATGATGCTTCCGCTATTGGTATAGTTTGCATCGCCGCTTCCTCTTCGACGAACTCCTGTGTTGTATCGGGACTGAACTGAATTAAATTCAGTCGCGATTTCCGTACCTCTTCGAGGGCCTCGCTTAGTTTCTCCATATCGAGAGTAGTATTGAAGCGGTTGGGGGAACTTCTGCGTATATGCACCGTTGGTGCGGTTACGCTTCTGGACGTTAACCCCCACATTTCTTCTGGGTCGTACGCGAGGGATGGGGGAATTTGTTCGTCCCCAGGTCTCTTGGACTGATCGGACATGACCAATCGACGCAGTCCTCTGCCTCGTCCGTTTACTCGGTACATGTTGCTGCTCGTTGTTGATACCTGTGGATAAATTACTGCTATTAGGTTGATGATATCTCTTGAGGTCTGATATATGTGCCTTTGTCGTTTTCCCGTCACTCATGTCTTTGATCTCGAATACGACGGGGATATCTTTTTCGTAATTTTACAGGGAGCTACAAATTTTGGGGCCAATTTCGCTGAGAATTGGCTGGGACCGGACGACAGAACATGGTTGCGTCGACATACCATATCGTTTACCTCAAATGTTTCCGCTCGGTGACCCTTGTTATAATATTTGGCCTGTTTTTGACTTGCGGTGCTCAGGTGTTTTCTTATGAGATTGTGGATGGCGGGCAATCTTTTCATGCGATTTTGCCATTCCAGTGGTGTTAATGTTTGCACCTGCAGCGTTGAATCTTGAGACTGACGATACGTCGGCATTTTTCGGGGATTCCGGCCAAAATTTAAAAATGCCAGCGATGTCTGGGTGCTAGCGTGCACTGCTGTGTTCACTGCTAATGCCAACTCTGGGAGGTGGATGTCCCAGTTTTTATAGTCGCTTTGGACAAAAATCGCGATCATGGTTTTGATGACCCTGTTTACTCTTTCTACAGGGTTGGCCTGTGCGTGGTACGGCGCAATAAATTGGTGTACTATACCCAATTCTCCGAGTTTGGTCTTTAGCCAGTTGTTGGCAAACTCGGTACCATTATCCGAAATTAGGTATTTCGGGCAACCCCACTTGAAGATGATCTGCTTTTCTAGTGCCCGTGTGATCGCTTGGCCATTTGCTTTTCGCAATGGATGTATCCCGATGTATTTGGTGAAAAGGTCTTGGAACACCAAGAGATACTTATGTTGTCCCTTGCTGGTCGGGAACGGGCCCATGATATCTGCGGCTACACTGCTCCAGGGATCTTCGATGTTTCGTTGCGACATCAAGCCCGTGGGTCCTCTCTGCGACACTTTGTGTATTTGACACTCAGGGCAGTGTTTCACATGTTTCTGTATGTCTCTTTTCATACCTGGCCAGTAGTACTGCTGGCCGACTTTGTGAGTGATTTTATCCACTCCAAAGTGCCCTGAGGTCAGAGTGTTATGACACTCATGGAGGACGCGCTCTCTGTCGTTAGAGGGTACCACGAGCTTCCAGTCATCCTGGTCGTGGCCTAGCGCTTTCGTAATGTCATTAGGCCGATGTTTATACAACCGTCCCTCTTTGATCGACCAATCGGGGTATAACTCCGGGTGTTTTTGGATCTCGGCGCTTTTCTGGCGGTACCAATCGTCCATTTCAAGTGTGGTGAGAGTTGCGGTAGAGGACTCTGGGTGTTGAGGGGGCCTTGATAGGGCATCTGGCACATGATGTAGTGCTCCCTTTCTGTGGACGATTTCCATGTTGTACGCTTGGAGTGCTGTTGCCCATCTAGCTAAACGTCCTGTTGGGTCTTTCAATGTATGTAACCACTTAAGGCTACTGTGGTCAATTATCACCGTAAACTTTTCGCCGAGTAAATACCCGCGGAATTTTTCTACTGCCCATAGGACGGCTAGGCACTCCTTCTCGGTGACGGTATAATTTGTCTCAGCTGGTGTCAATGTCCTGCTTGCGTAAGCAATCGGGTGCTCTTCGCCGTGGTGGTCTTGGCTTAGCACTGCTCCTAGAGCGTAATTGCTCGCATCGGTTTGCAAGACATACGGTTGATTCTGCACGGGGCGCGCTAGCACAGACGCTTACGTCAACAGGATTCTGAGCTTGTCGAAAGCTTCCTGTTGCGCTCCTCCCCAGTGCCACTGGATGTTTTTTTTCAATAGTTTGGTGAGGGGCAGCTTGATTTCCGCTAAGTCCTTTATGAATCTAGCGTACCACCCGACCATGCCTAGAAAGGCCCTCAATTGTCGCAGGTTGGTAGGCCTTGGGTATTCGCTTACTGGGCGAATTTTGTCGGGGTCAGTGTGCAGACCGTCCGCGTCTACGATGTACCCTAGGTACTTGACCTCCGGGCAGCAAAACTCGGATTTCTCCTTGTTTATCTGTAGGCCTATCTCGTTCAAGCGGGTGAGGACCGCTTTCACCTCACGAAGGTGCTGCTCGAAGGTCTTCGTAGCGACGATAATATCGTCCATATACACGAAGACATTCGGTTGCCACGCTGGCCCGAAAACAAGGTCCATACCTCGCTGGAAGGTGGCCGGGGCGTTCGTTAGCCCATAAGGTAGTCTCGTATATTGAAAGAGGCCTTTCTGCGGGACCGCAAAGGCGGTGACCTCTTTACTGCTCTCTTCAAGCGGTATCTGGTGGTAGGCCTGACTAAGATCTATTTTAGTCAGGTACCGCGCGTCACGTAAATTGTCCAGCAGGACATCCATATGCGGAAGAGGGTATGCGTCCTTCTTAGTAATGGCGTTGACTGCCCGGTAGTCAATGCAGAACCTTATTTTTCCGTCCTTTTTAGGGACGATTACCGGGCAGCTGCTCCACGAGCTTTCTGACGGTTCTATGATACCCTCCTCGAGCAATCGGTCAATTTCCGCATGAGCCTGCTGGAGGAGTTTATCCGGTATTCGCCGGAGACGCTGTTTTATGGGACGGTGCCCCTGGGTGTCAATATAATGTGGCTGCATGCGTGCCAATTTCAGCGTTCCGGTTTTTTCCGGTATAAGGTGCCGTAGCACTCGGTCCATTTCTTTTTTCTCCGTGTCCTTTAATTGTGCTACCCCGTTAACGGCTGCAATAGCCGTGATAGCTTCAGGTGAGTCACGGTGTTGGGTGACGAAACGCCTGATGATTTTCTTAGGCGTGTGCCACGTAGCGTCTGCAAAGTTGATGGTCATCTTTAGCGACGAAAGTATGTCCATACCAAGGATCATGGCGTATTTCAAGGAGGCCGATACTTTGAAGCGGGCTTTAAGCCGTTCGTTGTCGATCGTTAGTGACAGATCGACCTCGCCTTCGTCAGGACATACCTTGCCGTCCGGCATCTGCATATAGGAGCGCACCGGTATAATAGCTGACTTTACCAGTTTGCCGGGACCAGGGCCTACGTAGGATTTCCGAGCGCCAGGATCGATCAGCGCTGGGAAAATCTTCCCCATCAGCTCAATGTTGAGGAAGAATCTGTTTTCTTCCTCGGGTGCCTTGATGTTGGGATGTATGTGAGTTACATCCCTGGCTTTGGGGCAGTCGTATTCGTCGTCTGTGATATTTGGAGTCGTGTTGTAGGGATTCTCGAGTTCGACTCGAGCATCCTCGTCCCTTACTCGTTTCCCGAGCTCTTCCGTGGGCTGCAGCGGGGACAATTCAATGTCGTGACATTGTTTTCGCCACAATTATAACAGTAGACTTTCCGTCTATCCGGGCATCTGTCTGCCCAGTGCCCTGGTTTCTTACAGGTCCAACAGGGCCTGTCGTCCTCCCGCTGCGGTCCATTTCTAGAACGTCGTCCGTTCTCTCGTGTCGGGGAACGATATTCCTGGTCTCGCCTGTCGGGCGATCTGTACGAGCGGTACTTATGATCGTCTCTGTTAGGCGATCGGTATTGTCGGTCAGGTGTTCTCCTTCTCGGTGATTCCTGATCTCGGTCACGTGGGGGACTTCGCGAGGGGTATTTGTGTCGGTATGGTGGGGATGGAGAGGGGTTGCTTGGACGTGATGCCGATACAGGTGAGGGGTATCTGGGTAAGGGGGGTGGTCTTCTATGGTAGGGGGACGGTGACCGATACCGTGGCGATGGACTTCTTTGTCGCCTGTTCTCTTCTGTTCGTTTTGCCGTTGTTTCCCTGTTGACTATTTGGGACGGACTGTCTCTTCGGGTGTCTCTCCGTGAGTTGTGGGAATACGATCGTACACTGTCGCTCCTAGTGTCTGTTGAGGTGGATGGTTATCGTAACCGTTTTCTTCGGGGCCGTGTTTTTATCGTTATCGATTGCCGCCAGTCTCGATCGTCTGTTCGCCCTTTCCGACGGAGAGCAGGCCGCGGTACTCACCATGCATTCGTCTTGTGCCGGTGGCTCTTTATATCGTTTTGTGAGCTCGCTCGTCAGCTCAATTTGCTGGCCCAGCAATTGCAGCTCGTCGATGGACTGGAACTCGCTTCTATTGATTTTTTCCATGTATGATGGATGCAGGTTTCTATATATCCTGTCGAGCTGTGCTTCCAGTCTCAGTGCAGGCGCCATTTTATCTAGCAGGACACGTATGCCTCTGAGGTAAGAGCCAATGGGCTCTTTTGAGCCTTGCGTTCTGTCACGCCATTCCTCTTCTAGGCGTAGAGTATAGTCGATAGGCCTGAATTGACGGCGCAGCGCTGCCTTGAACTCTTCCAGGGTACACCATTGTTTATATAAGGGTCTGGCCCAGATTCGGGTTGAGCCGCCCAGTATCCCTGGAATTAGTTTCAAAATGTCAGCCGCTGGGATGTCGAGACTGTTTATCGTCTCTTCCATCCTATCAATAAATTCCTCTACGTCTTCGCGAGGGGCTCCCGTGAACTGCACCTTCCACTGGCGTAGCAATTGTCCAGTCCGTGTCTCCTTCAGATAGGTGTTCTCGAAAGGTCGACTGGTGTTCATGTGACTAGAGGTTGTCGGTGCCGCATTGGGCGTGGGCTGCGCTCCAGCTGTTGTGCAGGGCGTACCCGTGTGTGGCATCGCGGCGTACTGTTGGAACAGTGCCGGATGGGCGAATGGCCATCCACCAGGCAGAGGTTGCCAGCTGTTGGCAGCAGCGGGGAGATGATTAACTCCCGTGGTGTTCGTGCTGTGCAACGGTGGTGACGGCCATGGTCCGTACGGGTATCCCATATATGGGGTGTTATTCGACCAGATGGGTGCCATAGTGGCAACATGGGGTTCGATGGAGCTTTTGTTTTCCGCATTATTGATATTAGCTGTTTCATGATCTATATGATCGAGTGCGGTGGAACTCAAGACCTTTGATAGTTCCGTTATATCTCCGTCTGTCTGTCTTGCTTCATCCTTTTCGGCGTGCCATTCTGCGGCTGTTGGTCCGAACAGCCGCCGCATTTCGAAGCGCAGTAATCTGTCTCTTACTGTAGTTAAATTCTCATCTACTTGTAGGTGTTTCTGTTCGGCTTCTGTGAGCAACGCATCCTTTTGCAATTGTTCGTAAACGTTGCTAAGTCTTGCTCTTTCCTCATCTATCTCACTCCTGGTTTCTTGAGGGAGCTCCATTATTCCTAGGTGGGGGTTTTGAAAGGGGGACGATACACGATATGGATGTAAAATAATAAAGACGACACGGTATATATATAATAAAAATTTAAGAACAGCTGTTCGATGTGTTCTTGTTTATATGTGCTTGGAGTAAAATCTAAAAGCGTATTTTTTTTCTAGCCGGAGATAAAATCGTATTCTCTTCTCTTTCTGGACCTTACTATTTCCAACCAAATCGTAGCAAATTTTGCTCTTTCCAGTATTCTGTACTCGTCTATATGCGTAGTAGTGGACTAAGTAGTTACCCTAGTAAAATTTTCTTGATTATAAAGAGAATGCTAAATGCACGAACTGGACTTGATTTTTAACGTAAGTAGATAATCATAAAAGGAATGTTATTATGTTGTAATCCTCTTTTTTTTTCTTCAGGTGTGATTATTTATGAGATTGGTTATAATCCTTTTTTTTTCAAAGAAAATAATTATTATTCTGTGTGCTGATTTATATATACCAATGAAAAAAAAAATTTCTAAAGGTAAAGTAAAAAAAAAATTTTTTTTTGTAGTAAAAAAAAAATTTTTAAGACTGATTTAATTTAGGTGTGAAACAGTAGTTCCGAATTTGTTGATAGAGAGAAAAAAAAATTGTTTATCAAAATTTATTTATTGATGGTTGCTATTATCATTCTTATTATGTTACTATTATTATTATTATTGGTATTATGATTATTATTGTTATTATTGTTGTTATTATTATTGTTATTATTGATATTATGTTATATTGAATTGAATTGTTGTTATCCCAGTTACCTTGACTAAGGTTGTTATTTGTCCAGTACTGCAGTTATTCTTGGCTACACCTATTTTAGAGTGCAGTATTCCTGTCTGACAGTAGTTGATTCAATTAAGACTTATTGAAATGGAAGAAAAAAAAATAAAATCCTCCTGTTGCTTTATTTATTAATAATTAAAAAAAAGTAATATCACACTAAAAATACATATATAAAAAAATGTATATAGACAGTATATTTTCTCTCCCCTTGTTTTTTTTTTCACAGAAAATACTTATTTATGTTTGTTTAGTTATAATTATTATGTTATTTGTCAATGCTAAGAAGTTTACTTGGTTTTATTTACACGTCTAGTTTATGTTTACTATTGTTATTAATTATATCCACTCATTTGTCCTTAAAGGAAAAGGTATCCAATTGTTCGTTAATGTTTCCTTTGGTTTTTTTATTATTTCATTTATATTGGTCCTCTCGTTATGTGGTTTCCTGTCTTGTTGTTACTACCTTCAGCTACTATACTTACTTGGTTATTATATCTTTAGTTGGTTTGTTGTTAACTTGTTATTTATGATAAATGGTGGTAATAATCTTCAACTGGATTAATATATTTATTGCATTATTGTGTAGTCCATTATAAAGCTATTTTACTGTAGTGGTGTCGATATCACCTCTATACTAATCATTCTGCTTACTATTATTTAATGTTATTTGAGGTTATTTATTATTAGTTAGTATTTAGCAGTTTAGTATTTAGCAGCTGAAAATAAAAGAATACTCACAGTATTAAGAGGTTATTGTAATTAAGCGTGTGATTTCCTCCTTGTATTTTCAGTTATGTTTGTTTGTATATATCCCCAGCACTATTTGTCCAAATGACCAGCTTGACGATAAATATTCATCAATATGTCAGTGAAATAATTAAATAGGGCCAGTTGTTTTCAGAAGATGAAAAGAGATTAGCGGCATTGGCTTTTCTCTTTCAATTTACCAAGTTTTCTATTATACTTGGCTACAGTCCCACTACCATCAGTGTTTTATTACTAAATGTCCTTAATTTTCTTAAAAATGATTTAAAATTAATTTCTACTATCGAAGTGGATATTCTCATCTACCTTCACTTTATAAAATTGAGAAAATTCAATTCCTTCATGGTAATTGTTTTCTTTCAAAATTCACCCTGTGCATCTATATGTCAAACATATAGGTTATACCTGTCAGAAGGAAGAGAGAGAGAGAGAAGATCTTCTGCTACTTGAGCTCCTCTCTTTATGAGGTATTTGTATTTAATAAAGTATTTAAAGCTATAATTGTAGTAATCGATAATAAAAAAAAAGAAGCGATATCGATAGCAATGGGGGGAAGTGTCCTGTATGCACTGAGTGTGGTATCCTTGTTATTGCATACGCTTATTAGATACAAAGTCTTATAATGCTGATAATTTCCTTGATCTTTTCTAGTCTCCAACTTGATATATATATGCTATTTCTTCTGAGTACATCTATGAACTATATATTTAAGATATAACTATCTTCTATGTGTAGCGAGGGTCATATGTGGTATTGTAAAATGGTATAAAAGGTGCAGGGACTATACGACATTCATGTGCTTTTGCACATAATAAGAGAGGAAACGATATGCATATATGATATATTATGTAACAAGTTAATAAAAATTTAGGGACATGAGTGGCGAGAAAGGACAGACATAATATCAAAAATCAGTTAAATGTATATGAGATATATATATGGAGCATATGAGAAATATTCTATAAAGTCAAATATAATATCAGTAATTTAAAATGATATGTAAATAATACATGGATTATATAGAAATAATTTAGATTCGAATAACTGACAATGTATGTAAAGATTTTCAGAAAAGGCTATTTATTTTGCATGTAAACACACTAAGTTTAAGAGGTATTTGACCTCGACCTTGTACTTTTATTTATGTAATTACTAAATTTATCCTTTACTGTGCTGTTATTTCAATTTTGAAATACCAGCATATTTCTCAAGAAAAAGAGAAAGTTGTTCTCTTTTGTGTGTTTACATTTCAGTCAACAAATAGCGCATTTTGCTAATATAAATGAAATTATAAGTAAAATTATAATTATACTGTTACTTATACTTTCATTATTATAAATACATATATATATTCATGTAAAATACAATATCAATAAGTACATGCAAAATTTATATGAGTATAAAATTAAAAGAAACTATTTTCTATATAACACCTTGCTTGACTTTACTCAATATACATAGGGGGGGATAACGAGAAGGCATTTATGTACATTAGTTTTAGCCCGATAATTTAATTAATTAATTATAAATTGTTAATTAATATATTAGTACCTAGACGTGACGAAAAGGGAAAAAGGGGAGAAGCATCTAATCATAAAAATTTGTCAGTAAAAATTTTTGACACATTTATGCTATTGCGCATTCTTCTGCGCACACTTGTGGCTGCAATCGTCGCCTGTCCGTGTGTGCACTTGTACGTGTGTTGCGTACTTTTTCTTCGTGCAGCTAGACTAAAGGGGATCGGGAAAAAGAGTGAGTGCACGATGTGGCTCTTCTACGAGGCTTCAGGATCACTTTTGTCGTGCCCCACGTTGGGCGCCATTTTATAACCCCGAAATCGGGTTATACTTACTGTTCACTTGCGTGTGTGTATGTGTGGACTCTTCCACGCTGCCGGCCGTGCACTCCGCTGAAAGGGGACGGGGAACGGAGAATGAACCACGCGAGTGATTTTATCAGATTATTACAAAATTACTATTTATTTATACAAACCGACTACTTACAATGATGAAGCGATACATATAGTTAATACTGAGTGCGGGTTCCGCGACACTACATCGATTATTCAGTTAATCATGCACTCCTTTAACATCTACGGGGACGGGGGAAACGGAACGGGACGCTCTCAACGAAACACGTGGGAACAACGCTATTACACTACATATTATATACTAACGGACAATTTATACGCGAACGCATTTACGGCGATACAATACGCTAAACGGGATTATAAAACTAATCGCTATGCTACGCGCGATAAATACATATTATACGGCTAAACCGCGAAGCTATGCAGTCGGCAGATCGCGGCGCGCGGGTGCGGCGGCTCGTAGCCGCTGATGGCGTCGCTGGCTCACAACGGCACGCGTATGGCAACGCACACACGCTTCCTCAATGCTTCCGCTCACAGTCCGGAGTTGATACGAAGATGTCGCCGCGTGTCCTCTCCTCGTCGATACCGATGCTCTCGCACGGAGTTTGCGCGAGGGTAAACTTACTACGCGTTCCCGCGAAAGGCGCAAAACTGCGACCTTACTTCACGCTTCACGATACGATCGCGAACGGGCAAAACTACGGTATTCTACCGCGGGACAGAATAAAGGTGCGTCGGGGACGAAAAGGAAAAAGATATACGACGAAGAACCAACTCGAGAACTCGGATTGACGAAGGTCAAGACAAGAATGCGAAGTTCGTTCCGAACTTCATACTTCCTACAGCGCTTCCAGCGCCCTCGCGGCTCGCGCGTATCGTTTCGCGGACACGCCCGAACACTCGCGGTTTCGCACGAGCGCTCTCACCTACAGCCGCCGTTCGGGCGGTTACAATATATAGAGCGAAGAGAATGGATTTTGGTCGCGTTTGGAATCAGTCCGATCTTGCCGAAATAGAGGAAATAATTAGTGCACGCATTTCTTATATGTATGTTTATATATGTATATACACACGTATATACGCGTAGTTCTTTTCTCTTTCGCTCGGTCCTTCACTTACCCTCTTCGGCATCGTGCCTGCTAGCCGCCTTGCCCCTCCTCTTAATAACAGTCAATACTTGCGCCCGACGTTTCTCCTTCATTACTGTAATGCCTTATATTATATATATAAAATGTCCGAATAGCTATTCGGACATTTTTCAGCAGTGCGCTACATTCATCGATAGTCGAGATTGCAGACGGACCTTGTTCAGGCACCTACCACAGTCGGCTGTAGCGCCAAATTTGGAACTATTGATTTACATGGGCCCTGGCAATCTCGGTTCATCTCTGGTTTTAGATTGCAAATCAGAGGATCGATGGTTCGAGCCCGATTAGAAATATGTATGAATTTTTTTTTAGCAAAATAAAGATTATAAAATGAGACATAAAAAAATTAATTAATACTTAATATCGTAATATAAATTAATTCTGATTTCTTTATATTCTAAAATCAATCAAAATAAATTTAAAACGAATGAAATGCAGTTAAAACAAAGGAGAATAAATTTATTTCTTTAAATTACATCTTTTTAAAATGAAAAAATAATTCTTTATCGGTATTATTTATGTTTTAAAGATGTATATCATGTTAATTTGAAATTTTACCAGTTTGGATTTTGAGAAGAGTCTGCAATTTCTATTGCGGACAAAGTAAGCCTTTTATGATGGTGTTTAATTTAAGATGAAGAACAAAGACAGGATAATTTATTGAATTACGAATAAATATTATAAAGCCTACTCGCCTGAAAGGTTTTGTTTTTCTTGATTTCATGAAAAGTATTGAAGGGTGGGGATTTTACTGACTGGGATAGGCTCACTGTTGATACCAATTTTTATAATACGTATAAACTTTTTGTCAGCGTAATATTCATTTCAAGGTAGATGTGTTAAAATTATATAATGGTTTTGTGTTAGGCATTTGATATACGAATATATTTTTGTCTAGGATATCTTATATAAAAAATATAAGCGGACTAAGCGTTTGTTTTTGAAAAATATAACTATAAAGTTTTAATTTTGAATACTATTTACAGATATCATTTGAAAAAACATTTTTAAATAATTTCTTACCTAACAGGGCTCGAATCGCTGATCCTCTGATTTGCAATCTAACGCATAGCCACTACAAGCTATGCTCTAGAAATAGCTTAAATTGGTTGCAAACGTATTTATGATAATAATAATTACTAGTCGTTGCGATATTCACTTCTGTCGTGAGAAGAAAAAAAAGTCCTAATGAAAATAAGGATAATGAATAGAAACTAAGCTGCCCAATAAAACTTTACTAAAACTACATTAAATGAATCGAACCTTTTTTATATGAAAGCTAGGAATCTCGGATTTGTTTTTGCAAAAAAAGAATATAAGTATGTGCAATGTAGAAGTTAAAAAACTAATAGGAAATTTTTCGAACAAGCTGAAAACCCGAACATATCGTATAAAAGAGTCTGTAATGTGAGCATGGCTGCTACTCGTCCACGGCTCATTATTGCGATCCTTGATTAATGTGTTATATTATATTTTGTTGTTAAAAAGTTTTATTTATGGGTCCTTTTTGGATTAAATTAAATAAATAAATAGATAAAATAAGAGTATTATAGGCAAATTAAATTCAATGATATATTAATAATTCTTTTAGAACAAGAAACATTTAATGGTATTAATTTTATTAAAATTTATTGCATACTTATTCAGTATTAAAAAAAAGATAAATAATTAAATTAATAATTTAGTAAGTTTTATTCTACATTCATAAATGGATAGTGCCAGTACATACAACAATAATACATTTTGCTTCTCTATAGGGAGCAGAGTAGGCTTTGTGATACATTGTAATTTTATTTTTTAACAAAATATTTTACAATCACTTTGTTTTAAGTTATAGACAATTAAAGTTAAATGATTACATCCTAAAAGTAAGAACAATTTCATATTTCTATAGACATTAATAATCTAATAAACTTTACTTCACTTTTCTGTATATATACCTTTCAATACAATTACAGTGAAATGTAAAATTTTAAACCTTCGTATTGAGACTAACGAACATCTTTTTTGTTTCTCCAATTTTAACGTTCTCCAATTTTATCTTACAGTGATGCAATAATCGTGATTAGCAGCTATTATCGCTTAGAATTGTATAGGTTAGAATCTATATCTTGGTATTATTATTGATAGATTGACACTGACTTGAAGATAAAATAGACTAAAAGAATAAAATTGAAATATAATAGAATATAGTAATATAAAAAAAATAAAATTGTAAAATATATGTGTCGATGTGGAATTAATTTACATGCTGTTCTCTGTACCAAAAACGGGATTTCTGCTAAACAAATAAAGGGACGCTGCTTTACGATCATAGTATAGCTTCTGTAGATATCGGCCGTACTGCAGAACTCTAATCCCAGAGTACCGGTATCCAAAAGTTGGACAGCCGCTGTTTTTCGTGCGACGGCAAGAGACAATTTCGCACAGCAATTATACAAATGTTCTATCTGCTATCCAAACGGGTTCACCGAGCTGAGACAGTGCGGAAAATTCCCACCAGGGTCTATAATAATGACAAATGTAGAAACTCTATCGAAATTCAGTGGTGGGAGAAGCGCGACTAAACCTGTACATTTTCATTGCGATTACTAGCACATCAAGCGCTGGTGCCTTAATGATCGGTTATTTAAAACACGGTCGTATATACCTATATACATATTGCAAGCTTTGAGGCATATCGACGTGCATACGCATTACGTAGTGGTCGTAGGATCGACAGCGCTAGTAGCAGCGAAGAAGTAAACTACATTTCTTCGCGCTTAAGGGAACTCAATTGGCACAGATAACTGTAAGGTATCTAATTTCTGTTTTTTGGAATCTAAACATTTGGTAGCTATCTCTGACACGCCATATTGTAGTTAAATTTAACTTAACTGTAAAAAGGCATCATTACGTTACCATTTTCAGATAAATATCAGTTACTTTAAATTGTTGCCACTATTTTACCATTTTCAGATAAAGCTTAGTGTCGTACAAATGAGATGAACATGTATACAGATGTTTATAAGGTAACTTAAAAAAGACATCATTTGTTTGCCATTTATAGACAACGTTTAGTTATCGTAAAAAAAACAAAAATATTACTCTTCTGTAAATGCTGAAAAAAAAATTTACCGAGGGAGTTGGAAAAATTCTATTACATTATAAAAGTTTGAGGTTAGATTGAATAGTTTTCGATGCCTTAGGAGAAAGCAATTCCCTTGTTTACCAAACGACAGTTCAAAAACGGACCCACAAGTACATGTCAAAATAATTTTTAAATTATATTTTAATAGTACTGTATTCCTACGTTATGAGTAAGCCGGGTACATAAAAAAATGTATTATAATACTGCAATCATGACCGTTTTCCCTAAAGTTATTTATATTATTTCATTAAAGTTACTAATTTCTATCAGAACAAATATCATACGTGCCTTTTGTCAAAAATAATTAAAATATCATGAAATTCTGAAACTTGTTACTTATACTACTACTCTTTTGAGCGAAGCCTAGACAGGGCATGCTAGTAATTGATAAACGCCTTCTAGAATCTGCGATTTTAGCTAACTAATGCCCGATTCGTGATCCGCATCCCTAAATACCCTTTCCTAACCAATTTGACGATGATACAAGTAAAAATGCGAACAATATTTGCGCGATTCTGGAATATGCAATTTCAGTACACTAATGTCAAATTCGTGATGTGCATTTCTAAGAAACCCTGAATACCAATATTCACGTAGTAACAAATAAAAATATCGGTAATCGATAAGTTTCTTCTAGAATGTGCAATTTTAAAAAACTAATACCAGATGTGTAATCTGTATCCATAAAAACGTCTTACAACAAATTTGACGGTGGAAGAACTAAAAAAAGTGTAAAGCGTTTGCGCACCCCCTAGAATGTGCAATTTCAGTACACTAATGCTACATTAGTAAGTCGTATCCATAAGAACCCCTGAAAACAAATTTTCACGTAGTAACAAATAAAAATACCGGTAATCGATAAGCGCGCTCTAGAATGTGCAAATTTAGTAAACTAATGTCAGTTGCATGAACGACATCCCTAAGAATCCCTTACAACATATCTGATGATGAAAGATAAAAAATATTTGGGACCTAAAATGTAGAAAATATTTGGGCGCCCTCCTACAATGTGAAATTTAAGTACAATAATGCCAAATTCGTGATATGCTTCTCTAAGAAACCCCGAATACCACTTTTCACGTAGTAATAATTTCAAATGCCGAAAACTAATAGAAGCCCCATAGAATGTGTAATTTCAACAATCTAATGTCAGTTTGGTGATTGCTAAGCAACCTCAATTATCAAATTTCTTTTTCGATATATCTAGACATCATATATTATCGTGTGAAGTCGAGACCTCCTCTAGATATCATCTCGGTACACTTTGACATCGAATACACGTATCAGTACACGAAAATAACCCTAGAAGTCGTGCAGATATACCTGGGCATCGTACATTATCATGCGAACCTGAAACATCCTTTAGAAATCATCCATATACACCGCGTAAAGCTCGGGCTTCATAAACCCCTGCAGAATGAAATATTATGAAGCCCGGGCTCATTAAACCCCTATAGAAGGAGATATTATACAGCCCGAGCCTCTTAATCCAATTTGGGCTTGATAAACCTCTATCTATGAAAAAAAGGGTTTGATAAACCCCGTTGTCTATATATATATATAACTATTTATTAATACAAATTATGAAATGTATGGTAATATATCTTATAAATGTGCAAACAAAGAAATATTTTTTTGTTTAAGGGGGCATCTCTAGTCTAAATCGATGAAAAAATCAATTTTCCAAAAACACTGGTTTTGCATTTCGTATACTAATAGTAACATCGTACAATAGTTTATTTTAACTTGCGCGCTCTAAAAATGTTTCTATAGCGTGTATTCTTGGTGCACGCGCAAGTGTCATTTTAGAGCAATTCAGACAGTTGGCGATCGGAGAGGTATATACTTGGTCCCGCTTCTTTCTGTATTTATATATCTCACGAGTATTTTCAACGATATTTTGAAGCACTGAAAGTATTGCTTTCTTTTAATTTAATTGTAAAAACAGTGATTCATTTATATTAGTTGGAAAAAAGTTCATAAAATGGATAAAAGAAAGTACAAAATTCGGCAATTCGAGAGCTGATTGACAAAAAAAAGAAATTTTCGTGGCAATCGATTTACGAGTGAGCGTGATGAAAGTGTGGTTAGTGCATCTGCTAAAAAAATTAAGAAAAATAATCCTGCATTCGAAGTGAACGTTGATCCATTGTTGCATTATGTCCTAGTGAATTTCTTACTTTTTCTAAGACTACAAGACATTTTAATTTGTAAAACTTGTAAAGGCGATATAACATTTTCCAATCGTAACGTAAAGGATCAGGTTTTCAATTAGTAGTTTCGTGTAAATATGAAACGGAAACTCATATTCGAAGCAGCCAACAATTCATACTTCCTACGAAATAAATCGCCGCTTTGTATTTGCGATGCGTTTACTCGGTGTTGGCTTGCTAGGTATATATAATTTTTGTGCAATGATGGATATCAGCAAAGGATATGCTTAAGCTACTTATTATGCAATAGTAAACCACATTTGGATAGCAGCAGAAGCACTAGCTACATTAGTTTTTAGACAAGCAGTTAGTGAAAAGCAAAGAGAAAATGAGGCTGCCGGTAATGTAAAAAATCGGCTCACAGTTTCTGGTGACGGTTCTTGGGCTCGAAGGGGTTTTTCTTCTTTTGTCGGGATTGCTATATTGATTGGGAAATTTTCTGGAAAAGTTCTTGATGTCATTGTGAAAAGTAGAATATGCAAAGCTTGTGAACAATGGGCTGGAAAGGAAAATTCTATGAATTATCAAGACTGGTATGAAACTCACGAGCCAGATTGTAGTGCAAATCATGAAGGCAGTGCGAGATCGATGGAAGTTAATGATATAAAAGAAATGTTCCAAAGATCTGTAGATTTGCATGATAGTTCTTATGAATATTATATTGGTGATGGCGATTCGAAGACTTTCTCATCGTTACAAGATATACAGCCCTATGGTGATGTTTTGAGCGTAAAAAAGAAGGAGTGTGTTTTACATGTTAAAAAGTGAATTTATAAAAGAGCAAAAGATGCTAAAAAATAACTGACATAGACAAAAAAGGCTCAAAAAGCGTCAGAAGCTTCACAAAAAGGTGCTGATAGAAAAAACGACAAAAAAAAAAAACAAAAAAAAACTGAAAAGCCTAAAATAACGGCTATATTGACTAATAAAGTCATGCTGGGGATGTCAAAATATTACGAATAAGCTGTTCGCCGAAATCCAGATTCTGTTGAAGATATGAGAAATGCTATTTGGGCAACTTTTTATCACAAGATTTGTACGGATGATAAGCTTCAACATATAAATTGTCCCGCTGGGAGACTCATAGTACAAATACCGAGTTGCTGAGGCTACCGGCCAGTTGAAAAATTTTGTGCACCCTCCAGCACTAGACGAAGAAATTCAACCTTTATTAAAAAAGATTTATGAAGATCTTATCACAGACGATCTGCTAGAAAGGTGCATCGGAGCACACACACAAAACACCAACGAAAGCTTCAACGCTTGTGTTTGGAATATAGCTCCAAAACACATGTTTTCTGGGAAGAAAATTGTTGAAATTGCTACCTATTGTGCTGTGTGCGTCTTCAATGAAGGATTTTTACCTTTATTAAAAATCATGGAATCCATGGGTATTTCGATTGGCAGCGTAGCAGTGGATTTTGCGCAGAGACAGGACGAAAATAGAATTAAGCAAGAAAATCATCGTGCATTGAAGCTTTAAAAGAACGGCGACTCGAGCTTAGAAAGGCTAAGGCGCACGAAAATGAGTTTTTTGAGGACCAGGAAGGAATTATGTATGGAGCTGGTATCGCGGATTGAGTGTAAGAGGGTTATTTCTTCATTTTTTGCATAGGTTTTCAAAAAATTATTTTAAACGCGTTTTTCTCGAAATAACATTTTTTGACCTGGCTGACATGATTTAACAAAAACTATTCAACCGATTGGGCTGAAATTTTGAGAGGTTATTCGTCACACATATAGTAATAGCCCGTACTAGAATTATCAATATTCAATTACATTTGAGCACTTTCTTAAACAACATAACCTCAAAAAATAAGCCGAAAATTAGAAAAGCCCGCCGTTTTGTTTTTATTTTACTTAAACTTCTTGATTTTAGTACGGGCTATAGCCACTTTCTTATACTTTAATATGCTTTTTGAATTTTTCATTTCAGAGCTTCCTGTGTCAAGATATGATGTCAGCCAAAAAAAGCACGCTTCGTTGTGGCAGCCATATCTGGGCCATATTGGATGAAAAATGAAAAAAAAATTTTTTTTTGCAGACTTCAATATGTATTTTTATATAAAAAAAATTGTAGTGTGACAATAAAGTTTACTGCAAGAAAAAAATCTTGAAAATTTATGCAAAAAGACTAGAAATGCCCCCTTAACAGAAATAAATAAAAGTTACTTTAAATTTGTTTTTTTTTTTGTAAAATTTTCTTATTATACAAATATGTTTTCAATTTTGCAGAAGAATGAATAAAATACTCACACAGTTGGTAAAGCGGTAGAATAACTCAAGTATAAAGAAACCTATTTATTTTCCATTTTCATCTGTGCATGAACTTCTGCAATTTAAAAACATTAGCGAAGCTGAATACAATGAAGTTGTAAGTGTATAACTTTTTCATATATTTTACATAAATGGCTTTTTATATATTTTAATTTTTGTATGTTGATTACCTAGCATACTTGGGCGGGATAAATGCTTCCGATTTAGCTGGCGGATATTTCAAAATAGCGTTTGAATTGAATGACAAAGTTATTACAAAATTGACGTGGACATGAGACAAAAGAAAATTTCTCTGAAAGACACGCGATTTGTTAAGGCTTACGAAGGTAAAACAAATTATGCAAATAACCAATATTTACAGTATGCTATCCTCAAAATGAAAACATACTCGAGTATACAATTTATCTGCTGTATAATAATAAGATACGAAATAGTTTGCTTTTAACTGTACTAAAAAAAAAATTTAACTGTACTAAAAAACAATAAAACAATTTTTTTAATTGAAATCATTCAAAAGTAGTTTAAACAATGAATTTTGTAGAAATGCTAGTAATTAATTATAACAGCAAAAATAAGATTTTATTTTTCAATAGAATATATTTTTATGATAATATTACAAACAATTTCTTGTTTCAGATGCTATCGCACTGAATAATTGCATCTGAACGACGAAACGTAATCGTTATGAATTTCATTGGGCGATGTGTAAAGCTCTTAAAAGTATGAAAGAAAAATTGAGAAGAAAAGATATGCAGTTAAAAAATAAACACGAAGCGGAAATACATAATCATAAGATAGATGTGGATGAAATGCAAAATTCAGAGAGGGTACTATCTAATAGTTTATACTATAGTAGGCCAGAAAGTAAAAAAGAATATGTAAGTGCTGAGAACGTTTTCGAAAAAACAGAAGAACTAGAAGTAGAAGAAGATGATGATGAACTAGAACAAGAACAAGAAGATAAACTAGAATATTCAGAAGAAATGTTCTAAAATAAAAATATAATGCAATGTAATGTAATATAATTATGTATTGTAATATAAAATGATATATATATATATATATATATATATATATATATAATATATTATAAAATAAATTTATTTATTTAGTTAATATATATTATATTATATTATTTTATATTATTTTATATAGGTATTATTGTTTTTTAATTATTTACGTATTTTAATAAATTAATTATTAAATAAAAAAAGAATATGTTTTTTTATTTCTATATATATGTATATATATATATATATATATATATAGTACCCACATCCACACATATAAACACGTATGTCAAATCCGCCCACATTACCGACTGTTTGGCGACAGACTGGATCCATTCCACACGTGCAGACTACCTCCACGTCGTGGCTTCAATCGTGGATCCACTCTAGGCGTAGAATGTCTTGCAGTTGGGCGACAATCGGCACACATTTGCGAAGATCGTGTGGGCGCAATTTGAAGATAATCTGGAACCACGATGTTTATTGCCCAGATAGCAGCGCATGAGAGCAGACCGTGGAGGATCACGCGTTACGGTAATCTGTTGCTAGAATGGAGTGATTGTAGGTGCAGAAATACCCAGATCAGGACCACGTAAAAATGCACGCATGGCGTTAATGTAGCTCCACTTTATTGCACGACATGTAAATATGCGGGTATATATAGTCTATACGGATTTGATACACTCTTACCTCTGGTCTTACCAGAGTGCATCTGCGTATGGGCATACGAGGGAGCTGGAGAGTTTTTATCGTTTTTATTGTTAGTGTTTTAGTTTCTGTAGATATTTTGAAATATTATTTATCTAAAACCGCATAATGTTGCAGCAAATGTGTAGAACGTGTCTAGGTACTTGTGGTGAATTAGTCCTAATTTTCTCGGAAGATTATTATGTGCACAATTTACCTGCAAAACTATACCACACGATCAGAATTAAGGTTAGAAATTAAAAAAAAGTTTTATTGCGTAAAATATTGAAGAATATTTTAGAAATACAATTAAAAGTATGATTGATATATGTCTCACATTCTTTTATTATTCTATATTTATTGTAAATATGTCAAGAAATTTCTATTACTGTAAATGTCTACTTAAATTTATTAGATTCTTGTGCAAAATAAATTTAAATTTGAACTATATAATTAATACATAATTATACAACGTTTATTATCAGTTAAAGCACTTTTGCAATGTTAGTAATTTTATTTTTATTGCGTATATATTTATATACTATATCATTTTAAAAGTTTTTCTTTTATTCTATAGAAGTAAATTGTGCTTTACTAAAAGACAGTTTAAGATCAAGAAATTAGTTTTCTGTTTATGTTACTCAGATTCACTGAAAATGTTCAAGTTATATATCTCTTTTAATATATATGAAATTTAAATTCAAAATGTTTTGCTTATTTTAGGTACAAAAAGATGATAAACTACCAAAAATGATGTGCAAAAAGTTAATATTTCATGTAGATTCTTTATTCTGTTTTAAAGATCAATGTGAAATGGCTGAAATCAAATTAAGGAAAACTATAATAGGTTTACTGTTTAATGATGTTAATACAAGGACAGATATATTTAAATTTCACACGAGGTTCATTAATCTGCTTAAAATTAGTTTTAAATAACTATTTTACAAAGTATTTTGTAAAAAGTAACTTTATTTTGTCTATTCAGCTGGAAATCATTCAGATGCACTTATATCACCTGAAGATGATTATGATGTTGAGTATGCATCAGAAGAAGCTAGATAGAAGTTGAAAATGCTAGAAAGGTATTCGTAATGCTAAAGAAAAACGTAATAAAAATATTGGAGTTAAAGTGGAATTTGTACCGATGCAGATGAATGATGACAATGGTTAAAACTTAAGTTCAATGTATACAAATGATATGACAGAAGTTACTTAGATATATATTATTTGACAAATTGAATTTTACAATATGAATTTATAGAAACAATAACATATATTTTTTATAGGACTGAATTGTATCTGAAGGTGATGATAAATGTTCATTCTATTTATCAGAAGGATCAAAAGGTTTCAAAAGCTATTCTAAAATAAAAATTATTAATATAACATAATACAACCACGAATAGCTGTATAGTCTACGTGCATTCACGTGCTTGTAAGCAAATTGTGTATTTCATGGAATGTTTATAATTTAAAAAAATGCAAATATAAGATTAAAATATATATATACACGTAAATGCACAGAAATTAATCACAGTATATGCATGCGTGTTATACGTGGTTGTATTATGTCACCATAATTTATATATTTAATTATATATTTAAATGTTATTGAATTTTTATTAAATATAGTAGGTGAAATGTTAAAATAAAGATACACGAAATAATCTTTTAACATGAACTTTATTTCAAACGAGGAAAGAAAAGACGTCTGTTCAAACGAAAGGGCAACGCAAGACTCACTACAGTACTCGATAAAAAAAACTCTGTAAGCCCTTGTGAGAAGCTTAAAACCTATATAAAAATATCAGGCATCTAAACAATAAACTCATAAATCATTTGCCGCGCAGGGCAGCAAAGACGCAGATCCTAATAAGACCCAGTGGACACATATGTTTACATCCTTTCACGATACCGTCCAATATTTAGTATCAAGTATTTTTTGCTTTATTATTTATAGAATGCTAAAATAATCTAACAGTTATACTTGCATTTTTTAAAATTATAAACATTCCATTAAATAAACAATTTGGTTTTATTAAAAACTTAATTTAAATATAGATTAGAGGTCTATAATAATTTTTATCTTCAGAATAGCTTTTGAAACTTTTTAATCCTTCTGATAAATATAATTACGATTTATCATCACCTTCAGATACAACTCACTCCTATAAAAAATATGTTTATTGTTTCTTATAAATTTATGTTCGTTGTTTCTTATAAATTCATGTAGTAAAATTACATTTGTAAATTAATATATACCTCAGTAACTTCTGTCATATCATTTGTATACATTGAACTTAACTTTTAACCATTGTCATCATTCATCTGCATCGGTACAAATTCCACTTTAACTCCAATATTTTTATTACGTTTTTCTTTAGTATTACGAATACCTTTCTAGCATTTTCAACTTCTAATCTAGCTTCTTCTGATGCATACTCAACATCATAATCATCTTCACGTGATGTAAGTGCATCTGAACGATTTCCAGCTGAATAGACAAAATAAAGTTACTTTTTACAAAATACTTTGTAAAATACTTATTTAAAACTAATTTTGAGCAGATTAATGAACCTCGCGTGAAATTTAAATATATCTGACTTTCTCGTTGATTAATTTTTATTAACTCTTGACTAAATAAAAGTATTAAATTTGGTATTAAACTGCAATATTTGTTTGAAATAATAATAAAAAAATTGAATATAAAAATAGTAGCATAAAATAAATTCTTTTTAATTAATTCAGTTAATATATTGTAACGGGGTACTTATTTATGAAAGACCCAGTAGAGTACCCGTTGACAGAGTTGTAAATAACCCTGAACGGATTAAATTGTTTAAAACAATTTATTTGGACCATTGGTTCTTTACGGATATTTCTTCCTCAGACTTACCTTTTTTCCTGGAATTTATTTAAATAATAATATATATATATTAATAGATTATCAATAATCCAGGAAAGGACGGGTTAATTATCAGGTACAGGGGGAAGTATTTTTATATTTTCTATTACTAATAAAAATAAAAATAAAATCTATTTAGTTAAATAAGAAAATGAATTTTATATTTATTAAATTATATAAAATTATAATAAATAATACACTACCCCTATCTAATACGCACCCACGATATGTTAACGCACGAATCCATTCGCACAGGGTGTGAGAGAGAAAAATTTATAAGTATAGCAGAGAGACAAAGCAACAAGGGTGCTATCTTACGAAGAGTAAGAGTAACTACTACAGAAAATTGTGTAAGCGCTTGTTACTCTTATAATTTATATTCTATGTTCGTATCTTTTTTTTATGTTATTTAACGTCGCTCTATTTATGCTTCCAAATATCGGTGCTAATCAGCGACGGAGGTCTACGATGTGTTTATAAATAAAGCACATGTAAATTATTACAGCGGTGCCTGTATCAATCGGCCGAGACTGGGATTTGAACTCGGATCGCCAAGTTATTAGTCCTTCGCTCTAGCGATCGAGCCATTAGGCCTCGTGTTCGTATCTCTCTGCCTCTCTCACACTTTATAATACTAACTTGAGATTTCTAAGATTTTCTAATTTGTGGTAATAAATGAAATCAGTAAAGAAAAACTCTGATATAATGAAACCCGAAGATATAAACACCAAAGAAAAATTCACCAACCTTATTGCACGACGCTTGAAAATCACAACCCAACGATGTTCAATCACTGAAATCTTGGATTCTGTCTGTACTAATGGACATACAAATTACCGTCAAGTTTACTGATTTCTTTATTTATTTCGTAGGGACTTCTTCGAAAATTAATCTCTACTTAGTAACACAATAGATATCTTATATCTCTTAAAACCAAATATTTATCGATATCTCTAATTTTCTACTAAAATAATCACGACCAAATTCCAAAAACTCAAAAACTATATGTGAAATATATCTCCAAACTATATATTAATTATATATCAGGTATAATAAATTTAGAATTTGTTCTCCTCTCTCTCTCTCTCTCTCTCTCTTTTTCCCTACTTTTTTCCTATTTGTTATAGTAATTAACATGTATTGGGTAAAGTAACCTATACATGTTACAATCTATAAATATTATTTTTACACAATATATATTTTTCATAATGTTTATCAATATAATTAGATATATCTGTCATTATATTAGCATCATTAAACTTTAAACCTGTTATAGTTTTCCTTAATTTGATTTCAGCCATTTCACATTGATCTTTAAAACAGAATAAAGAATCTATTACATGAAATATTAACTTTTGCACATCATTTTTGGTAGTTTATCATCTTTTTGTACCTAAAATAAGCAAAACATTTTGAGTTTAAATTTCATATATATTAAAAGAGATATAACTTGAACATTTTCAGTGAATCTGAGTAACATAAACAGAAAATTAATTTCTTTATCTTAAACTGTCTTTTAGTAAAGCACAATTTACTTCTATAGAATAAAAGAAAAACTTTTAAAATAATATAGTATATAAATATATATGCAATAAAAATAAAATTACTAACATTGCAAAAGTGCGTTACCTGATAATAAACGTTGTATAATTATGTATTAATTATATAGTTCAAATTTAAATTTATTTTGCACAAGAATCTAATAAATTTAAGTAGACATTTACAGTAATAGAAATTTATTGGCATATTTACAATAAATATAGAATAATAAAAGAATGTGAGACATATATCAATCATACTTTTAATTGTATTTCTAAAATATTCTTCAATATTTTACGCAATAAAACTTTTTTTTAATTTCTAACCTTAATTCTGATCGTGTGGTATAGTTTTGCAGGTAAATTGTGCACATAATAATCTTCCGAGAAAATTGAGACTAATTCACCACAAGTAGCTAGACACGTTCTACACATTTGCTGCAACATTATGCGGTTTTAGATAAATAATATTTCAAAATATCTACAGAAACTAAAACACTCACAATAAAAACGATAAAAACTCTCCAGCTCCCTCGTATGCCCATACGCAGATGCACTCTGGTAAGATCAGAGGTAAGACTGTATCAAATCCGTATAGACTGTATATACCCGCATATTTACATGTCGTGCAATATCTAACCCTAATCTGGACGGCGCTGCTATCTGGGTGGGTGGGTTCATACACGTTCTCGCAGCATCGCATCGTTCACCTGTCCGCCTGTCGCAGCCGATTACCATAATAGCGCCATCTAACAGTTAAGAAATTTTGGTACCGTAGTCCTATTATAAGCCTTTATCTTCTTCGGTTGAGTGTAATAAAGTAATACAGAATATGTAGATCGTTTTGAGATGAGAAATGTATTCTACACTGCTCAATTATACGACTGATTCCACCGTAATGTATTAAATACAATTTCTTTCTGTATCTCATTTTAATGAAAAATAACAGTGAAATCAAGTTATATATTTCGTTTTATGTTTATTTTATTTTTTCTAATTGTAAATAACCAGAATCATTATGTAGAAAGAATGTGTATTATAATTAATACATTGTCAAACGTAGAATTTAAACACAGTGTAGATAGTATTAAAAATCATTATATTAAATATTTAATACTAAAATATGGCGGTATGATCAGTAGCTACTAATAATAAAACAGTGCAACTTGCAGTTCATATTTTATTTATTGTAAATCTAGGTTATATATTTAAATTGTAGGAACAGTGAGGATTTAAATATAATTTTATTTTATTTTATTAGATTAAATTTGGAATTTGGAAAATTCCATACATTGATTCAGTGCTTATATAGAAACCATCGTTTACAGAACAAATATTTTTATTTATGATAAGAAATTTTTGTTAGTATTAACATTAATATTAATATTTCATCCAAAATAAGATCTATCAAGTATTTATATATGATTTCAAATTCTTTAATAATGGTGTATACTCTCTTTTAACTTGCAGAATTTTTGATTATTTCATAAATTTATATTGTTTAATCTTATTTTCATTCACAAATATTATTAATAGCCACCATGTATTTGATTATCCTAATTTATATATATTATTAAATTAACTTAACACTATTATTTATAGGTATAATAAATATAATATTAGATGGATAAATAACAAAAGTTAATATTAAAAAATATAGAAATTCAATATAATTCTAACATTATGTTACTTAATTTTTAAAAACTCTAATGAATTGATCCAAAATAGATTATACCTGTCTTGTTTCATTTATAGTTATTTATTAGCATTAATTTGTGATTTCATCTTTCAAATGTAGAATGTCCACAGTGCTTATTTTATTGTATATATTTATAAAACGGTTAATTGATCTTAAGTAAATTCAGGTAAAAGTAGATTAAATTAATATTTTAATTTTGCTTATGTCGACTGTATTTAGATTAATACATTAATAAATATTTCTATTGGTCTTACAGTGCAATTGAATAAATTAAAATTAATAAATAATAATATCAATATATATTTATATCAATACTAATACATATCAATATAGAATTAATTGAAAATTTTAATCAGTCAGGCTGTCTGTTTAAAGTCACCCCTGTAGACTAATCTGAAATAAAAATATATTAGCTGAAAAAAAATTATTTATTAGTCAAGTGCAATCTGACTGTCCCCACCACCTTTACCCAATTGGAGATTGAATGAGGTTGTCCAAAATTTCTAGCTTGTTTTATTATTATTATATCTAATGACATTGATGTCCAAAAAACTCAACTGATTAGTGACTTCAATTTCCTTTGTAAAGGAATTCTATCATGTACAGAATTAAAAACATCCACCATTTCATCCACTAAAACTTCTGGAACAATTCTAAGGATATCATCATAAATACATATCTCTTAAATGTAAATGGTTCAAAAATTAATTTTTTCATAATTAACTTGGCTATAACCGGCGACATTGGTGACCCCATTGGACATCTGTATTTTTGTTTATAAGAGTTATTATTATCCAAGGAAAAAATTGTGTTATTAAAAACTAAATTTATTGCCTTAATAAATTCATTCAATGTTAATTTTGTATGTAAATTAATTTCATGCCATTTTTCTTGTATAATATCATTTAACAATTCTAAAGGTACATCTGTAAACAAAGATACCACATCCAATGAAATCATTTTGTAGTTTTTCGGAATAATAATATCTTTCATTTCATTGTAAAAAAAACAATTATCTTTAATATTAGAAATAATTTTTTCAACTATCTTCAACAATATTTTAGATAAAAATCTGGCAATATTATAAGTTGGGAAATTAAAAGAAGATATTATTATTCTAAAGGTCACCTTTTCTTTATGAAACTTTGGAACCCCATAACATATATACTGATATTATTATGTATTAATTTTAATTTATTTAATTGAACTGTAAGACCAATAGAAATATACATAATTTAAATTAATATTGTTGGTCATAACCAGTAAATTAAAGTAAAGTAATATTTTACAAATTTTGTAATTAAATTATCTTTTTAAAATTTATCTAATACATGCAGTTTTATAAAACGTTTTTACATAATTTTTGACATAAAAAATTAAACAAAAAATATAAATATAGATTTTTATTTTTTATTGTTTAGGTTTTATATATGTAGAAATTAAAAATTGTACTTATGTCGACTGTTTTTGACTTAAATTATTAAATATTTTTAATCCTCTTCTCTTTAATGAATTATTTATAAATCATTTATATGCATATTACTTTTACCATCGTGGTGCTGGACGTTAAGTTCTTTCTGCAATATGTAACATTAGCATCGGTGATCTCGCCTAGTATTTCTGCTTCCATATAAACGTCATACGAAGTTTTAGGACAGCAACTTTTGCGCCGTTAACATAAGAAATTATTAGAAACGTTTTCTGTCTTACTGCCAAATTACTGGAGAATCGCTCCACACACCAAACTCTAGTAAGCAGCAAATCGCGCCCATATATATGCGCATTAGTCGTAAACATACGGTATTCATGATGTATTTGAATTTCGATTTTAGCATTCTGTGATAAATATTTTGATAATAAATCTAAATAATAATAGAATAACTTTTAAACTAATACATATTACTAATATTGATATACTTTTAGTATTGAATATAAATAACATGTAAAAGCATAAAGTAAAAAAATATTAATGCATAAAATAAAAATATAATTAAATAATAGAAGAAGTTTATCGCATTATAATTTAGTATTGGTAATTAAAAATAGTTAATTAATAAAAATCATGTAACATAATATTCATTCAAGATGACAATAAAATTTTTCAAGAATAACATAAAACATACTAAACACATTAAATACGTAAAAGAATCTAATAAGTAATTTATTAATATTTTTCAGATTTTCATTAAAGAATCATTATTCATCGTCCATATTATATTATAAGTTAAGTTTCTTCTACTGTTTGAACATATTTTTCTGTTATACTATATGTTTTTATGCATCGTGCTTTCATATAACATTATCTATATTAAAACTATCATCATATGGATACTAGTAATATGTATCGGTTTAAAAGTTACTTTATTATTATTTAGATTTATTAACAGAATATTTATTAAAGAACCTTAAAGCTGAAATTCATATACTTCACGTATTTCGTACGTTCACAATTAATGTGGACATATATGGGCACGATTTTTTGCTTACTGAGGTTTGGTGTTCCGAATGATTCTCTAGTAAATTGCTAGTAAGTCAGAAAACCGTTTATGATAGTTTATTATGTCAACGGTAAAAACCTGCAGTTCCAAATCTGTTCATGAAGCTTATATGGAAAATATTCGGAGGCGAACTTAGTTTCCGACCTTTTTAACCTTTTAAATATAGCTAGGCCATATTTAAATATACCGTGGCGAAAGAACGATGGCGCTTTCGAGGCGATTCAATCATCCAAAAATTCTCGCACTTCTTAAACATGTCGGAAGTGCATATCAACGAGGTCGTGCTACATCGATCTGAATAGGTAGTAATCAGAAGGCGCTATGTCTAGCGAGTACGCTGGATGCGACAATACTTTCCATTCAAGCTCCAACAGGCTTTTGCAACATGTGACTGAGCGTTGTCATGCAAAATAATGACTGCGTCTACTGCTCGCGATTGCTGATCTATGTTCGATCAATTTTTGTTGAAACTCATTTAGTTGGCGTTTGTATATCTCGGCAGTGACAGTTTCATTCTGTTTTAGCAGCTCGTAGTACAGCACACCCTGTTGGTCCCTCAAAATGCACAGCAATACCTTTTGGCCGGGAATGTTCTGTTTTGGTCTCGATGTGGACAGTTGATCTGGGTCCACCTATGACTTTGCGTTTAAGATTGTCATAGTAGATCCGCTCCTCATTACCAGTCACAATACACTACAGAAAACTGTCCTTTTTGCCTGGCAGGCAAAGATAATGCGCTGTTGTATCGATTCATAATGGCACCTTCGGTTAAATCGTGTGACATCCTTTTTGCTTCTGTATGAATCTTTCCCATATATAACATATATATATATATATATATATATATATATATATATATATATATATATGATATAATATAAAATGCTTATATTTACAAAATATATAAAATATAAAATATATAAAATATTGCAAAGGGACATGTCGCTAAAACGATTTATCACGATTTATTTTTCACTGATCAAAAATTATAATGTTTACACAATTGATGGTGCCTGTTTTTATTAGTAATGCCAATAATAACGGAATTTTATTGGTAAATGCCAAAGTTAAAAAATAAGTACTAGTTCCGACACATCTGACTTTTCATACTGCTTATATCGCCATCTAAAGTTAAGGTCGAAAACTAAATTCGTCTCCTAATATATAATAATGGACTACAGCATTGACAGATCTATGTATTAGCGAACTTTTGTATTTAACCCTATATCTGCCAGTTAATGCAGTTAAATCAATTAATTGCATGCTGGTTGTAAACGAAAAGAATAACAGGTACGAATACGCATATGATATAGATTAGGAATGATTTAAGAACAAAACGGTACCGTATAAATTGTAAAAAGGTGTCGATGATATATTATTATTAAATATATAATTTAATATATGATCCATAATTTATTAAACTTTCCTCCTAACATAAAAATAGTATGTAACGTAAAAATAGTATTGCGACGACCAAAAACATGGCCGCGCAAATTTATCACGATCGTTGCATAACTTTCACCTTTATAAAATTACTGCGAGAATATGGAATAATTTATATACGAATAAATTATTTATTTCCGTCATACACGCGAAAATAATAATAAGTAAAGCTGAAATAGACGAAAATTAATTTAACGAATACGAAATTAAATTAATATATTACACGACATGCGGTGAGCATACCGAGAACGGGAAAAGATCGCAACGACTACTGTAGAAGGTAGTCGGCGCGACAGCCAAAAACCGAAGAAGAGAGAGAACGCAACATATCTTCTCTCTCTTCACCTCTAGGAAGAGTAGAAAGTGCGTGAGAGGGGATACATCTCGCGCGGCGAGAGAGAGCCGCGCCAAGTATATTAGGCTGGCGACAGCTAGCTCCCTCTAATACATGCCCGCACGCACACTACCATGTTCTCTTATTGAACGACACACGCCAGCAGCGAATACCGTGGTAGGGGAAGGCGCAAACCTCTACACTGGCAGGCGCATTCCAGCATACAACGGGTGTACCCAACGAATTCACCCGCTGTATTTAATTTATAAATACATTAGAATGTTATTAACACCAAATATATATATATATATATATATATATGTACGCTATTGTACGTATATAAAACAATATTTGTACGCAGTAAACCGACTGCCATAAGAATTATAGCTGTTAAAATTATAATGAATATTATTATTATTATTATTATAAACCGGCGGCTCGTCCGATGTTAGACGAGCGGCGGCGATAATAGCCGACAATTTAATTATAAAATGGCCTGCAAAAGGCAAAATCAGAGAGTTCATCCAGTGAACCGGCTGACCCGAAGTCGTGTCACTTGAACTCCTCCTGGAGCTGTAAACTGTCCAGAGCTCAGAAATTCTTGCCTGAATATCCTTCCGAAATTATTAACTTGATCTCTGTTGCGAGGCGCTCCTCAAAAGACCAGCCGTTCTCTTATCCTAATTAAATTACTGTCCACTTAACTCTTGTTCCTGGTTGCAAGGCGCTCCTCAAAAGACCGGCGGAATTAAGCTAACCTTAGTTTTAACCTAGATTAAATTCTACCTGTCTTGTTTCAATTCCCCGCGTGGAAACTAGCACCGGGTATCCATGCGGTAAATAGCGCCTGATTAAATAAATGTCGCGAAAAATAACGCGAACTTAGGATCTATTATATATATATATATATATATAGCTTAATTTAATTTATATCTTTCATTTAAGTAATTGTTATCGTTTTGTTTTTTGATTCAGAATCTTGTCAATAAGAGGTTTACTGAATAAACATATTTTTATTTTTGTTATAAAAAAATATATATTGTGTTCTAAAATTACTCCCTGTTCCGCCGCTGGATCCCGAATATACTTCCTCCCCTCAAATTACCCTGGAAAAATACCGCGTAAGCTATCCCAAGGGGGATAGGAATGTTATAGTATAAAAAAAAGAACACGATTTTTATTTTCATTTTTCTGCTGATATTGACTAAATTTGTTCAAATACAATTTACATGGTGGGATCCGCAAAAGTATACAGTGTGTCTTAACAGTTTTAAGATCGGGGGTATAAAAGATGCAATAAATGTATAACATTTTTTAAATAACTTTTTATTTAAAATAGTCTCCATTAGAAGCAATACACAAGTTCGCATAATCTTCCAGTCTTTTCATGTCTTTTAAAAACTCCTTTAGAATACTTTTTAATTTCGTTGTCACAGCTACTTGTATCTCGACTATCAAAGCAAAACGGTTCCCTTTCGAGTCCATTTTTTATTTTGGAAACAGGAAGTAGTCAGGGGGATTCTAACAGGCGATTATGATGGGTGGCTGAGTATAGGAACCATTTTATTGAACAAAAATTGAATTGCAACACGTTGTTCGATATTTTTATTTATCTTTAACCATAACAGCCACCACTTGGAAACTTCTACGCAAACTACTACTGAACAGCTGTATGCAATCTGATGGACTTGTAACTTTGCGTGGAGGTAGACGAAAATTGTAGTAACTAGTGGCCAAAGTTTCTTGAAGATGGCGCAAGTAGTACAGATTTTATACCTATTGTCTTTCAACTTTTGGGACACACAGTGTATGCATTATGTATAAATTGTATAATTAATTGTTATACACTTAACTTTTTTTTCACTGAACTTATATTTGTTGTTTTAAAATATTGACCCAATCACTTTTAGTTTCTTTCTTTTTTAATATATTTTTTGTTTTCCATGCCCGGCCCGGCCAGAATAAATTTGGCATCGTCTCAGTTCTGCAAATCATGGATAGGCATAACTTGTCGTTTGTTGTTTAAAAATGTACAATATTAATACTATTCGAAATATTTCCAACCCAAAAATTTGAATGAATTATTCATACAATTAAACTTTCACATAAACTATTTAGTTCTTAAAATGAATCGAAGGGGTATATTTAAATTTCAACTGGTAAGAGCAGTCAGGTTTTCCTTCACTAATATTTTATTTTATTATTTTTATTATTTTTAATTATTTAAGTTAATTTTATTTTTAATAGTAATTTATCTTTCAGATTTTTTGGGACGATTCTAAACAAGGACAGTCTGACTGTCATTATTTAGTAGAATATATTATTGTAGGAAGACTGTAAGACATATAAGAATATTTATTGATTTTAGTCGCAAAAGCCGACATAAGTACAATTTTTAATTTTTAATAATAAATTTGTTATGGGTCTTTCTCTCTCTCTCTCTTCCCTCTCGGCTCTCGGCTCTCGACTCACTCTTTCCGCGCTTATCCACTAGAATAATAAATATTGGATTTGGACCAAAAAATCAACTTTCAGTAAGACTATATACCATAATTATATAGGATAAATAACTATATTATAATAAGGTTATTATATATATATATATATATATATATATATATATATATATATATATTGTAACGGGGTGGGTTCGATTCTGCGAACTCCAGTTCGAATATCGACGCGCAACCGCTCCCGTACTGTCCACGCGCAGCCCACGTCGTTCCAGCTTCTCGTCGTCCGGGGAATAAGCACCTTTTTGCGGCGGAGTCTCGGCGTGCTACGCACGAACACTCGCGGGCGACAAACGGCAGCGTGCCGCCTACACCGTCTGCGCGGATTCGGAACGAAACCGGGCACTAACGCGGCAGACACTGGGCGTCGGCGCGAGTAGCAGGGCCTCCTGCACGGGCCCGTTGGTGGTTTCGCGTGCTCCTCTTCTTCGATGACTCGGGGCACGTCGCTACTCGCGGTACGGAATCCGTCACGAGGTTGATCTCTCCTAGCGCATCTCGAGCGCGTGCATAAAAATCTCGTCTCTTTGTTTTTCACGCGGCTCTCAATATATATATATATATATATATATATATATATATATATACATATATATATGTATATATATAGCAGCCACATTAAATCTGTGAGATATAACATACTAAAATCCTGGAAAACAAGACGAATTATTATTTAAAGCAGTACTATTATTATTATTACTATTATTTAATACAGTTGAGTTCCTGAGGATGAATCGTAGCGCTTCGAAACGTCGGACAACAAAGGAGAAAATAAGTTGATGGAGGCGTCAGATTGTCCTTTACTAACATAGAATATAGTTTATTATTTTTATTATTAGGAGTGTGAATAAGTCTTTCCCGTTTTTTGTAAGAGATGGCGCCACCAATACTGTGCGAGTATTCAATGGTTACATATGTCATAATCAAAGCTTATTCATATGTCAACAATTCCATACTAACACATTAGTTAAAATTTTTTCGCATCATAAATTTTTGATATCGTGAAAATGTCGAAATTTGAGCCGAGTCGACGTCATTTGCGGGAAGTTTCACTTTATTGGTTCAATTTGAAGAAATCTGCTGCCGAGACGCATCGATTGCTTCAGGAGGCTTATGGAGAAGGTTGTGTCGATGATTCAAGTGTTCGCGGATGGTTTCGACGCTTCAAAAGCGGTGATTTCGACGTGGAAGACAAGGAGCGTTCCGGGCGGCCGCAAATCTTTGAAGATCGAGAATTGGCGACTTTGCTTGATGAAGATTCTTGTCAAACGCAAGAAGAACTTGCTGAAGTATTGGGAGTTGACCGAACAACCATTTCCAAGCGTTTGAAAGCTATGGGAATGATCCAAAAGCAAGGAAATTGGGTGCCGTACGAACTGAAGCTGAGAGACATCGAACGGCGTTTTTTCACTTGCGAACAGCTGCTTCAGCGACATAAAAGAAAGGGTTTTCTGCATCGTATCGTGACTGGCGATGAAAAGTGGATACGTTACGATAATCCGAAGCGAAGAAAATCATGGGGACTACCCGGCCATGCATCATCATCGACGGCCAAGCCAAATATTCATGGCGCCAAGCTCATGCTCTGTATATGGTGGGACCAGCTAGGTGTGGTTTACTATGAGCTTCTGAAACCGAATGAAAGGATCACAGGCGAGGTCTATCGACGACAATTGATGCGTTTGAGCCGCGCACTGCGAGAAAAACGGCCACAATACTCCGACAGGCACGACAAAGTTATTTTGCAACATGACAATGCTCGCCCACATGTTGCACCGCCGGTGAAAACATACTTAGAAACGCTTAAATGGGAAGTCCTACCCCACCCGCCGTATAGTTCAGACGTTGCTCCGTCTGATTACCATCTCTTCAGATCGATGACGCATGGCCTGGCTGACCAGCACTTCCATTCCTACGAGGAAGCCAAAAAATGGGTGGATGACTGGATAGAGGCCAAACCGGTCGAATTTTTTCGCAACGGGATTCGTATGTTGCCAGAAAGATGGGAAAAAGTTGTAGCTAGCGATGGCCAATACTTTCAATAATTCATTTGTAACCATTTTTTCACAATAAAGGCTCAAAATTTGAAAAAAAAACGGGAAAGACTTATTCACATACCTGATATTTTTATTTTATTTTATAATTATTAATTTTTAATCTACTTAATTTTTAGTAATAAATTTTTTTCTCCAGATTCTTAGGGGTTGATAATAAACAAGGACAGTCTGACTCATTAATTTAATTAAAATATATTATAAAGATTTTATGACCGATACAAATATTTATGAATTTAAAGCAGTACTGTCCATTATTTTAATTTAAATTATTATTTGACATTAAGAATACTAACCTAATTAATATAAGTTGTTCGCCAATCATTTGTGAAACCGCTTCATGAGATACGCTTTGGTTTTCGCTTACCCAATCACTAAGTCGAATTAATCTAATAGCGACACCATACAATTAGATAATTATATGTGTGCATTAGAAAATATATAAAGTACTGTAGAAAATTTCTAAAGTTCTTGTAATACGTGAGCCTATTTTAGCAGGGCGACGGACACTGTTTCACTTCACCTGGGCTCTTTTGATGCTCAACTCGCATGCAAGAGATTTTTTTTTGCTTTCTGAACGGCTCTGGTTCAAAACACTCTCATGGCTTGATCAAACTAAGACTTTTAGTCGTAAAATATTTACTTTCCTGCTCTCTCAATTTCAGCTAGTTCAAACACGCCAGCGTCCGTTGAGAGAGAGAGAGAGAGAGAGAGAGAGAGAGAGAGAGAGTATTTTGAAATCAAAGTAAGATTAAAGATCGATTAAATCAATCAAATATTTTTATTGGAATTGTTTTGGAGCCTGTACTATCATGAATGGTCATATTATCTCAGATCTTTTAAGATATATCTATATACTGTTTTATCATTATGTTTATGGTTCCATTCATCTTTTCTACAGGATTACATTGTGTTGAATAGGGCGGTGTTTTCCTGTGCTCTATTTTCACATCTTTCATCACTTAGCGAAATTCTTTAGAGATAAATGAACTGTCAGTATCACTAATTATCACTCGTGTGCAATTATATTTTAGAATAATCTTTTCTTTGATATCCTGAGCTATAGCGATGCTTATTGCTTTCCGTAAAGCATTTACCTCGATCCATTTTGTGAGCTGATCATGAATGTTATATTGAATGTTGAAACCCGTCTATAAGAGTTTAAATGCCCACTGTGTTAATCTGCCTGAAAGATTTTCCAATGTCTACAGTCATCGAAGTGACTGGTGATCTGTCACGACGGTAAAGGGGTAATTTTCTAAGTACTGATGCATTTTCCATACGCAACAGTGTACCGCATGGATTTTAACTACAGGACAGAATAGCTCGTTTCCTTTACATTCAATATACAACTTGCACAGGTGATAACATACTTTGTTTTCGCCGTCTATCTGCGTTAATACAGCTTATAGGCCCGATATGTTTGAATGACTTTGTAAAATGCATGGTAACTTCCAATTTGAGCATGCAAGAACAGAAGTTTGTGTCAATTTATTCTTAAGAGTTTCGAAAGCTCTAATTGGTCTTCCAAATCTAGTCAGTTTTTTTTAATAAAATACTTACCGGCGCTGTTGCTGTAGACAGGTTTTTTGTGACGCGTCTATACCAGGAAAGCATAGCAAAAAATCGTTTTAATTCTTTTCGATTCTCTGATGGTGAAATTGTATGAGTTGTTGCTATTTTCCCAGGGTCTGTGCGTAATGGATGACTGTTAACATTATGACTAAAATATTTCAATTGTGTTCTGCCAAATTCGCATTTAGTAGTATTGAGTTTTAACTATTCCGCCCATATTTTATTAAAAATTGTTTTCAGGACGTCAATATGTTTATCATATGTATTTCTCACTGGTTTTATCTAGGTAAACGAAAGCATGAGGAGCCGTATCAGGTATTATTATAGAGTCTAACGGACGCTACAAGGTGGTACGTGTTGTATACAGACCAAAAGGTATGACGTTAATTTCGAAATGTCCGCACTCTCCTATTGTAAATACAATAAGCGGTTTACTCTTTTCGGTTAATTCTATCTCCCAGTATCCGTTTTTCAGATTTATTGTGGATAAAATTCTGGCTCTTTGTAAGTTGTCTAATATTGATTGAATTTGTGACAGCGGTACAGATCTTTTCTAGAGATTTTGTTTAAACAGTGAAAGTCGACGCAGAATGTACGTTTTTCACCTTTTTTCCTAACTACTGTTGATGAGTTGTGCCACAGACTATTTATGGTCTTATAAGCTTATCAGCTAACAACATCTCGATTACTTCGTTTATAATTTTTTGCATTGCCGGATTACGTGGTCTGCAACGTTATTTCAGCGGTGTATCATCTATCAATTTAATTTCGTATTTTGCTAGTGGTGTCGAGCCTTTAATGCCATTAAGTTTTCTCATTTCTTCCGAGATAAATGTTTGCGTTTGTTCATTCTGTCGTTAATTCTTTTAAACCAAACGAATGTTTCGATGCCTCAATAATTTTACAAGAATTTACTGTATGTTTTAAAATTTTTCCTTTTATTGAACTTTTGAAATATAATTTCATAGGGATGTCCATACCCAAGAGTAACCAATTATTTAGGTTTTCGATTGAATAAAACGTAAGGTCTATGTAAGATTTATGAATTTTGCATGTACCAGTTATTCCACATACTTGTTTAATTAACGTTCCATTATCTAACATAGTTGAATTTGTCTTCATGCTGCTTTAGCAATTATTTTCTTTTCAGATACGCTAGCAATTTTTGGACGCATTTAGGAATTTACAGAGCCGGGGTGGAATAAATCGAAAAATGCGTATCGACCTATTTTAAGGCATAAATAAAATCTATTTTCTAATTTGCTGTCGGTCTGGCCCATGACAGTTCGTCAGCTTCTGAGTTTCCATCCGTGAGCATCAACAGTTTTTCGCCAAAATGTTATCTTTTTCATAAAGAGAGCAGAATTTCCGGGTGGATTATAGTATTGAAATCTACTATGTCCCGGTTGCTTTCAACGTCAACAGCACTTTTCTCGTGTTGTTATTATCATGATATTAATTTTTCTACGAATTTGTTGAAATCGATTTTTGAAAAAGTTTTTTTGATACTGTCTAATTTATGGACTAGATAGCTCACTGACGCAGTACGTGTAATTGATAATCCGTTCTCATATTTTCGAACAAATTCACGAACCGGGTTTCAATATCTATATTTCCACGTCGTCGCATTAACGTGCAAAGACCGATCATATAATTGAAGATAGTCTCATTCGGTAATGGTTTCCTGTTAACAATTTACCTATCTAGTTACCGTAAATCATTTGGCGATATAAAAAATTATTTCATTAGGGACTACAGGTCATTCAACGTATTTCTAAAATTTGTTATGTTTCGGAAATATAATTGAACATTATTCTTTAATAATTCCGGAAAAACCTATAATAATTTAAAGGATCTGTTAGGAAAACATGTAAGTTTTTGCCTTCAAAATGGAAATTCCAATTTCACATTTGATCTACAATTCTGTCTGACAATAATGTGAAAGTTTTCTGCCGGGAAAGAAAATACTCAAGAACTGAAAGTAACCTGCGGTGACGATCTGTTATATAATATTTCCAATTGAAATCGAGCTTTGGCTTGAGTCTTATCTGCGAACTCATCAGAATCGTCGCCATCCATTGGTTTATTAAAAAATTTTCTTTTGCATTTGTAGGTCTAAATAAAGAAATGCTGACGGAGTTCTTTAAATGATACCTCAGTGTTTAAATTATTTTTCTGCAGCTCCAGTACAACAACTTCGTGGCGCAGTTGGTATATCCGAAAAACCCGTATTTTGCTCCCTAGTATCATTTTGAATCGTCTCATCAAAAAATTCTTCAACTAATCTAAATCAATATCCAAATAAAAAGTAACTCAATAAAGCAACGAAAAAATACGTTCATGTTTCATCAATTTCCAGTGCTATATACCACGTTGCTTGTTTTGGCAGAACGACGGGCTCGGTTCACCTCTCGTCCGCTCTATGAATGCTCCAATCGCATCCAAAAAGAGCACTACCGCTAAATGCGCACGTGTCTTTCAATTCTTCTTTACTTCCCAAATATCGGCTCAGGTATAGCACACCTCGCTACTTGGTCAGATTAGGGTCATATAACATTTAATTTCATATTCTCTGAACAACAACTGGCTTAAACATGCCAGCCTCCTTTGAGAGAGAGAGAGAGAGAGAGGGAGAGAGAGAGTATTTTTTAATCCACGTAAAATTTCTAATCGGTTAAATTAAGTAAATTTTTTTGTTGAAATTAAGTTGAAGGAAGAAAAAAATTAATTTTCCTGCTGAATTAGAGAACAAATAAACGAAAAAATGTATTTATTAAATAAAAAATAATTATAACAAAATGTTACTGATAAAATTGTAACGCGGGTTATGAAAAAAATGAAAACAAAGAATTAAATTAACTAACTAACTTGTTAAGTTAGGATTTGAACGTGTAAATTTATTTTATAAATAATGATAATATTAATTTAAATAAATTGAAATCCTGCCAATTAAAAAATAGTTAATGTACTTTTACAATATATAAAAATGCGTTAATTTTTGCCAGGAGCGCGATTCATTTTCGGCAATCGACGAGAAAGGATACCTCCCGACTAACGAAACAAATCGACGCATTTCGACGGATTCTCCTTTTCATGAAGCAGATTCAATTTCGGTATCCGTTGAGGAAGGATAACTCCCGAGTAACGAAATGAATCAAAACTCTAGCGACTAATCAATCCTTTTCAGGAGTGATTTACGTTTGGTACTTCTTGAGGAAGAATATCTCTCTAGAAACGAAACAAATCAATACTCTTCCGACCTACCAATCCTTTCCCTTTTTAGTGAAAAACTATTTTATGAGGCAAAAGGAAGACATCTTTACTCGTGAAAAAGAGTCATAAAATTACTAGATTAGATGATCGGACACACTAGATTTCTAAAAATGTAATTTTATGTGATCTAAAAAATTATAAGGAAAAGTCGCCGAAATAAAAGCATTTAAATTTGAGACCGATCATAATTTATTAAAAGAAAGTACGCCTCTTTTTTCCGAATTAAATTATTATAATACTTCAAAAAAATTTCTATCGGGCCACCCGCTGAAATTGCCATTCACGTCAATAGAGGACTGACTAGTTGACCAAATAATTTTATTTAATTTATGTATGATACGCTTGGAAGAGATAATTTTGATAAGAATAAAAATTATTCTTATTAAAATTTCGATCTTTTTATATCACTAACTAAAGCGCACTTTAGAGTGATATAACAACGAGCAAGCATCATTCCGCACATAAAGCAAGATTGTAAAGGCATTCGTTTTCGTGTAAATAGACGAACAGAGCTGCGCGAATAAATATAGGTAAATATAGAAATAATAGAAAGAGGAAGAATATAGGTGAAGGTCATGCGAAATCTTGGAAATCATAGTAATCCGATTAGCTCGCGACACCTTATAAATATATGTATACATAGATAAACGAAAAGCGCAAGAAATAATAATTTTTTTTTTCATTTTTATTTTACGTTCAGGGAATCTACAAGGAGACCCCAAATCACCAAATAGTTTAATTGTTTATTTTATTTATTTTTGTATACAATTCATTATTTATTACAAAGAATATATTAATTGTTAACCCTTAAAGTACCGGTATGACGCATATATGCGTCAGAACATAATCCATTGTAAAACACCTATTTTGTACTGAATAATGATTGAGAATGATGGATAGGTGATAATAATAATTAGCAATAAATAATAATAAGTATTATAAATAATTTGTTATTATTATACATAAATACATAGTTATATTATCAAAATTTAAAATAAACTAAACATTTTATCTCAAAAATAAGTGCGTGATTTCATGCGTTTTGCCGTTAGATGGTAGTTTTCTTTCATAAGATAATATGACTGTCACACCTATGCATAGATAAATAAAGCACATATATACATATATATATATATATATATAATTCAAAATTTCTAATCTGAGACATTATTTTGCTTGTTAAATTCTTTAAGGAAATCCGAATGTTATAACTTTATCTCCTTCGAAAACATTATTCACTCACGAGCTCGTTTATGAACTAAATACTAGAAGGCGTTTTCAAATCAAATCCTCAAACAAAGTTTTTAGTTGGGTGTAAAAAATTCTCTCCATAAACTCTCATAACCGAGTCTAAATATTTTGCAGCTATAGTACGTAATCATTTCATTTATTTAAACCATTCATATCTTCAACATGAGGCGTGGGAAATCTGAGCCGAACGCGGAAGTAGAATTTGAGGCTGGTCATGAAACTGCTGATTTTGATGATAATGACATTGAGTATGTCATTATCATGTTCCAGGTCTAGAGGCAGTTTATAAGACAGATTTTTTGCATCTGTCAAAAAATTTATTTCCAAATTTGGGATTCAAGAAACTAAAATAAATGGAAATGAGCCTATTAATTATTTTGAAGAATTTTTTGATGATGCTCTTATTCAACACATTTGCAATGAAACTAACCGCTATCAAAATCAAAATCCAGATTCAGATCCTGAAAAAACTGGCTAAATTGAAAGATTTGACGAAGGAAGAGCTATGGACATTTTTGGCTCTATCTATTCTGAGGGGACATATTGTAAAAGGGAGCCTCAAAGATTATTGGAGTACTTCTCCCGCTTTATCAACTCCTATATTTTCATAAATAAAGCCTCGCAATCGATACTATCAAATTTTACGTTTTCTACATTTTCAAAACAATGAAATTGTACCTGATCACCCACTTAGACAAATAAAAACTATTCTTGATAACTTGAAAACAAAGTTTTTGAATATTTATGCTTCAGGGGATAAGTTATGTATCGATGAAAGTCTTGTTATGTGGAAAAGACGCTTAACCTGCAAACAATATCTACCACTAAAACGTCATACATTTGGTATCAATATATATGTACTAGTTGATTGTGGGTCTGGAGCAATCTTAGACTTTATCATCTATACAGGGGCTAATACTGACTGTGACGATTTTTAATTAGATTTTTCAGGAAATTTTGCCATATGATGTAACATATATAATACGTAACATAATAATGATGTAGCAATAATGCCCATATAATGTAACCTTATTATAATAAAGGTCACCGTTGATACGAATAATTAGTATTCCTCTTGAATATTGGTAGAATTTCTACACAAGAAAGACACAGGTTTGTGTGGCACAGTTGGAAAAAACAGGAAGGAATTTCCTTCCATGGATTTGAAATGGCAAAAAGGAGCAATTCAAGTTACGCACAATTTGATTTGGATGCCCTTGAAGTGGCAAGATAAAAAATAGGTGCACATGATATCATCTGTGTACGAATCAAGATTTACAAATTCCGGAAAGAGAGATTACAAGACTGGTCAATATAGAGTGAAATCAACTTGCATAGTTGATTATAACAAGAATATGGGAAGAGTAGATCAGATTGATATAACATTATCTTTGATAGAAACACTCAAAACGACAATAAATGATATAAAAAGATATTTTTCCTTTTTCTTGATATGGCTCTTGTAAATTCTCATGCTTTGTACAATCGGAATAATTCCGAAAATCAATTGTCTTTTCCAGATTTTAGGCTAACGATTACTTTGGACATCCTCAATTTAGAAGAAGAGAAGCGTATAAGCTCTCAAACATCTGCAATGCATCTTATAGGAATACGTTTGCCTGTAGCAATGGAAAAACGAAAAACATGTAGTTTATGTCACATGTAGAAAAAGAGAGCAGTCTTTAAATATCAATGTTACACTTGTACTATAGCATTATGTATAACTACATGTTTTTATGATTATCACACTAAAAGTAACCTACCGTGAATAGAATAATCAGTAAGCTTCCATTGGACTAATTCTTGTATCATACCGATGAGAAAAAGAAGATAAATACTGCACACACATACCCGCGCGCGTGCATACACTCAATATGAGATCAGGTATTCGCCACGTCTACGTTGTTGATCCTGGGTAGTACTGACAGGAGTACATGCAGTCGTTGAAATAAGGATTTATCATATTTTGTTCATTAAAAAGTGCGAAATTTTCAATTTTGACTTGAGAATCGTACTCAACGACTTAAAAAACCTATATGTATACGAGGTGTGTCCAAAAAGTAACGAGAATTTTTAAATTTCGCGGGTTTTGAGAGTCCGCTAACTCTACTGCAATTCTATCTATCATATACCCACATCAGTAAAAAATTACTATTACAAAAATACTTCCTTATGATTGTGCTCTTCATATTCATTTCTCGTTTCATTTTTCACAACTCATCCTTCTATACATGTATATTGCTTTTTATATTTTCTAATACCTAATAAATTCTATTATTTTCCATTATTTTATTATAATATTATTTGATTCTTTATTATAGTCACATCTTGCCAATCGGAATAATCGAAAATCTTTATTTATTAATTATTCATTTTCGTCGTCACCTTCATCAATCGATTGAGCACGACTTTGAAGGCAACAGTACCTAACTTGAATTTCATATGAACAGAGGATTAAAAAGGATCATTTCGTAAAATATGATAAAAACTTTATACTTACAAAAAAATTATATTCTTGGTGTTATTTCAGGTTATAAGCTATTATAAAAATACAATAATTTTTTGTGCATTGCATATACTGCAACTAGAGTATTTATTATTATTATTCATATTTCACTATGTTTCTTTTATCAACTAACTATATTTTTGATGAGTCTGTTGTTTATAGTTAGTTCTATAACTCCCCTCAGTAAGACAGCGTAGGTCAGCTGAAAAGACGATGTACGAATAGTGTGTTAGTATTTTCGCTCACCTAAAAAGTGAAAGTATAACACATTTCAGTGATTGAATTCAAATCATAAATTGGTCTCCATGTGATATGCGGTTAAACAAAGTTTCTTGTAAGAATTAAGTAAAACTTGAATTTAAAGTGTAAATTGAAGTCATTAGTAGCGACAGTTCAGCTGATGCAATTTTTAATGCACGGGACCGTATTCCAAAGTTTGGCACAGCTGTTGGGCATTGGCATGAGAGTTAAAAAGGTTTGTAAGCTCTAAAAATGCACTTAAGTAAGTTGTTACGGATGGATTATATTAAGTTCTAGATATATATTGCTACAATGTAAATTTAATACTACTATTATCAAAGTACGAGCTTTTATAATCCTGTCAATCTTTTGTAAAGCCGCCTGTTTGCTGCACAAACCAAAGGGTCAGCAATATTTTAAGTTTTATAAATGATACTATGGTTGGTCTTTTGAGGATGATGAAAATATGGTTTTGCAATCATTGATCATGCAAAAATAGTAACAACCACGGCGGAAAATACGACACTTTGAATTTAAATGAACATAGTTGGTCTAACCGCAGCATAATTTTTGAATTCGCTAGATAGTAATTCGAAAGACGGACTGCCGAGATTAAAATAATATATATTATATTCTTTTCGATAAAAACAATGAGTTATATCTTCAATGTGTATTCTTATGGTCTTGTTGTATTTTTCATTCAGCCAATTCGTAGCATTCTAAAAAATATATATTACTAGAAAGTTGTATATAATAAGCCTATCAAGGACCTAAAGTTACTAACCAATACGAAATATTAGCCAACTCTGTATTATAAAAATGCTAGTACATAGTTTTCTCTTGAAGTATCGTAAAGCTGACTCTTTGCCTTCATGATTATTATAAAAACAATTACTACTTTACTGGGAGAGAATTTAGCAGAACTTTATCCAATTCATCATAACAATAATTTGTATATATTCATGTTCGAGTACTTTATTGATGTTACCCTAAAGTTATAAATCGTTCTATACAAAACTTTAGATCACGCGCTCACATCAAGGTTCATTTTTAAGGCACTCCAAAAAAGTAATTGCTTTTAGAAAAGGAAATCTCCAAAATTTGCATTTATTTACTTGATGACGTTAAAAATTTTAAATTATACATGCATCCGTTCTCATTGTATGCTACTATATTAATTAAGATAAATATAACGATCTATTAAACAAAGTGACAATTTATAAATTAAAAGTAAACAAGAATATATAATAACAATGCAAAGTTTACTATCTAATTAACATTAGTATTGGCCACTATATTTAATACAAACTTAATGCTATTACATATTTTGTAACTCATTTTTGTATAACGTAAATTATAGAGTTAAAGTCCCATTTCTATCTTACATTTATGCGAATAGAAGCAATTACGTTACACGTAGAAAGTATGCGCATGTAGTGGAAATATAAATTATAATAATAACAGTAGAATTTAAGTAATTTGAAGTGTTCAAATTAACTAGTCTAAGTATCATATGAGACGACAATAATAGATAAATAAATTTCATGAAAATTTTTGACCTATAGTCTGTAGCTGTGACTCTTCTTTTGTGTCAATAATACTGATGAACAAAACTCTAAAGATAAAAAATTTTCTTTTTGATTATATGCTATTATTAATAGTAAATCTTCATATTATTCCAGATGAAGAATACATTTTTCAAAAAGTGAAGAAAATTTAATCATTTGTAGAAGAAATAGTCTAATTCATTTAAATGGACGAAGAATTGGAAGGCGTTTTAAAGATTCAAATTGATAAGGGTAAAAATGTAAATTTTAATAGTTGGAATATTCAAAAAGCAGGCATAGTTGAGGTATGTGTATATTTAAAATTATTATTATTTAAAACATTATAGATTTGTAATATGTTTCATTACATTAACATTTATAGATACTTGCAATGCATCGTTTACGTCATAAATTTTATGGCTGCTTATAATCCTCGTAGATAAAAACAAAATTTTTAATGGCTTTATTGTTTTTAATGGCATTACTAATTATCATTATTTAAAAGGTTAATTATTTTCATCAAATTAATACTGTACATTCATTGAATAAATATTTTTATAGATCTTACATTCTTTATATAATAATATAATTATAGAATAACAATCAAACTGTCTTTTTTATAATTAATCCCATAGAATTTAAAATAAGAATTGTTACTAAAAAAGGAATTAAAAAATAAAAGCAAATAGTAATAAAAATATAAAAAACCAATATACTATTGTTATCGAGGGGCAACGTGACTGCTCCCTCCACCAAAAATTACCGAATTTTTTAACTGCTTCGTCCAATATTTCAAATTAATTCGGTTAATACTCACGGATAAAAGTTAAGATAAAAAGAAATTTATTCCCTGCAGATGAAGCGAAGAAGTACTAAACATTCAATGAAGCAACTAGACGATTTTGCAAATTTTGTTGGTGCAGGAAAGTTATCCTTTGTTAGCATATAATTTTCTAGTTGTATTTGTTATTTTTTAAAATTTATTTTTAATAATCATTTTATTTCCGATGCTACGGAGATGATTAAAAACAAGGATTATCATTATAAAATTATAGTTATATTATTTTATAAAGACTGTAAGACCGATAAAAGTATTTGTTAATTTAATTTACAATAACTTTAACAGTTCACATAAGTACAATTTTAATATTTTATATTATAGATATTGTATCTATAAATGTGTTACAAAATTAATAAATATTTCTATTGATCTTACACTGCAATTAAATAAATTAAAATTAATGCATAATAATATCAATATATGTTTATATCAATACTAATATACATCATATATATAATTAATTGAAAATTATAATGACAGTGAGATTGTCCTTCTTAAAAATCACCCTGTAGACTAATCTGAAATAAAAATATATTACCTGAGAAAAAATTCTTTATTAGTAAGTGCAATCTCACTGTCCCCACCACCCTTACCCAATAGTAGATAGGCTGAGGTTGTCCAAACTTTCGAGTTCGCTACGACTCCTCATCAGCGATTAAACCAAACCTTATATTAATATTCTAATTTGTATATACCCCAATCCCCACTAAAATAAAAATTTAGTAATTTGAATATACAACATCCCCTCTACACAAAATGTTCAAAACCAATCAATTTAATAAAGAATGATAAATGTTATCTAATTTACGTGACTCTAATATTAAATTCACATTATTTCGATTCCTTGAAATGTGAATATTTTCAAGACTCTCCCTTTTGTACATATTATAAATACCATGTTCCAAAATTTCCACAATCACAAAGTCAAAAGAATGTAAAACCTTTAAACAACGCTCCTTTAAACTGGAAGTAATAACGAACTAATAATAAATTCTCTTTTATAAGTATCTACCTGTTTCTCCAATGTAGTATTTATTACAATCCATACAATTAATTTTGTAAACAACTCCAGATTTTAAACATAAATCATCCCTAGCTTTGCAATTATTAAACAACTTACTTAAATTATTACTAGAATTCAAGAAAATACCATTAGATCGGGAATAAAATTAAGACACTAAAAGGTGTCATTGACAGAGCAATAAAATTGTCACATAAGGATTTTAGACAGAATAATAGGAGGATAATAAGGAAACTTTCATTAATAATGAATATCCAATTGAATTTATTAATAAATTAATTTTAGAGAGATTGTTTGATATTTAAATACCGAAAACATACATAATGTAAGAGATAATGTTAATAGGGGCAAAATTATTGTTTTACCACATGTTAGAGGATTGTCGGAAAGAATTAAAAGATATTTTCGGAAAAATAACATTGGAATTTTCTTAAAAAACAGTAATAGTTTAAGTATGTTATTTAAGAATTGAAAGGATAAGAATGATCTATGTTTAAAATCTGGAGTTGTTTACAAAATTAATTGTATGAATTATAATGAATGCTACATTGGACAAAGAAGTTGATATTAAAAAAAGAGAATTTATGAACATAAATGTAATTTTCATCGTTCACATATTACTTCTGATTTAAAAGAACATTATTTGAAGTTTTTACATTCTTTTGATTTTGTGAATGTAGATATTTTGGAACATGGTATTAGTAATAAGTACAAAAGGGAGAGTCTTGAAAGTATTCACATTTCTAAGAATCAAAATAATGTGAATTTAATGTTAGAGTCTAGTGAATTAGATAACATTTATCATTCCTTATTAAACTGATTGGTTTTGAACATTTTGTGTAGAGGGGGGATTGTATATTCAAAAAATTTTTAGTTTATTGGGGATAGGGTTATATATAAATTAGAAAATTAATATAAGGTTTAGTTTAATCTCTGATGAAGAGCCGTAACCAGCTCGAAAAGTTGGACAACCTCATTCAATCTTCAATTGGGTAAAGGTGGTGGGGACAGTCAGATCATGAACTTCACTAATATAGAATTTTTTCAGCTAATATATTTTTATTTTAGATTAGTCTACTTGGATGATTTTAAACAAGGACAGTGTGATTGTCATTATAATTTTCAATTTATTATATATTGATGTTTATTAGTATTGATATAAATATTACAATGGGGATTGCAGTCGATCACCACCTGCAAATTAAAATTAATCATAACTGCTGAACCGAGCAGGCTCTGTCTTCCTTAATCAGTAAATGAAGTACGTTAGGAAGAAAAAAAGAGGAATCATAACTACCGTGAAGAGAGAAAATAAGCGGAAGAAGAAGCCAGCTGTATGTATGCACACAGTTGGAAGCGACTGCATGCACTTAGGAAGGTGCAGACGTAATAAAGAAAGATAGGAAGAGAGAAGTAGAGAGAAAAGGTCATACATATGCAAAGCAATAAAAGGAGAAGAAAAAGAAGAGACGTAGAGAGAGAAAATTATACACATGCCGAGGAGTAAATGAAAATATAAGTAAATAACTGCATACATGAAAAAAATAAAGAGACAGAGATAGAGAGAGATATATGCACATGCAGGAGCATATGGCTGCATATAGGAAAAGCAAGAGAAAGAGATAGAGAGATATATGCACATGCAGGAGCATACGGCTGCATATAGGAAAAGAAAGAGAAAGAGATAGAGATATACAGACATGCAGGGGAAACAACAGTACATATGTCAATAAATGTACCATGTTATATACGGCATATCTGACGCCGCACTGGCGGCTACTTTATTAAACACAAGGAAGCAGCAAGATGACCAAAAAGGCCGCATCAACGGGACGTACACTGAGCTCAACATCAGCAGCTCAACAATGAAGGAAGAGCGCTCGAGCATGCTCAAAAAACACAGAAGAGTTAGTAGAAGTCGGAGAGATACGGCGTGCGCCGTCCGCACAGCAGACAGCCACACTGATGTAGCGGCCAGCAAGAAGGCAGAAGCCGCCACGGAGAAGAAGCAGTCGACTGCGCCGTCGCTCGCAGTCGCGCCGCGCCGAACTACCCAACTGGGATGTAGATAGATATACTCTCTGGGTTAATTCGAACTTGGCGCTTGGCGCAAGTAATCAAACAACCCGTTGCCGACGGACAATGTCGGTCATAACTGTATCAAGGATACGGAAGAGCCCAGGATTGGCGCACATCGGGGAAGAAGGACGGTGATTGACGCATATCGGAGAAGAAGAACGGTGATTGGCGCGTAACTAAAAGAAGAGCGGTAATTGGAGGATCGTATATGAAGACGAAGGAGACTTCAGAAGATTTTTGAATCCCGAGGAACGACCACGCGTCTCGGCCATTATGTTTCTTGCATAAACCTCTCGATTTTTTTGGCAGCTTGGAAGTAAGTCGCGGAAGTGGAGGAAGAGTTCGAAGTGTGCGAGAGTGCGGACGAAGAGGTGTGCGAACTGTAGCGAGTGCATAAAGAGACGGTACAGTACGAGAAAACGAAAAACTTATTTCTTGTGTTCTCTCTCTCTCTCTCTCTCTCTCTCTCTCTCTCTCTCTCTCTCTCTCTCTCTCTCTCTTACAGAATCCAGAGAGTCATCGCGGAAGAGAACGAGCAGCAACAGCGTAAATATCGGTAGCGGGTGAGTGGGCCTGCGCGCCCTTAATTTTAGATATTCATTTGTAATTCGTGCGAGCGGGGAAGGCAGGACGCGGGGGAAAGTAGGCAGCGGCGGCCACCAAGGGGGGGGTGCGAGTTTTCAGCGAGCGTGGTGCGGTATAGCGTGGAAGATGACGGACGCAGCCACGTTTAATGTGTAACCGAGCGGCACATCGGGATGTACAATCTTGCGAGAAATACTGTAATTGGTTTTCTGTAATAAATGAATTATTTGGGAAATCGGTGTAGTTATTTTTTTTTATTGGTATAGAAAATAATATATATATATACATAATAATGATAATAATATATATATATATATATATATATATATATATATATATATATATACATAAGAAAATATATAATAAATGTAATATAATATATAATATATCATATAATGTATACCATGATAATATATATAAAATAGTGAAGAAAAATCTGAAGATACTCAGCCCGAGCTCCCGCCCTGGAAGTAAGTTGATAGTAGGAGTACGTGACAATCGGGATTCAGCACCTCGTTACAATATATATTGATATTATTATGTATTAATTTTAATTTATTTAATTGTACTATAAGATCAATAGAAATATTTATTAATTTAGTTTAATTAATTGTGAAGACTAAATAACAGTGTTGTTCTACTACCTGGTTTGTGTAAAGTAATATATATTTAGATGTGAATGGCCCTTACCTTTAGGAGAAAGTGAAATAGTAAGGTTGGATGTTCCATTTAATTTACTTTAGTTCGTCAAAACATATTATCTTTCGTTTTCTTTCTCATTATATGAACATGATTGAGTACTTAACGCAGTTATTATCCGTAGAATCTAATATATAATGTCAGGAGGCAAACTTAGTTTCACATCTTCACGTTTAGATGGCGTATAATAAGTAGTACGAAAAGTCAGATGTGTCGGAACCAGTACTTATTTTTTAGTTTTGGGATTTACCAATAAAACAGTTTAGTTAATAGGCGCCATCATTTTTGTAAACATTGTAATTTCTTGATCATTGAAAAATGAATCGCGATAAATCGTTTTTTCGACATGTCCTTTTGCATTATTCTGATTTGAAAAAAAGTATCAGAAACTTGTCGATTGCTTCAAGAATTTTATGGCGAAAAGCTCCTTTGCTTATATCATGTAAAGAGTGATTTCAGCGATTTAAAAGTGAAGATCCTGATATTAATCACAAATAACGTTTTGGACAACCGAAAAAGTTTCAAGATTTTTGATTCTTCAGAGGTGATCATAAACAATGGCTGTGGCTCTGTTTGAATTTGACGCTGTAAGAGTGTCGAGACTAAAGTTTGTCCTTGTATATAATCTGTGTTCTCGTATATGTTGGCGGTGGATAGAATAGGAGCGAACGTTCATCTATAAATTCGACGTAAATCACTGCCATAAGGCATTTAACGTGACTTTTACAGATCATAATAAAAAATGCCAGTTTCATACTACTGAGTAAGTATAAAGGAGAGCATATGATCCATGAATTTTGAACTGAGCGATGGATGTAAAAGGTAAACAAGGCTTTATAGACGAGTATTTATATTATGCATTGCCGTAATAAATTCAATTAACATCACCTATAATTATTGAGTGCAAAAACATTTTCCTCTTCTATTGTGGAAGCAGTGCATATTATACTATACTTAGAGACTTTATTCAGGACAAAATTTGAGATATTTTATGAATTATAAATCATTGCTATTTATGGATGATAAATAATGTTCTACGATAGCCATTTACAATGTTATATATTACTGTAGGTAGCAAGGGGTTAGTGTACTACTCATACGCTCTCTTGTTAAAAATTACGAATTAATTCCAGCATCTAAAATAATTAATAATTATATTACATTAATAGATATAAATCATGGTTTGTGGAAGTCGGATTTATTGCCTTAAATTCAGCCTAATAATTATAAATTTTCTTTTACATTTTTATATTATATATTTCCTCTCATCTTTCCTATGGAACCACTGATCAGTATCATTATTTATTTATTTAAGTTGATTTGTGTCGAAATTCGCATTGACTAAAAAGGACCCTCCTTCACGAATTTTAATTCTATTATATATTAAATATAAGTTAAAAATCTCTTGCCATTTACTTTCTCTCTTTCTTTACTGAGAAAAAATGACGTAGGAGATGAAGATTGTTTAAAATTATTTTAGAGCTTTGTGCCTTTCCACTTCGATATAAGAGTAAACTGCTCTTATTGCATGATGACTTCTTATACTTTCACGTCCCGTATATCATTTCTACATTTCTGAAAGTTGCTAGTACGATGATGAGGCACCGACATTTCCCCTTCTCGCAGTGGTTTACTGACAGGTAATTTCTCGATTACCATTCTCATCGTGCTGTTAGGTCATCGCATTCTTTTATACCATTGTTTGAGTGTAGGCTAGTAGATCCTCCTCAAACCTCCAGACAATCTTCCTCAATGATGTAAATCATATAGACGCCCAAATGTATCGCTGAATTTGCAAAATCAAATTTTCATTTAGTTGCATTCAAGGCGTTTCGCTGTAAATGAGAAAGTATTCTTCTGGCTGTGTTTTCTGATGGCCGAAGACGCTGTCACTCTTCGTTCGTGGAATAGACATGGCAACACAGGAATTGGTTGTGGCAGCTTTAAGCGAGAAGTTTCACAGGCTAATAGAGCCATGTATGTGTGTGGTATACAAGGATATAGCCATTCCATTTCACTGTCTTCCATAACAAGCAAAATCTCGGTCACATAACCACATGTGGCCACCGTCCCATTCACGTTCAGGCCCTGGATATTTGCGAGTATTCGAAACTGCGTAACTTCCTCTCTCTCTCTCTCTCTCTCTCTTTTTCAGCGATGTGAGTAGACTAAATGTATGTCAATTTGTTCCGTGCTATCGGATGGATTCCGGTACTATAAAACGAGTCGACTACGAGTATACAGCGTGTTCACCAGGAAAGCTTGGAGTCACTCTCTACCCTACCACTCTCAGCTATTGATGTAAACAAGTATGGCGACTATTAATTATAACCATAATGCTATTCATACTTGTCTTGCAAATGAAAACGAAATTATTGAGCCTTTTGCTACCTTGTCTAATGCACATGTTAGTGTTTTTGCTGTTAATAATTTTGTGAAAATAATGTATGTGTGCGCATGGTATGCGCACAGGCGAAGAAAAACGAAATACAGTATCTTTATAACCGTCAAGTTAAATTTGTTGTGCAGCTGTCAAATTAGTACAGACCTTGAAAGTCACGTTCGGTTCGAACGCTGGAAATTTAATTTTATTGTATCTCTTTTTTTTCTACTTCTTAGTTTATAATGCAGGGCAAGTCCCGAGCCGACATGGTCGACCCATGTGTTCTTGGTCCTATACCTGAGCGCTAGCCCGTCACGCGGCCAACTGACGACCCTTTGCGGGGGCGGTACACACGAAGCCTGATGAGCCGCTCCGTAGGGAAGGGGAATAATAACGTAAAGCTAGAGGCTCTTACTGTTTTCGTTTATTTCTGCGTAGTTTATTCAGTTTTAACAGAGCATTCCGAGCGCTTACATCTTTGCTGTTCTGTGCGTTTTGCCATCCGCCGACTTTCCTATCTGTGAATCACGCGCGTTGCCTGTTCTGTGTGTTTACTGCTCGCTCGAGTCGCTGTTAGCTACGGCGCGTAAACAATTTTGTGTGTTAATTTAATTTTCTTTGTGGAAATATCGGTTTGTGTGTGTTATCGTACTTATATATGTATATATCTAGCAAGTGACAAGCGGACCAGACACATTAGAGGCTGTCTGGTTGAGTGCTTACGCACTCTGAGCGAACGCCATTGCGACAACCCGCCGGCCGCGGAATTGTCCGGATGCACACGGGGCGAGGGCTTACCCGTGTCTGAGACGTCGGAGCACCGTGGCGCGTTTCTTCCTGGCGTACCGCTTCCCATCCAATCATCTAGGTAAAGAGGCCGACGACAAGTATGTAAACTGCGCGAAGGGTGTGAATATAAAATTTGTATGTGTGTTGATTGCGTCTCGATCTTAAAATTTGGTTTTGTATGTCAACGTAAATATGTATTAATTTATATTAATTTTCGTCCGTGTAGTAATCTCATATATATATTATTTTTTTTTTAATAAATCGTAATTGTATGCTTGATTCGGCTTTTCCCCTTATCCCGAAGGGATTTTTACGCCAAATCAAGTAAATTATTTATTACCGCGTAAATATTGTTTAATTCTTTTTATCATCCCTATTTACTCATTTCCCACCTCCTAGAATTCACCATTTTGTAGCACAGATAAAATCAGTGTTCTTGTTCTGTGAAATAGTGTATGTTGTAAAAGTACATTACATACCGCTTGTCGTAATAATAATAATGTCTTTGTTTTTATTAACTTGTATAGTACCTCTAGTCTTTTCTTTTCAGACTTTTTACGTCTGATACTTGGCAGTTAAATTCTTCTTACACGTAGAAAAACTTAAGACATTAAAAAATGTGAGCTATTAGTTGTCCATCTGAGCAAGGTAAGAGCGCTTCAATAATGTTCTAAAAATTCAAGAGGCTTTAACAAAGTCAGCAGATCCAGTAAAAAATAATTTGGCGTTAATTGTATTAATCTTGAACATCAGTGCTCCGTTATAGTTGAGGGCGATCATTTAAATTCGTTCGTTTTATGAGGTCGATTTCGAAGTAAAATCCCAGCGAAGTATAACAGTAGAGATAAATACCGACCAAATTAAAGACTTTATCATGAATCAGAATTTATCCATTGCCTTGACAAATGATATTAAAATCGATCATATTATCTTTATCCATTTCCTAGCAAAAAATTTCGTTCTTGTATTATTAAATTACTAAATATTTTTATTGGTATTGCAGTCTTTATACATCTTACATTATTAAAGTTAAGCCTGAGCATAGAGCTGCCTTATTAACTTGAAAAAAATTACTATTAACTCGTCCATGTAATATTGAAATGATTTAACCTAAGATTTAATTTCAGACTCGTAGAAATCTGCGATATTTTAGAAGTTTTTAATTCTGCCAAATCACAAGCAGTTGGCCCTGGCATAACACCACTATGTCATCTAACAGAATGTCTTCTAACAACAAGACCTTTTTTATATATTTTCGATTATTCTCTGCAATCGAATATTTTTTTCTACTTTATGGAAAAAAGATATAGAATTGTCCGATACCAAGAAAGAAAGATCCATATTCTATATATAATTTTTATCTAATTAAGGTAGGTTAATTCTTATCTATCAGAGAGAACTCAGTCACTGAAACTATCAGATGATGATATTTCTGGTTCCTTACAAGATAGTCTAGTGTTCCCCAAGGGAGTCCAAGTAACAATCTTTATACTGAAAATGAATTTCTATATATTTGTGGTTATGTTTCTAAATCCCAATTTTTAATTGAAGGATGAATGAATATGATAAGGATAACAGAAGCGAAAGCATTGATTAAAAATGTTTCCATTAATCAAGTCGTTCTATGAAGGATATGATTCTACATAAATTTAAGATAGATTATTTATGATTTTCATTTATTATAGATATTGTGTATTTATGCAATGATCTTCAAACGAACATTCGAAATATTAATAAAAGACCACTATTTAAAACCACTTACATCGGAATTTCTCTACTTACAAATAAATGTATTTCAATATATTTTTGATACATACTATAGGACACTGCGATACATTAGCATACAAGATTCTTCTGTATAGTGTCTTACTTAATTTCATTTTGAGGCCTTTCATGTAAGCTCTTTCACATATGGTCCCATCCATATTTTCCGTCTCTATTGCCATGCTGAAAGCAATGTTCTAACGCAAAACTGAAAATTATTCGGTTAATTGGAGATAAAATTATTTTTCTATTCCTGACTATATCACCTACTTTAAAAGTTGGTTCTCTAAGGGATTTATTATAATTCTTAGCTTGCTTTTCGCTAGCGTCAAAATTGCATTTACAGACCAGATCGTTTATATTGTTCAACCTTTCCATTCTTTTTTCCAATTGCACCATTTTTTACAATATCTATCGATTTTATTTAGATTTCTTTTTGCATTTTTCCATACTTGTATTATGTTTTTATAAAACTGCTACTGCACACTGAATACTCCTAAGTCCTGTCACGGTTGCCAAAGAAATTCTTAGATGAGATACTAAGGAGTACTGTTTCAATTATGAGGATATAACTTTATTAATTATATAGTTAATAAGGTACGTCCAAATATGTCAAATTTATTTATAGAAATAAGTACAAGTGAAAGTAAAATCAATGATCGAAGTGTTTTGAAGCACTCGTTAGTTCGGTGTGAAAAGACGTCTGAAGAGTTCTTATGCATTGGAGAGTGCGGAGGTCAGCAGGAAGTATATTTTCACCTTTTTTTCTTGGATAAACGTAAGTCAGAGAACCGGGAGATTTCAATCTCATTAGCGTTCTTTCGCTTTCTCTGCAAAGACTGGCACTGAGGAGAAAGAAGTTTTAGTATTCAAGTTATTTCAATATTGTTTCAATTTTGAAGTCATTTCAATATTGTTTCAATTTTACGAATTATATCGCAAGATTTTCATACAATATTGTCAAAACTTATTGAGTTGTTGAGAAAAAATGTATAGTATATAACCTATTTAATTTGATAAGATGAAAACTTATTTGAAATATATTCTACAATACATAAAATTCAGATACGCCATGATTTTAATAGTTACTAGACATGTTTTAGCATAAAAATACTAATTCCAAAATAACTTTTAGAAACATCTAAAATTATTAAGAAATAGATACTTTGAAAATTTTATAACTTTCGGAAGTTTATTAAATCATTGAATTTTAAAAATTTTTAATTCGTAGCATGACAACTTAAAAGCTCTGGAAATTTCCTCATAGAATAAAGGTTATAAGTGAACAGAAAATAAACTACAAATATTTCTTCAACTTTTGTACAAATATGTATGTGTATAATCATCAATCTGAATTTGAACTTTAGATACCTATAGAATTGTATTAATTTTAATTGTGGTTCCCTTATATATATATATATATATATATATATATATATATATATATATATATTGGGTCTACAAGTAAGTTTCCAGCATTAAAAAAAAAAAATTACTCGTCTTTCGAGCCCAAGAACGTATCCAGTCAATTTTTGATTCTCTCTACTGAACTTAGCGTATTCACGTAAGAGAGTTCTGCATTGATCCTCAAAAAGGTAATCAGATAGTGCCAAGTCTGGACTGTAAGACAGGTGAAGCAGAATTTCCCATCCAGTATTCTCCAAATAGTTTTGAAATAAAAATTGACCAAAGCAACACTTTTTAACATTATGAAATTTACATTATTACGATTTTCCAAAATATACTATTTTTAATATTAATGCATGATTGGAATGCAGCATGCAACCTAGCATGTATCCGCACCAGAAGACGAAGTCGTGCTCTTTTCATGCACGTCGCTCAATCAACAGTATTCCAGCAGTACAGTTTGTCCAAATAGCGTGAAGTAGAACACACAAAAGATGAGAGTATCGAACTCTTCAAGAGAGAATACTCATAACAAGATTCCAAAGATCATACTCGTATATTCTAGATGGTTACATTTTTGCAGATAAGTATATCATTGCGACTTTTGATAAACCTACAGATTATAGTGGGTTCTGAACCACTGTTTATTGCAGCTCCTTCGATGATTCACTTGATTCTTATCTAGTATACATATACTAGATAAAAATCTATAACAAAGGATCAATAACAAGATTTCAAAGGATTGGATTAAGAAGGGATCATTGTGCTCATCCCATATTGATTGTAAGTTATACTTCCGCGAAACCATCTTTTATGAATACTTAGCGGTCCTTTAAGTAATCTCTTATTAATTTATAGAGATCATTGGGGCATGTTTTATTATGCAGTGGTTAAATTATAACAGACCACTAGACCATATCAAATAATCCTCTTATTTTAGAAAGATTGCTACAACATATTTCTTAGATAACTGACTAACTATTTTGCGCAAATAAACAATGGAGTCCTTTGTAAAGCGCTCGGCGAAGTGTGATGGTGAGATGTGTTTATTTTAGCTCAGAGTTGAGGATCGCTATAGTCGCCCAGTCGATTTCCCCTTCTATTAGGTATAAAATAAGTTTCCGCCGTTTTGAAAATATGACGCCACCGATAAGATAACATCGATATTGTCAGCAGAAAAGTCTTATAGTATATGTTGACATTTGGAAACAGTATAACCTTTTAATACCTTTGACTTTTTGCTAACATCACTTAGTTTTCGTCATGTTAAGATATCAAGTTTTCAGACAAGTAAGCGTCATTTGCGGTAATGGTTAATTTACTTCTTTCATTTAAGCAATCTGCAGCTGAAGCGCATCGGCTACTCAAAGAAGCATATGGTAATGTTAATTTGCGTGAGAGAAGTTGTCGGGAGTGGTTCCAAAAATTTAAAAGTGGTGATTTTAACGTGGAAGACAAAACACGCAGTGGAAAGTCAAAAGTGCATGGGGCTGAATTGGAAGCTTTACTGGAGAAAGATCCATGCCAAATGCAAGACAACTTGCACAAGGGTTAGGAGTGACTCAGAAAGCTATTTCACAATGTCTCCAAACCCTAGGTATGGACCAAAAGGAAGGAAATTGGGTTCCTTATGAACTATAGCTAAGAGATGTCGAGCGTCGCTTATTCGCTTGCGAACAATTGCTCAAAAGGCAAAACGCAAAGGATTTCTACATCGAATCGAGACGGGAGACGAAAAGTGGATTCACTGCGACAACTCCAAGAGTAGGAAGTCATGGGGTAAGTGCAGGCATACTTCTACTTCAATGGCCAAACCAAACATTCATGGCAAGAAGCTAATGCTGTGCATTTGGTGGGATCAGTTTGGAGTAATCTATTGCGAACTACTCGAACACAATCAAACCGTCACCGGGGAACGCTACCAACAACAGATTATGCAATTGAGCCGAGCATTGAAGATTAAACGTCCACAATATGCCAAAAGGGACGAAAAGTCATTTTTCAACATGACAACGTTCGGTCACATGTTGCAAAAATCGTAAAGGAAACATTAGAAGCATTAAACCAAGAAGTCCTACTACACCCGCCGTATTCACCAGACATTGCTCCTTCAGACTACTTGCTATTCCGGTCGATAACTCATGGTCTGGCTGAGCAGTACTTCACTTCTTACAATGAATTGAAGAAATGGGTTCATTCGTTGGTCGCCTTAAAAGATGTGCAATTTAGACGGGGTATCCACTTGTTGAGGAAAGATGGTCAAAAGTAATAGACAGTGATGGGCAATATTTTGAATGACATTATTTGTAGCTTTTTTTACAATAAATTCTTATTTCTTTATAAAAAAACGACGGAAACTTATTTGTACACCCTATATATTTACCATTCTGGTCCGCGGCCCGAATTCTTCTATTTGCTCTTGTGTAAATATGGCTCTTGGTGAAGCAGGATGTCTACTTCTTTCTCCACATATTTTGATCTTATTTTTTGTATGACCTTCTGTATTCTTATAATATTTCACTGCGCTACACATAAAACAATTGTACTCTTAATCATTCGTGCTCCACTGGCTATAATTCATAGAGATTAATCTTTCCATAGAACTTTTATATGTTGAGCATTTATTGTCTACTCATCTGTGGCTGTGAAGCTTTTTTCCCTTTTTACACTTCACACATTTAGGTGCTTGATTCTGTTTTGGATATTCGTTGCTGCCCCGGTTTCCTAAGCTGGAGTGCGACAGCGTATACCACTTTTATAATGTTTGGCAACATGTCGGTAGCCCTGGCACTTCGCACACTGTATAGATCTACTCAAGGTACTCTTCGTTTATGTTGTATATCTTACTGCTCATCTTTATAACATTTTTTCATTTCTAACCCTGTGGAGGAAGTTCTAATTGTTATTACAGTCTTATCGGTAGTTAGCCTGTTTATCTTCCTTGCTCTCATACATTTTAGGTATTGAGATTCTACGTTTATTCATCTGGTTCTTAATTTTAGCTGATAAGAGAGACTATTCTTTTTTTGCTATCGACCAGAACGCTCCTAACTGCTTAGACCAATAGGTACTGCTACGCATCAGTGTATTTTATGTGTTTTCCTCCGTTTATATTTGTATATATTGTAATGCCAGTTTGGGCATTACACTTACCGTGAATATCGACATGTACACGAGGATGTATATGGTGTATGTGTGTGCTCCTCCTTGCACACCCGCGGTGGCTCCGGCTGAGATAATAGCTATATCGGCGGTACTATATTACACGGTAGCTTGCGGGCTACCCAATCCTTGCGGGTAAAGCGACTCGTGGGGAAAATAGGGCATGATACGGGAAGATACAAACATAGACAGGAAAACTGGTACGGAACGGAAATGGGCACGCGGGAGAAACAATTCTAATGGGGACAGTCGTTTTCTCGAATAACTGATTTCGCACATACTGTGAAAATGCACGAGACGGCGAGTTAAGGCGACCTAACTGGTGACATGAGAATACGAATATAAATAAAATACAAAACTACTTGCCGCGAGGAAGTCGCAGCTATCTCTTCTCGTCTTTCCTCTTTCCCTCTCGCTCGCTCGTCGGTGCTGGCGTCCTCGGTGCTGAGCTGTTCGCTCTCTCTCTTTCTTTCGCTCGCTCACTCGCTGATTGCGTCGAAGATGGTGGCGACTCCCTGCCTCTCACTTGCACGAAAACGGCTATACCGCCGGCATCCTCGGAGCTTAAACATGGATATGTCTCGGGGTAGAGGAATGGATGGCAAGGACCTCCTTGCCAGGCCTCGGTATGTAGGTGCTGGTGCTTAAGAGAGTCGAGCGGGTTGGCCTCTCTGTATGTTAGCGTGGTGCTAAATGAGATGCTCTCTTCTCCAAGGTTGAATGGTGAAGAAGGAAGAAGAGCGCGATTGTTCGAGTTTCTTCGATGCGCAATCTCGCGGTTCCGCGATTGCGGTAATTCCGATCGTGCGCGAGCAGTGGTTTTAAAATCGCGAAAATACGCGATCGCAAAAACGGTGGTCACAATATATATTATAACATAGAATCATAAATGCATTAAATCTTGTTTCCATACTCTGCTACCACGTATTCTTCCCCTCTCGGTCGAAATATCAGTTTTTTCTAGCACTATACTCCCAACCATTACTTCGGAAGCTTCTCCTTTTCGCTGAATTCCTTTCAAGCGAGTCCTCTCCTGTTCTTGCCTTCTTTTTCTTCTGGTTTTCCTTATTTTATTTTTTCGGTTTCTTTGACCATGATTACGTAAATCAATAAACATACCAACTTACAGAAATTGATGGTTTTTCACAAAAATTTATACTTATTGCATTCTAATTAATGTAATTTAGCCATTACCTTTAATAAGTCAGGCGTATTTGTCTCTATACCGGTATAAGTTGATTGGCTTGTTTATCCCAGAAATTCAAAATCGTAAACTTACCATCGATTATCGTCGTACTTCTAGAATTTTCTCTTGAAATTTTGAAAACATATAGTTCACAATCAGTTCTTCATTTTCATAATGAAACATAACATCATTCACGATATTATGAAATCTTCTATTCAGACGACTGAACCAATTATTTCGTGAATGTTTTTTCTCTTTCACTCACGTCTGAGTCTGACACACCGCATCTTTTATGCTCTTATGTATAATTTAAATTTAAAAAACATGCACGTATCACTAAAATAAATTTACTTGTTAAAAAGAAAAGTGTTGCAGGATTGACTTTTACAATATCTACGGTTGCATATACAACAAATGTTCCGGTATCAAGTCAGCATTTTTTTGTGAAAATAAAACACTAATTTTAATGGTAAAGTACATAACATTCTATTCAAAGTATTGTCTATTGTTCTCTCCTGATTTAGACCGCCTTTCAGGCAATTTGTAGATACCACTCCAATAGAATCGTTTTGTCTTTTCAAGCAAACCAATCAGACACCCAATTTTCGACTTTTTCGTAGGTATCGAAGGGATGCGGAACCAATGCGTGTCTCATCTATGAAAACAAATGGTAATCGGTAGGATCCAAGTCTAGTGCGTACGACGGACGAGGTTGTAGCTCTCAGCCAAGAGTTTCATTCTATTCGGAAATGGTTTTTCTTTCCACGCAGGTGCACATTCATGGAGTACAATTACTTTGCCGTGTCTGCTGGCTCATTCTGGTCGTTTTTCAATCAATAGATGATTTAAATTGATCGTTTGTTGTAGGTAGCGATTAGTATAAACTGCTCAACAGGGTTTTAGCAGCTCATAATACACCACGGCACTCTGGTCCCACTAAACACTCAACATTGTCTTGTTACCGACTCAATCTCATTTTTCAATCGATGTTTAAGGTTGTCCCCGATTAAACCATGATGTTTCCATTTAGGGTTCTTGAAATAGATCGCTTTGTCTTACGCGTGTTTAAAGCAAAATTACAGCAGTGTTTCTTTGGTTTCCCATCTAGCTTTCATTTAATTCGTTTGGCACACATTTTCCACACTTTTAGATCTTGCCATACCTTTCAAATAATCAGAAATCATTTGTTTTGTAACATATAACATTTCTACCACTTGATTCTGACTTAAAATGCCATCTCCATTTATTATCTTAGCAATATGTTTTCAAATTTTTTTTGGTAATCTTCCAAAATCTTTATTTCACATATAATAATCATTATAACACCGTTGAATCTTTTGCATATTACTTCTGATAAAGCACGATCACCACTTGCCTCTTCTTCTACAAATGAAAATTAAACATTAATGATTTCAGCCAAACATCAATTTCTCGTACAAAATTACACATTTTTAATATGATGAAAAAATATGATGTTCTTTGTTTAATGACTTGATGTATTCTAAATATGCTTGACAGTTCTCATTGCAACTAAACAAAATAAATGAAGGCTTATTCACAAATAATGTTTCCTTTCGAGACATTTATATCCTAACACTCATTTCATACCGGCACACATGGTATACAAATTAATAAATATTTTTATTGGTCTTACATTCCAATTAAATCAATCGAAATTAAAACGTAATAATATCAATATATTTTTATATTAATATTAATACATGAATATATAAAAATAAAAAAAAAATTAAAAAATTATAATGACAGTCAGACTGTCCTTGTATAAAATCACTCCCGCTAGACTAAAATAAAAATATTAGCTGCAAAAAAATTGTATGTTAGTAAGGTGCAATCTGACTGTCCCCACCACCTTTACCTAATTGAAGACGTATTCCAACATTACGAGCTCGCTACGGCTCCTCGTCAGGGACTAAACTAAACCTTATATTCTTATCTATATATACCTTATCCCCACTATCAAATTTAGTTAATTAAATATAAATTCCGCTCTACACAAAATGTTCAAAACCAATCAATTTAATAAGGAATGATAAATGTTATCTAATTTACTAGACTCTAACATTAAATTCACATTATTTTGATTCTTAGAAATGTGAATACTTTCAAGACTCCCTTTTACACTTATTATTAAGACCATGCTCTAAAATATCCACATTCACAAAATCAAAAGAATGTAAAAACTTTAAACAATGCTCTTTTAAACAGGAAGTAATATGTGAGCTACGTAAACTATATTTATGCTCATAAATTCTCTTTTTTAAATATCTACCTGTTTGTCCAATATAGTATTTATCACAATCCATGCAATTAATCTTGTAAACAACTCCTGATTTTAAGCATAAATCATCCCTACCTTTGCAATTATTAAACAATTTACTTAAATTATTACTAGAATTCAAGAAAATTTGAATATTATATTTCCGAAAATTTCTTTTAATTCTTTCAGATAATCCTCTAACATATGTTAAGACAATAATTTTACCTCTTTTAATATCAACTCGTACATTATGTCGATTTGAGGTATTATAAATGTCAAACAATCTCTCAGTAATTAATTTATTAATAAATTCAATTTGATATCCATTATTAATGAAAGTTTCCCTTACTATCTGGAAATTATTTTGTCTACAATCTTTATGTCACAATCTGATTGCTCTGTCAATGACACCTTTCAGTGCTCCAATTTTGTTTCTGAATTGGTCGTGTGAATTAAAATATAAAAACTTACCTGATCAAATAGGTTTTTTGTACCAATTAAGCTTCACTTCAATTATCAAATTTATTTTCTCTTTTAAAATTACTAATGATATTAACCAAAAATGCCCTACATTCCTTTTTCACTTCATCATTTAAACCAAAAAGATTACTTTCATCCTCCGCAATGATTTCTTTGTTTGGGAGATTATTTTTAGAATATAATATTCCATGGTATAATAATATAATATTCCATATTCATTGATTAATGTCATTAGTAATTTTAAAAGTGAAAATAAATTTGATAACTTTTTAAATTTTAAAAAAGTAATTTTCTACATGAATGAATTACCGCGAAGAATTTTTTGAGAAATAACACTAATATCATCTGCCAAAAGGCCGACAAAGGTAATGTAACTGTAGCTTCCAATAAAATTGATTACATAAAATGTATAAATAATATATTAAATGATGATAGTACTTATTTGAAAATTGGTAATCCACATATCATTAAGCTGCAAAATAATTTTAAAGAATTACTAAATAATTGGAAAAGAAATGAATATATAAATGATACTACATATAAATATTTAAAATGTGAAAATGGTACTGTGGCAAAATGATATGAACTTCCCAAGATTCCTAAAAAAAACTGACATTTAGAATAATATCTTCTCTAAATTTCGCAACTTATAATGTTGCCAAATTTTTATCTGATATATTGGCTAAGATAGTTGGGAAAACTAGTTCTTACATTGAGGATAGTTGCTGTTTTTACAATGAAATGAAAGATATTATTATTCCGAAAAACTACAGCATGATTTCATTGAATGTGGTATCTTTATTTACAAATGTACCTTTAGAATTGTTAAATGATATTATACAAGAAAAATGGTATGAAATTAATTTACATACAAAATTAACAATGAATGAATTTATTAAAGTAATTAATTTAGTGTTTAATAACACCATTTTTTCGTTTGCTCATAAAATTTATGAACAAAAATACAGTTGTCTAATGGGGTCACATTCGTCACCGGTTATAACCAATTGAGTTATGGAAACATTAGAAATTATTGCTTTATAAAAATTGGTTTTTGAACCAATGATATTTAAGAGAAATGTTTATGATATTTTTACAATTGTTCCAGAAGTTTTTGTGGATGAAGGTATATGTTTTTAATTCTGTACATAATAGAATTAAATTTACAAGGGATATTGAAGTCAATAATCAGTTGAGTTTTCTGGATATTCATATCAATAGATATAATAATATCAGATATGTGAATAAGTCTTTCCCGTTTTTTTTCAAATTTTGAGCCTTTATTGTGAAAAAATGGTTACAAATGAATTATTGAAAGTATTGGCCATCGCTAGCTACAACTTTTTCCCATCTTTCTGGCAACATACGAATCCCGTTGCGAAAAAATTCGACCGGTTTGGCCTCTATCCAGTCATCCACCCATTTTTTGGTTTCCTCGTAGGAATGGAAGTGCTGGTCAGCCAGGCCATGCGTCATCGATCTGAAGAGATGGTAATCAGACGGAGCAACATCTGGACTATACGGCGGGTGGGGTAGGACTTCCCATTTGAGCGTTTCTAAGTATGTTTTCACCGGCGGTGCAACATGTGGGCGAGCATTGTCATGTTGCAAAATAACTTTGTCGTGCCTGTCGGAGTATTGTGGCCGTTTTTCTCGCAGTGCGCGGCTCAAACGCATCAATTGTCGTCGATAAACCTCGCCTGTGATCCTTTCATTCGGTTTCAGAAGCTCATAGTAAACCACACCTAGCTGGTCCCACCATATACAGAGCATGAGCTTGGCGCCATGAATATTTGGCTTGGCCGTCGATGATGATGCATGGCCGGGTAGTCCCCATGATTTTCTTCGCTTCGGATTATCGTAACGTATCCACTTTTCATCGCCAGTCACGATACGATGCAGAAAACCCTTTCTTTTATGTCGCTGAAGCAGCTGTTCGCAAGTGAAAAAACGCCGTTCGACGTCTCTCAGCTTCAGTTCGTACGGCACCCAATTTCCTTGCTTTTGGATCATTCCCATGGCTTTCAAACGCTTGGAAATGGTTGTTCGGTCAACTCCCAATACTTCAGCAAGTTCTTCTTGCGTTTGACAAGAATCTTCATCAAGCAAAGTCGCCAATTCTCGATCTTCAAAGATTTGCGGCCGCCCGGAACGCTCCTTGTCTTCCACGTCGAAATCACCGCTTTTGAAGCGTCGAAACCATCCGCGAACACTTGAATCATCGACACAACCTTCTCCATAAGCCTCCTGAAGCAATCGATGCGTCTCGGCAGCAGATTTCTTCAAATTGAACCAATAAAGTGAAACTTCCCGCAAATGACGTCGACTCGGCTCAAATTTCGACATTTTCACGATATCAAAAATTTATGATGCGAAAAAATTTTAACTAATGTGTTAGTATGGAATTGTTGACATATGAATAAGCTTTGATTATGACATATGTAACCATTGAATACTCGCACAGTATTGGTGGCGCCATCTCTTACAAAAAACGGGAAAGACTTATTCACACTCCTAATAATAAAATGAAGTTTAATTGTTATAGAAAACCTACTTGGTTAGGTAGGGTTTTAGATTTTAATACACATCACCAAATCGGAAACAAAATTAAGACACTAAAAGGTGTCACTGACAAAGCAATAAAATTGTGACATAAGGATTTTAGACAGGATAATTTTCAGATAGTAAGGGAAACTATCATTAATAATGGATATCTAATTAAATTTATCAATAAATTAATTTTAGAGAGATTGTTTGACATTTGTAATACCGAAAATAGACATAATGCACGAGTTGATGTTAAAAGATGCAAAATTATTGTCTTACCATATGTTAGAGGATTATCTGAAAGAATTAAAAGAAATTTTCGGAAATATAATATTCAAATTTTCTTGAATTCTAGTAATAATTTAAGTAAATTGTTTAAGAATTGCAAAGATAGGGATGATTTATGCTTAAAATCAGGAGTTGTTTACAAGATTAATTGCATGGATTGTGATAAATACTATATTGGACAAACAGGTAGATATTTAAAAAAGAGAATTTATGAGCATAAATATAGTTTACGTAGCTCACATATGACTTCTAATTTAAAGGAGCATTGTTTAAAGTTTTTATGTTCTTTCGATTTAGAGAATGTGGATATTTTAGAGCATCGTATTAATAATAAGTATAAAAGGAAAAGCCTTGAAAGTATTCACATTTCCAAGAATCAAAATAATGTGAATTGAATGTTAGAGTCTAGAAAATTAGGTAACATTTATAATTCGTTATTAAATTGATTGGTTTGGAACATTTGGTATAGTGGGGGATTTTATATTTAATTTTCTAAATTTGATAGTGGGGATAAGGTAAATATAGATTAGAATATAAGGTTTAGTTTAGTCTATGACGAGGAGCCGCAGCGAGTTCGAAACGTTGGATTACGTCTTCAATTAGGTAAGGGTGGTGGGGACAATCAGATTGTACTTTACTAACATAATTTTTTTTTCAGCTAATATTTTTTTTTCAGATTAGTCTACGGGGATGATTTTATACAAGAACAGCCTGACTGTCATTATAATTTTTTAATTTTAATTTTTTATTTTAATTATTTTTGTATATTGATGTATTAATATTAATATAAATATATATTGATATTATTTCGTATTATTTTCGATTGATTTAATTGGACTGTAAGACGAATAAAAATATTTATTAATTTGTATATAAGCAGTTGATAAAAGCACAATTAAAGTACAGATGGTATACGTCTACTTAGTGTATTCTGTTACCACCTTGATGGATGCAGTAAAAAAAACAAACAAAGAATTCTCTTCGCTCCCTCTTTTTTCTATACTGTTCAATAATTTTACTTATTTAACTATATTTTAGTTCTGATATTTTAGAAGAAAGAAGTTCGTCGAGAAAAAATATCGATATATCAATCCAAATAAAATGTAAGCAAAAATAAATGGCTTTTACAACAATGCTTACACATATTGCAATATATATTAAATACAACAGTAAATTTAAAGTTAGAGTAGCCTTTACGTTTGATAGAGTATCAGATCGTGACTCTGTATTATATTATAAATATTATTACATACTTTGCGCTGTTGTAAATCAGTTGACTGATCATAACTTAATACGTTGTAGTATATTTTATAGGGTAAAATAGCCATACATTGTGGTCGCGAAAAAGTAACATAGATTTTCTACAAAGGGCACAAAGGGGCTAGAAATACAAATATTCTATAAGTACGAGGCAGTTAAATTATATTTTGCTAATAATATATTGCTTATATTTTTCTTAATTGTTAATAGTATTGTTTATATTTCATATGGTTTATGCTTCTGTGAACAAGGAAAGTTTGACTGTCATTATAATTAGAATTATATTATTTTATAAAAACTGTAAGACTATTAAGAATATTTGTTGATTTAGCTTATAAAAGTCGATATAAGTATCATATTAATTTTTAAGTAGAATCTTTAAGGGCAAAAAAACTCGTACAATATATTAAATCAATTATTACTTTATGTGAATATCTATAGTATATTATATATAATTATAAAAAATATATAAATTATTTATCTTTGTATTGGGTATACCAGTAAGTATCCAGCATTTTTTTTTCCAAAATGTGAGACTTGGTTACATAGCCTTCAAAGTATTATCCATCGGAAGCTATAATTGTTGCCCATCTTTCTGTCAATTTATGAATACTGGTTCGAAAATAATTCTCATCTTTCGAACACAAGAACGTATCGAGCCAATGTTTTATTCCCTCTATTGATATGAAGCCTATTCCCGTAAAAGAATTCTGCATTGATCGAAATAAATGGTGGTCAGATAGTGGCAAGTCTGGACTGTAAGGCGGGTGAAGCAGTATTTCCCATCCAGTATTCTCCAAATAGTTTCTATCAAAGCAACAATAGGCGACCGAGTCTTATCGTCATGAAAAATGATGGATTCATACCTGGTCTCATATTCTGTTCGTTTCTCCTGCAATGCTCGCTTCAAACGAATAAATTGATTTTGATATAATGGCTGTTTGATGGTTTGACTACTCAGAAGCAGTTCATACTATGCGACACCATTATCATCTCACCTCATGAAGAGCATGACCTTATTTACGTGAATATTTTCTTACGGTATTGATTGAGCCGGCTCGCCAGGCTTTGTATACGATTTTTTGCATTTAGGTTTATCATAATAAATCCATTTTTCACCATCAGTGAGAATAGGATATAAATATATGAATAAAAAATGATTTACTTTTATATTGTTTTAATTCGTATGTCAACCAGTTTCGAACAATTTCAATGCATCCCAATGCCTTTAGATGCAGAACAATAGCTTGTTGTGTGATGCCCAATGATGCAGTAAGTTCTTCTTGGATCTGACACGGATGCCATCTAATGGCGGATGCCATCTTTTGACAAATGCTGGAAACTTACTTCTACACCCAATAAATTTTTTAAATCCGAAATAAAATGCGACTAATATATTTTATTTGAAATTTTCAATATTTCCCCTGGATAAATTTTCACATTATTTAACATTATTCTGTTTTTTTTTTTAAAGTTCATTACAGAAACTTAATTCATTTTTCCGATTGTTCAAAAACGATAGTTTGGATAGGGATTATGGGAAAATTGATATAGTTTTAATGATGTGTCAGGTTCATTTCTCTATTGTAAAACAATATAGATAAATAATAATTTTAATGGTATTTGTCAATTCTATGTTAAAACTCTATGGTAAAATACCCAAGCCTGTTATTATGAAATCTTGTGAACACATATCTGAAAATACAGAAAAGTACTTTTTATCTAGGATTCATAATTGGTTCAAGTATATCCCTGATAAGATTTATTGCACTTAACAACTAAATAATAAAGGTAATATTCATATTTTCTAAAATCCAACCTGAAATTATTTTTTCTGTAGTTCGCCATGTTCTGCATACGATATTGCATTCTCTTATTATCATTGCAAAATACAGTTTAGCTGAATTCTTAATACAATTTTTGTATGTTCATGTTTAGTAAAATATTCTTTAGAACATTGAGAAAAGCTATTCACTCATAATTTTATTTCTTATTTTTTATTTTGTTACAGCTAGACAATTCTCGAACAGTATTAAGGAAAATAGCTACATTATATGCTGAACGTTTAATGAATGATATCTGCTTAGTAGTAAATGAGAAGGAATATCCTGCACATCGTTTAATTCTATGTGCATCTAGTGATGTTTTTGAAGTGATGCTCATGAATCCTCAATGGAGTGAATCACAAGAAAGCCGTGTAACACTCCAAGAAACTCCCCAATGTGCATTGATTTTTAGTGAATTCTTACGTTATTTTTATACGGGACAAATTTGTATTAGTCATGGTGTTGTTCTAGCTATTTTGTCACTTGCTGATAAATATAATGTTAAAGATCTGATTACATTGTGTCTTGATTATATGGGGCATCATATTCCAGTAGCAGCTGTACAAGGTACACTTGTATCATGGCTACAGTATACTTTAAATTGCGGTCATCATGAAATCGCTAATGCTTGCCATAACTTTATTAAATGGAATATTGAATTAGTCTCTCGGACAGCGGATTTTGCTAACTTCGAACTTGATATTCTAGTATCTTTATTGAGACAAAGTAATTTAGTAGTGCACGACGAAATGTCCCTATATAAATGTCTTGAAACATGGTTAAATTATCAAACCACTCGATTGAAAAATCATTTATCATTAGTAGATTTTGAGTTGGCATTGAAACAAATGGTAATTGATGTAATGTTACCAGTTAGATTTCCTATGATGTCACCAAGACAATTAGCAGAACTTTTATTATCACCTTTGACACAAAAATATAAAGAATTTTTTGTCGATAGAATGGCAATTGGAATGTCATTCCACTCTGGTCAAAATGATCGAATTCAAGATATTATTAGAACTGAGGAAGATGGTATACTTTTATTTGAACCAAGGCTCTATACAGTAGATACGTGTAGTTCACTATTGACAGTCGAAAATTTTAATAGTTTGCTTTCGTATCATTCTAGAACATTAGTTTTTTCAAGCCATTCTCATCTGGCTGATTATGCAGGTGATAAATCTTCCGAATGGGTCGTTGATCTTTATCCAAAAGGTGTATGGTTTAAAAAGTTTTTTCTTATAGTATGGCAGGGTACAGTAGAGATGCCAGAGCATGTAGTTAGATCTGTTAGATTATCGTTAACTTGTAAAGAACCACCGACAGATAGCACCACCGATATGCGTGTCAAAATTGGAGTTCTTATTTATGGGACTCAAAATGGTGTTGAGCACATAGCTAGAATTAAAGAAATAATTCACAGATTCAATATAAATGAAAGAGTTCTGAATTTAGACGATCTACTACCGTTTGAAGAATTAAACCCTCAACAAGATTGTATTAATCAGGATGTTGCTGTATCAAAGTATTTAGTAGGTCCAAATAAAGACATATTGAAATTACATATAATTATATCACCTATTAATCCTTATAATTAATAATGTATCTATATTGATATGTAATTGATATTTTTAAAAAGTTATTGGAATATGTAACAGAAGAAATACTTGAAATATTGAAATAAATAAAAAACTTTATTATTTATTAATTTATATAAAATTATTTACGGACTTTGCGTATTCGTATATGATTCATGATGATATATAGACTGTCTGTTATCTAATGTATATAAAATTAAAAACAAGAATAATAATTTATTGGAAGATTGTAGCTAATATTTAGTTGCGTGTTTTTTTACAATAAGAAGAATACAAATTTTGAATCAATAATTAAAAGAGACAAAGTACCGTATGGAAACGTTGACAAACTATATTGAACTAAAAATGGAAGTTCTTGTGAGATCAAAGATGAGCCCCATGACCGACATAAAATCTCCTCTGGCACAAAGGGTGGAGGAAGGGTTTTTCTACCTGTATGATGCCAATTTGTTCTAGCATTGTTATTTCAATATAATGATATTTAAATTAAAAGTATAATATATTATGTTAATTTTTAAATACATATATTATTGAAACTACCGATTTGATTTGAATCATTATTTTTAAGTGCAAGTTTAGTAATTAATTGACTCCACGATTACTCTCTTTTTATTATTTCTGACATTGTTACTTTTTATCATTCAACGCTTTTTCCATTTTTTTTTTTTTTTTTTTTATTTTATTTATTATGTTATTTAACGTCGCTCTATTTATGCTTCCAAATATCGGTGCTAATCAGCGACGGAGGTCTACGATGTGTTTGTAAACAAAGCACATGTAAATTATTACAGCGGTGCTTGTGTTAATCGGCCGAGACCGGAATTTGAACTCGGATCACCGAGTTACAAGTCCTTCGCTCTAGCGATCGAGCCATCGTACGCCTCTTTTTCCACTTCATGAAGTAATCGTGAAACTAAGTTTTTGAAAATCCCTAACGTGATTTCATCCGATTAGTTTCAATCATTATAAAATAGATGTTCTTTAATATGGCAGTGACGAAAATCACAAAAAGGATGTAAAGAGGTTAACGAATCTGTACGACTTGGTGCTTGGTCTAATATTGCTGCATAGATATGGGAAATGCGCTATATTATCGTGTCAAACAGTCAATCATCAACTGATCAAAGCTGTGGCTATATTCTTCTGACTGTGTCACACAATTTTTCTAATGCGTCAACGCAATGTCCTTTAGAAACTAGGGAGAGTAGAAAGAGATTCGCGTGCGCTGCGAAAATAGCCATGGCCGTACGGTAGCCAACATGGGCACGATGATCTGCACTACCCGCGTCCCTGAAATCGAATTGTAGTGAAGGCGCTAGTCACTACATTTCTAGGGCTCCAGTATATTGAAGTAATATAAAATGGTGAAAATTCAATTTTACAGAATACAGAAAATATTATACGGATATAAATACATACCATTGAATAAGTATTATTTACGTTAAATAATTAGTCAAGATTGTACGAGTGTTTTAAGACAAATTTGTTGTTGAATTAATATTATTATACAAATTTATTCTTATTTATTATTGTAAATTAATATTACCAATAAATAAATATTATAAGTAACCGAAGAGATGCAAATATAGAAAAGGACAATTCGTAAGTTAATTATTATTATATATTATTATTACTATTTTTCGGCGACTCTAGACGAAATTAGTTGAGCGGCTGTATAAGTACTAGATCAACTATTTTTTCGTGAATGAAAGAGCGACGAGTTCCCGTCACAAAGTAGATATCTCAACACTACGGCCGAAGAAAGCTTCCTTTAGCTATCCTGGTTTTAGAGCTCTAGAAATCCTTCCTCCGTCCGAATTCCCAATAGTAGATTGGTGCTCTTGGTTGAGCAGTGTTCCATTAATGATCATTAGGTTCTACTATCTCGAACAACTCCTAGGGAAACAGTACTCTGGTTGCGCAGCGCTCCGTTAAAGATCAGCAGTTTTACTAAAACTTTCATTTCTGACTTTTAGTGAGACTTGATAATTTTTACACTGCGGCTTGTTCTTTTCGCGACTCTTCTTTTTATCACTATACGACTTTTCTATTCTTACACCTTTTTCGTTCAAAATTTTGTTTGTGTGTCTAAATTATTTAGTTTAAAGTGTCGTTTAGGATTTTCTTGCCATAAAAAATAATGAAAAGGTAACAGTCAGAGAAATAAACGTGTAAATGACAATAGTAGATTTTAGTGTATTGTTTGTTTTTTTTCTATTGCAATTGAAAAAAGTTAATAGCTTTATACAACATTAACAGTTTTGCTTTATTAAATAAACTTGTTAAATTACTGGAAAATAGAAAATTAAATTGTTGTTAATTATTCGTGAATGTGTGTTGTTAATTTTATCAAAGCTGAAATTAGACATATATTTGGCTGTTTTAACTGATTTTTGTAATGTTGTCAATGACATGACAGTGAAAAATATCTTTTATTATACACTGGAAAGGCTAGCACATTTAATGAAAGAATCAATCATAATAGTATCTAAAGAGGAAATTCTACGTAATATGCGCAAATGTTTTAAAAAATTTAAATCAACTACTGAGTGCACCCATGACTTTTTGCGTCAAAGATTGTCATAGTAGATTCACTTTTCATCGCGAGTCACAATACGGCACCGAAAACTCTTTTTCTTTTGCCTGGCAAGCAAAGACAGTGCGATCTTGTATCGATTTATAATGGCACTTTGGGTCAAATAGTGTGGCATTCATTTTCCTTCTTTATGAATCTTTCCCATTGCATGTAAACGTTTGCCAACTGCTCTGTCACTGACTCCTAACTTATTAGCGAGTCATTCCGCGTTTAAGCTGAGTTTTTGTTGAATAATTCCCGCAATTCAATATCTTCAAAATTTTCTGTTGTCCAGAGCATTCTTTTTTTGTAGAATGTTAGGGCTTATTCGCCATAAGTCCTTTCATTTTTATATTTATGCCCGCAGCAGGGCAAATAGAGAGAGCACGCTCTTTCCCGCACGCGCAAGCTTACACCTCTCTGGTCTATCGAGTTAAGAAGACGATGGATTCTACAATTCAGTCAATAATGCTGAAGAACTTTCTCCGATCAGCCTTATGGATTAAGCAAAGGGTCGAGGTGGCTGAAGAATGAAATTCAACATCGACCGAGCCCTGTAGATCACCAGTGGCAAACTAGTCTCGATTGCCGAAGAGAGTATTTCACAGGAAAGGACGATCGAAATCGCAAGCTGTTAGTTTTGAAGAAATAAATAATGCGGATAGTTTTCATGATTTCATATCGTTAATGACGTTTTTATTAGTTGTTCGACACGATCTCACACGTTCGACTCTTTAGTTTCCTCATGAATTCTTGGATTTTTTGATTATATGATAAGTAACTATTTTTGTACCATACGATTCTGTATATACTATATAGTATATAGTAAATTCATGAACAGAAATCAGAAGTCGTTTGTAGAGAGAGATTATTATGCCTACTTGGCGAAAGTTACTCTTTAAAGGATTCAATAGAAAGAGTGTATATTATTTTATTCGTTTTGATATATTTATTATGTGCGAATTTTATTATTTGATTCTGTATAAATACGTTATTTGTCAAAGCAAAGCTTAACATATATGATCTACTATAGTATGTAGCTAAACGTCATTAATACTGTACGATGTAATATTTTTATTTTACCTCAATACATGATTAGTATATAAAAATTTACTAATTTTATATCTAATACGAAAATATATTTTTTTATTCTTTTGTCTAATATAGTATTCTATTCAAGCTGCTCTCACTTCGATCCTAAAAGATCGGAATAGAGTACATGGCCATAAACTTCAATTCTTTTGAAATAAACTGTAGCGGTAATAAAAATAAGAACATCTAAATAGATATTTTAAATATCATGTGAAAATTTTAAATCATTGGACATTTTCAGATTTTGAAGCCATATCTTCGATTTTTTGTTTGAAATTATAATGTCATTATGTGTTAAAAGATTTGTTTAAACGTGTATTTTAGTATACAGAGTGATCCATTTATTCTTTCTCTCTCTTTCCTTCTCTCTCTCTCTCTCTCTCTCTCTCTCGGTCTGTCTCTCTCTCTTTCTCTCTTTCTCTCTGTCAATATATGTATATATTGTGACGAGTCACAAGGCGTCCGCGCCGACTCATTCGAGTCGAGACTCCTTACAGAAAAAGTAGATTAGAAAAATCCTTTTATGTGACAAGATTTAAGTAGATTTAAGACCATGTGATGTGTTATTTTGAAAGAAATGTTATTAAATTAGTGATTTAATAACATTTAAATTAGCGATTTAATAACATGCATCCCGTTACTATAAGAATTGTAAATGCTTCCACGAACTTGGAATGGTTTAAACGATACAATAATCATAAAAAAACTAGTTTTAGACTTCTAAAATAATCTTATAATATTATCAGGTATGTGAATAAGTCTTTCCCGTTTTTTTTTCAAATTTTGAGCCTTTATTGTGAAAAAATGGTTACAAATGAATTATTGAAAGTATTGGCCATCGCTAGCTACAACTTTTTCCCATCTTTCTAGCAACATACGAATCCCGTTGCGAAAAAATTCGACCGGTTTGGCCTCTATTCAGTCATCCACCCATTTTTTGGCTTCCTCGTAGGAATGGAAGTGCTGGTCAGCCAGGCCATGCGTCATCGATCTGAAGAGATGGTAATCAGACGGAGTAACGTCTGGACTACACGGCGGGTGGGGTAGGACTTCCCATTTGAGCGTTTCTAAGTATGTTTTCACCGGCGGTGCAACATGTGGGCGAGCATTGTCATGTTGCAAAATAACTTTATCGTGCCTGTCGGAGTATTGTGGCCGTTTTTCTCGCAGTGTGCGGCTCCAACGCATCAATTGTCGTCGATAGACCTCGCCTGTGATCCTTTCATTCGGTTTCAGAAGCTCATAGTAAACCACACCTAGCTGGTCCCACCATATACAGAGCATGAGCTTGGCGCCATGAATATTTGGCTTGGCCGTCGATGATGATGCATGGCCGGGTAGTCCCCATGATTTTCTTCGCTTCGGATTATCGTAACGTATCCACTTTTCATCGCCAGTCATGATACGATGCAGAAAACCCTTTCTTTTGTGTCGCTGACGCAGCTGTTCGCAAGTGAAAAAACGCCGTTCGACGTCTCTCAGCTTCAGTTCGTACGGCACCCAATTTCCTTGCTTTTGGATCATTCCCATGGCTTTCAAACGCTTGGAAATAGTTGTTCGGTCAACTCCCAATGCTTCAGCAAGTTCTTCTTGCGTTTGACAAGAATCTTCATCAAGCAAAGTCGCCAATTCTCGATCTTCAAAGATTTGCGGCCGCCCGGAACGCTCCTTGTCTTCCACATCGAAAGCACCGCTTTTGAAGTGTCGAAACCATCCGCGAATACTTGAATCATCAACACAACCTTCTCCATAAGCCTCCTGAAGCAATCGATGCGTCTCGGCAGTAGATTTCTTCAAATTGAACCAATAAATTGAAACTTTTCGCAAATGACGTCGACTCGGCTCAAATTTCGACATTTTCACGATATCAAAAATTTATGATGCGAAAAAATTTTAACTAATGTGTTAGTATGGAATTGTTGACATATGAATAAGCTTTGATTATGACATATGTAACCATTGAATACTCGCACAGTATTGGTGGCGCCATCTCTTACAAAAAACGGGAAAGACTTATTCACACTCCTAATAGTTTTTAAGGTCTATAGCATTTTGTATCTATCAGTAGTGAAGGAAAATTTATTTATAAAATTTATATAGAATAAATTACTTCTGGAAAATTACTGGAAAGGTAGAATAATCCCGTAAAAAATATAAATAACATTTTATGTAAAGGTAATAATTCCGTGATTCGTGCCGCCGGCATCGTGCTCGACATGTCTCGATCGCCGTCGACGCGCACACTGACTCTCGTCTCGATCGTCGGCGGAGTCACAAGAGGTGTGGATGTCGTGAGGTGAAGAAGAAGTGAGAGAGAGAAAGGAAGCAGAGTGAAGGAAAGAAGTAGATGAACGTGACGTGAGAGAGGCGATAAAGCAGAAACGAAAGAGAAACAGAAGGCAGACGAACGAGAGTGAAGACGAGAGCAAGAAATGATAGATAGAGAAAGAAACGAGAGAAAGAAAGGAAGAGAACATGAGAGAGAAGGAGCGAAAGAAAATTAAAAGGAAGAAGAGAGCACGAAAGGAACGAGAAAGGGAAGAAGGGAGGGTGTAGTTATAGAAAGAGAACCGAAATATAGAAGGCGTGAAGTATAGTGTTGTGAAAGAGAAAGAAAGTTAGGGTGGAGGCAGTGAAGGCCTAGAGAAAGATGCAAAGCAATAGAGAGTGGACATAGGGTAGAGCGAGGCAACTGAGAGAGAAGAGTAGAAGAAGTAGAAGAAGGCGAAGGAGTAGAAGAAAGGCGAGAAAAAACAAGGGGGCGGGCAGGGAGTGGAGACAGCAACGGGACCGCACCCGTACACCGGACCATAGGCATGACACAACCGTCCCTCTAAGGTGGAGAGTAAGAAACCGAGAGAGGGAGAGAGAGAGAGAGAGAGGTGAGTGCGCTTCGCGCGGCGGACGGAGTAGTCGGTGCTCCCTTCTCAATTATTTCTATGCCAAACCTACATGCTGTTCCAGCCACGTACGTGTGCGTTCACGTTCGTTAGTATTCTCCTATATTAATTTCTCCTTTCAGACCGGAAGAACTTCCTAGAGTTTCCAATAGGTCAGTGATGTGGATAAAAAAAAATTTTTGTGTGCGCGAACATCAACTTAATAAAGTATAAAGTCATTAATAATTTTGTTAGGTGACGAAATACCTAAAGATGTTCTTAGGCGTGTGCCACGTATCATCGGCAAAATTGACGGTCATTTTGACCGACATAAGTATGTCCACACCTAGTATCATAACATACTTCAAGAAGGTTAATACCTTGAAGCGTGCTTTTAGTTGTTGATTGTCGATTGTCAGCAGCAGATCGACTTCGCCATCGTTGGGACATACTTTGCCGTCCGGCATTTGCATGTACGAGATTATGACTACAATAGCTGGTTTTATTAGCTTGCCTGGACCAGGGCCTACGTATGATTTTCGAGCGCCAGGGTCGATAAGCGCCGGAAATATTTTTCCCATCAATTCGATGTTTAGAAAGAGTCTATTTTCTTCGTCATGCGCTTTGATATTGGGGTATGTGTTCGTCACATCCCTGGCTCTGGTGCAGTTTTCTTCGTCTTTGGTGGTATGCGGAGTCGTGCTAAAGGGAGTGTCGAGGTCGACTCCAGTGTCTTCATCTCTTATTCGTTTCCCGAGCTTTTTCGTGGGCCACAGGGTGGACAGTTTAATGTTGTGACGTTGTTTTCGACACAATCATAGCAGTGGACTTGCCGCTTGTCAAGGCATCTGTCTGCCCGGTGCCCCTGCTTTTTGCAGGTCCAGCAGGGCCTGTTACACTCACGCTGCAGTCCATCCCAGGAACGCCGTACGTCTTCTCGTGCTGGAGACTGATATTCCTGATCTCGTCTATCGGGTAACCTATACGAGCGTTAATTATAATCTTCTCTTCTTGATGATCGGTATTCCCGATCTGGTGTTCTTCTTTTTTGTTGGTCCCGGTCTTGATTGCTTGGGGGGCTTCGAGAGGGGTAACTGTGTTGGTATGGCGGGGACGGAAAGGGGTTTCTGGAACGTGATGCTGATACGGATGCGGGGTATCCAGGTGAGGGAGGCGGGTTTCTATAATAAGGGGACGGTGACCGATACTGTGCCGACGGACCCCTCTGTCGCCTGCTCTCTTTACTGTTGACTATGGAAGTCGGACTGTGTCGTCGGGTGTCTTCCTGAGTGTTGTGAGAATGCGATCGTATATTGACGCTTTTGGTTTCTATAGAGGCGGATGGGTCAAGTATTGTAACGGATTTTTTCGGGCCGTTGGTCTTTCGTTGTCGATTGCCGCCAATCTTGATCGTCTAATCGTCCTCTCTGGCGGGGAGCAGGCCACCGTACGTGCTCACCATGCATTCGTACTGGCGGTTCTTTGTACCGCTTTGTGAGCTCGTGCTTCAGCTCGATTTGCTGACCCAGCAATTGTAGCTCGTCGATGGAGTGAAAGTCATCCCTGTTAATCTTATCCATGTATGATGTATGTACATTTCCATATATCCTGTCGAGCTGGCCGTCGAGTGTTAGTGCAGGCGCCATCTTGTCTATCAGGACGCGCATGCCCCTGAGCTACGAACCTATGGGCTCTTTTGAGCCTTGCATCCAATCACACAATTCCTCTTCTAGGCGTAGAATGTAGTCGATAGGCCGGAATTCACGGTGCAGCGCTGCCTTGAATTCCTCCAAGGTACACCAGTGTCTGTATAAGGGCCTAGCCCAGATACGGGCTGGTTCGCCCAGTATCCCTGGAATTAACTTCAAGATATCTACCGCTGGAATATCTAGGCTGTTCATTGTTTCATCCAGTCTATCGCTAAACTCCTCCACATCCTCGCAAGGGGCTCCGATGAACTGCACTTTCCACTGGCGCAGCAACTGTCCGGCACGTGTTCTCAAAGGGTCGACTCGCATTTGTGTTGTTGAATGTTACTGGTGCTAGATTGTGCATGGGGCTGCGCTCCAGGTGTTGCGTAGGGCATACCCGGGTGTGGCATCGCGGCGTAGTGCTGAAACGGCGCCGAGTGAGCGTATGGCCATCCTCCCGGCAGGTGTTGCCAGCTGTTAGAGGCAATGGGTAGGTGGTTATCCCCAGCGATATTCATGCTGTGCGCTGGTGGTGATAGCCATGACCCGTACGGGTATCGCACGTATTGAGCGGTAGTCGGCCAAATCGGTGCCGTAGTGGCGGCGTGGTGTTCCATCGTTTCTTTGTTCGTCATAGCATCGCTGTTCCCTGCTTCATGTTGGATTTGTTGGAGTGCTGTAGAGCTCAGGACTTTTGATATCTCCACGATATCCCTATTAGTTGGTCATTACAGCTTCGTCTTCTTCGGTGTGCCATTCGGCTGCATCGGGCCTGAAGAGCCGTGGTATTTCAAAGCGCGTTATCCTGTCTTTCAGGATGGTTAGGTCCTACTCTAATCGAATGTGTAGCTGTTTGGCTTCTTTGTACAACGCGTCCTTCTCTAACTTCGCGAAGAAGCTGCCGAGTCTTATTCTCTCCTCACCTATGTTACTATTAGTCTCTTGAGGGAGCTCCATTTTTTTGTTTTTTTTTTTTTTTTTATAGGCGAGATTCTTATAATGGGACGATACAATAGCGAAAATATGCGAACAATAGCGATATATATACAATTACAAAACGGAGGGAAGAACAGTTAGTCGGGGTGTTTTTGGTTATGCCTATTAATAATAAAGAAAAGGTATTTCTCAAGAGAGAAAGAAAACGTTGCCCCTTCTCTCTCTAGTGATTGCAGTTCCGATAATAATAATAGGGGTTTTCAATCTTCCAGAAAGTTTGATACTCGTCTACATAAAAATTAATTAATATGCGTGCTGAGTGACGAAAACTTAAATAATCTTGATCATGAAATATATGGTGTGTAATAGCTAACTTAGATCTCGAAGAAAAGGTAGAAAAAAAGTTTTTTAGACTTTACTAAATACCAATTTATTTTATAAAATCGAATACCAATTATAAATTTATTAAAAATAATAAATACCAAAAAATGTTGGTTGTTTGTATTATGCCAGTTGCTGTTATTATTTATATTTTTTGTTTATTATTATTATTATTTATGTTTATATTAAACGCCCCCTCCTTTTTTTGAGAAGAAAAAAATGAATATGTGTAGGTTACTATTATTATTATATTAATATTTTATTTTAGGTTAGATTATTATTATCTAGATTATATTCAGTATGATTATTATTTCTTCCGCACTACGCTAGTTCTCTATTATCAATTATTATAAAGCATGGTATTTCCAGCTGGGAGTAAAGGCTAAAATAAGAATTATTAAGAAGAAAGAAAAATAAAATTTTTCTTGTTAACGATGATCCAGAAGTGCGAGTGCTTATTCAGCTCACTTCAAATTATCCTCTTCTATCAGATGCTAAATGTGTACTTACATACACACACAAAGAGAGTAGGAACGAGGGGGGGCAAGAAAAAAAAAGAAAAGAAAGGAAAAATAAATTTTCTGTCCCTTTCTTTTTTTTTTTTTAACAATGACTTGGATAGTAAAAACAGATCTATGATTTATTGATGCTGGTTTCCCTTTTTATACATTTCTCTCAAGTTGACTTACTTGTTAATAATTAAAACATAATAATAAATATATTTTTTTTATATAATTATTATTATATTAATTTTAATTTATCCCAGTTACACGACTAACTGTTTGTTTAAATATTGTTTTAGGTAGAAAAAATTACTTGTGATTAGTGCTTGTGATTAGACACAAAAAATTAGTTGTGATCCTTTAAGTATGTAATTAGCCATTTGGTGTTACATTTTTATTAGTTATCTAGATATAGTGGTCCTCTTATTATGTGGTTCCTTGTCCTGTCATTATTAGTTTCAGCTACTATTTTTACTAAATTATTTTATTTTTAGATTAAGCTAATGTTAAATTATTAGTTTATTCTTGTATTTATTATCTGATAGCTTTATTATTATATAATAGTTTATTATATAATAGCCAAAGGAAAAAGAACAAGTTCAATATTGTAACGTAATTATAATTAGGCAGGTTACTTAAATCCGGTTCGTTAAGGTGCTTCCTGCATATATTTGTTAAGATTAGTATTTCAATTATGTATATTAATCCATGTATTTTAATCGATATATTAATCAGATAAATAAATTAAATGTATTACTTAGAAAAGTTAAAAAAAAAAGCGGCATTTGCTTCCTTGCAGCTTAGCGAGCATTGTCTGTACTTGACTACAGGTAAACTGCCAATAACTTTTCCTACAAAAAATTTCTAATTTTCACAAAAATTGTCTGGAATTAATTTCCACCATTGTGGTGATTATTTCAACTTCCTCTACTTTACAGAGTTGAAAAAATCCAACTCCTTCCTGAGAATTGTTCTCTTTTAATTTCTTGCTATATGTGCCTATACTCCAAGCGTATAGGTTATGCCTAACAAAAAGAGAAAAGGTGAGAGAGAGAGAAGGAAGAAGAGAAATTCTTCAACTAGTTGAGCCACTTTTCTTTTTCTTGGGGTGGTGTTGTTCCTACACGTGATTCAATATAAAGTTGAAGGGGTTAGAAGCGATACCGATAACAGGGGAGGAGGGTGTAGACTATACACACTGGGTGTTATGTGTTGTTTGTTTTTTTTTCAATGATGAGACTCTCTTTCCGTACTGGTACATTTTTCTTCTGACGAATATGCGAATGATCACTTGACAATAATTTAAAAATTATTACTATCTTTTATGTGATGCATAGGATAATATTAGTTCCAACATTCATGTGCAATATCGTTAAAAGTATAAAGGGACACGGACGATAAAATACTTATATTTTTTCACGCACAATAAGAAAAGAAACGATACTTAATATATTAATTCAATAAATATTTAGAGACCTGAGCGACGTGAAAGGTAATGACAAAGTGTCGTTATCAGCTTTATACATATTATATATGGAGCATAAATACAAATATGTAGATTCAAACAGAATAATAATATAAACGATATGTATGTACTATGTGTATATAAGAAATATTTGAATAAGCCGGTAATATATATATATAAATTTTCCAGAAGGTGATATTTATCTTTGTTGTGAGCACAACAAGCACATTAAGCTTAAGAAGTATTCGACCTTGATGTCTACCTTTGTTTACGTGACTTGTAAATCTTTTATTTACTTAGCTGTTATTTCCATTTGAAATACCAGCACATTTCATGAGAAAAGGAGAAAGTGATCCTCCCTTTGTGTGATTACACTTCAGATAAGAATAGTAAATATAATTATTGTATAAAATTACAAATAAGATATAATATAAAATTAAAAGAAAATAATTTCTAAATACATAATACCCTGCTTGCTTCTATTATATATAAGAAGGTAACGATAAGGGATATAGGGGTTTGAATGAATTTATTATTACTCAATGAATTAATTATTACTTAATAAATTAATAAGCTGGTCTAATTTTTGTCCTTATTTATTAAGGCTTACCAGTGAGTTTGGCAAATTCAAGCCACTGAGCGTTCTTCTGTGCAGTCATACGTTGCGTGTCCGTGTGTGCACATGTATATGCGCTGCGCAATTTCACTTGAACATTGTTTCTTTATAAGGAATCGGGGAAATAATTATGTGCGCGGCTCGGCAATTCTATAGCATATTTATTATCCTCGTCGCGTGCCTCACGTTTTGGCGCCATTTATAACCTCAGACACACAGGTTAATATTTACGGTTCGTAGCTGTGTGCGTGAGCGTTTTGCTTGTTTTGTCCTGCTCGCCCGCTTTGCTGGGCTAATGCTAAGGAAAGGTGACAGGGATCGACAGGGTCGACTTTAATTGCTTAAAACCTTCATACATGACTTGAGTAACTCAGGCACTACTCACTTATCACGGGTTCCCTAATGATAGATTATACAATATATATAAATATTATACAAGTTCGCGATCGCATTAAGTGCGGGGTAAACGGAACATGGAACGGAATGCTGTAGTACAATGACACGATACGGAACGGTATACTGTACAAGGTACATGAATGGTGCAAAGTCTACATACAACTGCATCTACGTAACCGCTACACGGTACGCCGGGATCGCGGGGCACGTGTGCGGCGGCGGGCCAGGAGCCTAGCTGCACAAAATAAACTAAAGCAAAAGCAATAAACGAGCAAAAGCAATAAAGCAATAAAAGCAAAAGCAAAAGCAATAAACTAACAAAAAGCAAATAAACTAAGGCTACTTGCCGCCGAAAACGATGCTGCCGATGTTCTCGTAGCTCGCTGATGGCCGCTGCTGGCGTCCGAGATCGGAGTGGCTCGGGGCGCTCGCTCTCACTCTCTCTCTCTCTCTTACGCAGTTGCGTAAGAACGTGGAGGGCTGCGGCGCTAGCTTTCTTGCTCTCTCTCTCTTTCTTGCGCTTCGGCTCGGCTGCGGCTAGCGACCGATAATGGTGTCGCTGGCTCGTAGTCCGTGCACCGACGGCGGCGCTGTTCCTGCCCTTACCGTTCACTCACACATAGATCGGGGTTCGGCAAGGCTATGTCCGTGCGTCTGTCTCCGCACCTCCGGCTTACGCGCACGTAATTATTACCTCGGATCTGAGCTAGGCTGCAAGTTCTGCCTCGAAAGCACGTCGACGAGATGGAAGCTTATACAGGAATCTGACCTGAGTAACTTCGGTCGACCGAAAGAATAGACGGTAATAACGAAATACAACGATACGTGAAGTATACGATTCAAAACCAAGCTCGATGTGGGGTGACAGAAAGAACGCCGGAGAAGAAGTGAAGCTCCTTTTCGTACCGCGTCCCTACGATTACACTACAAGCGCTCGCGCCTATGGTTTTACGAACACTCGCCGTTTCTCCCGAACACTTTAACCTACAACCGCCGTTTGGGCGGTTACAATATATATATATTGTAACCGCCTCCTGACCACCCTCCTGCTTTATCCTCTGTGATATCCATTAGCAAACGGTCCAGTCTCGTCTGCAGGGGCGTTTGACTATTTGGTCAGCCTTGTTCCTTAGTAACATCTGGCCTAGTCGCGCATCGGGAGTAAGCGCCTGCGAGTAAAACACATCTAAGGCTGTCCGTCTAATGTCCGACACAAGCCTCGTTTTGTGCCGTCTAGCAAATACTGAAGTTCTCACTTTGTTAGTGATACTGTCTCGTCTGCAGGGACTTGCAACTAAGGGCCAATCTTGTTATTTAGTGACATCTGGCAGTGTCTCGCTTCGGAACCAGGCGCCTGCGAACACAACATATCCACGGCTGCCCGTCTAGCATTTGACACACGCCTCGTTGCGTAATATCTGGCAAAGATTAGCCTCGCTGTTGAAGCATCTGGCGTGATCGGACTCCGGGACTGGGCGTTTGCGATTGAATCCAAGGTCACCCATCGAGTATTTTAGAAAGGGGCCTCGTCACGTAACATCTGGGTCCGCAATGCTTCAGGGGCGGCTTTGTTGAACAGTATCTTCTGTCTAGAATCCAGCATAACTAGTTTGTTGACAGCTTCGTGGTAGACGCCTAGCTCTAAAATCCTGTCTAAAATGGATCCGACACTGTACACGTAGGAGGATCTGGTGACGACCATTGAAGAATCGATCGCCGCCATTCAAGAAACCCCCATCGACGAGTAGACCCACGGATTGCTGCTAAGTCATCTTAAGATGTTGGAGCAGTACTTGTCTAGCTTTGAAAGCAACCACGTCGCCCTTCGTCGGTCTGGCTGTGCCAAGGATCACTCTTAACTCCTTAAGAAGCGTTACAGTCAAACGGATAAATATCACGGACAAAAATCAACGGACTATATCACGGCCCGAGGGAAAATGTACGATGCTCGTCCACGCCTGCATTCAGTGCCCCTGGCTTGCCGTGGATCGTCATCCCCTGCTTCAGTGGCCGCCACGAGGATAGGGAGTCCTTTCGCGACTTGTTCACCGCACTTATTTACCAGGATCACCGCCTCAGTAATGTGTACAAGATGTACTACCTCAACTCATATTCTATAATAATTCAAAACTAATATTCAAGGAGACGCAAGATCTAAGCTCGACAGTCTACAGATCACCGGCCCAAATTATGCAATCGTTCAGGATCACCTGAATACTTTATAGAACATCCCACCGTCAAGAGAAGAGTCGTCGACTAACATTCAACGACTGTTTGATGAATTACGACGACAACGCGATTACTTGCGAATCCTTGGCTGTCCGATCAACAGCTGGGATAGCTGGCTTATACTTTTCGCCACCGAAGCCATGGATCCTACCAGAATACTCCCATACAGGATACTCCCATTAGAAGATATTGGAAGGGGGAGTTAGAAACCCTGGAAGCTGCCGCCACGGGTCGGCAATTCTATTCCCCGACGTCGCCGCAGTGTTCAGCTTGCCTCCATTGACAATGCCGCACACTCAAGTATCTGGAGGCGACACGGCGATCAAAATCCAGTAGTGGTTTAGTCGTATGGACCGCTCTAAAACCAACCAGCCCTCGAGACATTAATGTCCTTGACACTACAACGGTGCCGTGCGTCATGTGCCTGGGCTTGTACTATCTTGATCACTTCTTACGCCTCAAAGCCCTACACTCTCGCGAGCGTCGTGTCCTGACACTATGAAAAGCCGTGCTTCAACTGCTTCAAACCAGAGCACATTGCAACGGACTGCGCCTCCCCGCCATCATGTAGCACGTGCGCCGGAGCGCACCACACACTTCTTCATGATGCCCATAAGACACCCAGTATTTCGATGGTCACTGAGGATCATTCGAAACAAACGCGAGGAGGTAGATTCGATGAATCCAGCCACATCGAAGCTGCTCAATCGGGAGTGTCGAGCACTTGACTAGAGTCTTACCCAGCGCCTTATTTGCACTGGGGGATGCAGCAAAATCACACAACTCGACCACTGCTCTTCGTATACCTTCGTCAATCAACATCTGTTCTCAAGACTCAGGCAGAGGGCACAAGCCGTCAGAGTTGACGTAACGGTTGTTTTGGGCGGAGTCATGGGATCAACACTGGTCCGAGCGCATCTTCACCACTACATTCCTATTCTTCGAAACCTATCCCAAATCGCGGCTTATGGCATCAAAAACTAGGAATAATGACTCCGTTCAGGCCTTCGCAGACCAGCATTGTAGGTCTTTTCAGTGATCTCCCGCTGGCAGATTCTGGCTTCTCGGAAGTCAAAGACATAGACCTATCTTACGTGTTGATATCTGTGAGAGCAGTTTATCGCTCAGCAGACGGTGTTCGGTTGGATCATCATCGGCGGCATGGACGGTGACGCAAGGCCCACCACCGCCGCTCACTTCACTTCAGTCTGTTCACCCTTGCCCACTGACATGAGACTCTGATGGGCATGTTGCAGCGATTCTGGGCCATAGAAGAAATACCAGACTGTGAGATTATGCTCAGGAGATGTCGCCTGCGAAATCTTCTACGCGATAAGTCGCGTTTGCGATGAAGCAAGTCGTTATATCGCACCGCTTCCTGTCGTCCCAGGGTATTTGAGATCTTGGGTGATAGGTTGACTGCGACTCGACGGTCTTTGTCATCGCTGAGGGAGGCGTATATCGACATGGAAGAATATCTGAGACTTGGGCACATGCTCCCCTCCATGCAGAAGAACTCAGCGCCCCATCAACCATCACACACTACCTTCCTCATCCCGGCGTCTGGCACAGAAAGGATGGCGGGCAAAAGCTGCGCATTGTATTTAATGCATCTTGCCCAACAACGTCGGGGCGCAATTTGAACTATATTTTCAGCCCGGGGCCCGAGCTACAAAACAGCTTGATTACGGTGATGCCTCGCTGGAGACTGTGGGCTGCCCCATTTTGTACCGATATTAGGATGATGTTTAGGCAAATCTGCATGATGTTTAACAAATCCTTCGAATTACCTCGTTGGCTTCACCGGACCTCTGGGAGCCGACAGGCCATCGCGGACACCGTCAAACTCTGTGCTCAAATTGGCTCGGAAGCCGCTCACGTCATGCTTGTGGCAGTAAATAGGAAGCGGACATCATTAAAATGCTTCTGGCTACTCGAACCTCTTCGCATCACGATCCCACGGGTTGAGATCCGAGCCGTATTGCTCGCTTACTCGCCTTATTGGCTTCGTTTCAGACAGCCTGGGTATACCCGCCACAAGCTGTCGCGCCTGGAGCAACTCCGGCTTGCCTTGGCTCTGATCGGAGCGGCCAATGGATAACGATTTCGTGGAAAAATACGAGTGCCAAATCCATGAGATGATGCCGCACGACCCGTGACCTAACGTGTTTAATACCGAGGATCCAGCAGATATTGTCACCGGGAGCTCGAGCCCCGCTCAACTAGCTGTAAATCGCCTGTGGTCGATCAGGACCTACATGGCTTAGCGGTCCTGCCGAGAAATGGCCTCAACCCACTCTTGGGCCACAGATGGCTTCTCTGACAACGTCCCTGCTGTTCTGTTTCGACGTCATGTCGCCCCTCACCAGGCGTACTCGACCCGATTACAGCAGACTATCTGAACCATGAATACATCCTCACTGTTCGGAGAAGCCAGTGAGTGTGTTATGACGCAGAGATCAGAGTGTTAGAAGAGCGCCGACCGATTGCCTCCAAGAAATACCTCCGCGCGCTGAATCCCGTCATAGATAATCTGAACGTACTTAGAGTCGGTGGTTGGCTCGACCACTGATCCCCACCCATCATTAAGGGATACCCTGTCCCCTGTCATCAATGACCGAAAATGCCATCTGGCCGATCTCATTGTGAATTGGGCTCACACCCGGGCCCTCCATGGAGGATTTCGTGAGACCTACGCCTATGTCATACAGCGTGCTTGGATTGTTAGAGGATTGTTAGAGGGCGGACTATGGTAAATGCTGACCTATGGCATTGCGTCGTATCCGCCAAATCCCGAGCCTGTGTCTCCAACCAGCTGATGGCACATCTATCCGCGGCTAGGGTGACACAATCACGATCATTCAGTCGATGTAATGTGGACTGTGCAGGGCCCTACCACGCTCTCAGCCGGTTTTCAGGATGACGCGGAAAGCCAACCTAGCTGTAGAATGACAATACTTCAAATTTTCGAGGAGCCGATGCAAAACTCCAACGAATGCTCAAAGAAGTTGAGTTCTCCTGGGGAAGAGTCGGTAACTCCTAAATCTATAAATCGGTAACTACTAAATCCTCGTCCCAGCAACAACCGAGTGGACCTTGATCACGCCAAACACTGGCAACTAGTCACTGGACTCCATGATCACTTTTCGACGCGCAACCATAGGAACCCCGCTCACGCTGTCACCATTACGTCGGGCGGCACCTCGCCCTCTTCTCTTTTGCTGCTATTATTGTCCCTTTAGTTACGCCTTGCTGTTTGAAAATAGTTGTTTTTTTTGTTTATTTCTGTTCAATGTCACCTCTCAAAGTTGTTTCAAGATTCATCTTATTTTTCATGATATAATAGTTCGCCTTTCCGGGAAAGAGGCGGGCGATGATGTTTGAATTTTCTTTCGTTCCTGTACCGCGCAAATCGCAGGCCTCCTGTTAATCCACCGATTTCCCGCGCGATCTACCGATTGGGCTCCTTTCGTTTTCGCCTTCTTCCATTCCGACTCCTACTCTAATTTCGTAGGGCCGCGATACGTAAAGAATTGTAGGTTATTTTCCACATTTTGAATTTTTGTAACCAACTTTTTAAACACTTTGATAAAGAGATTTTACATTTTTCATATAGTAGTAGCAGTTACACTCATTCTAAGAATAGTAAATATTCATCCTCAGCACTTTTTGGCCATTTACTTTTTGAAAAACCTAAGTCGCTTACTTTACACCAATTTTCATTCAGTTTTATCAGATTCGTATAATGTTCTAAATTTATTCAATGACCGTGATGAAATATGCCACTAACAACTTTATATCGTAGACGTGTGAACCTTGTTTCGTTAATGCGTCCGTATATCCAAGCAGTTACGCGAGTATTGACAATAGACAGGAAAAATAACAACTACTTTGATGGTCTTTACCATGTTTCACTTCGTTTGAACTCCTGTTACTCGCTCGCAGGCGATGACCCACTTTTCTGAGCCCTGATTGGCTGACAGATATAGGCCGTTACTGCAAAAACTATTAAAAATGGACTTAGATGAATATTATCAGGTATGTGAATAAGTCTTTCCCGTTTTTTTTTTCAAATTTTGAGCCTTTATTGTGAAAAAATGGTTACAAATGAATTATTGAAAGTATTGGCCATCGCTAGCTAGAACTTTTTCCCATCTTTCTGGCAACATACGAATCCCGTTGCGAAAAAATTCGACAATTCTCAAAGTCGCCATTTCTCGATCTTCAAAGATTTGCGGCCGCCCGGAACGGTCCTTGTCTTCCACGTCGGAATCACCGCTTTTGAAGCGTCGAAACCATCCGCGAACACTTGAATCATCGACACAACCTTCTCCATAAGCCTCCTGAAGCAATCGATGCGTCTCGGCAGCAGATTTCTTCAAATTGAACCAATAAATTGAAACTTCCCGCAAATGACGTCGACTCGGCTCAAATTTCGACATTTTCACGATATCAAAAATTTATGATGCGAAAAAATTTTAACTAATGTGTTAGTATGGAATTGTTGACATATGAATAAACTTTGATTATGACATATGTAACCATTGAATACTCGCACAGTATTGGTGGCGCCATCTCTTACAAAAAACGGGAAAGACTTATTCACACTCCTAATAATATTTACATAACTTTTCCTTGCCGATACCATGCCGCTAATATGAGCAGTTATATCTGGGATACCGTGTATATATATACACTTACCTGCTCCTTATAAGTATTCTGTATAAATTAAAACGAAATTTATTAAACAAGGAAAATAAAAATATACATTAATTTGAATTATGAACTAAATTTTCAAGTTATTTATTTCATAAATGTGTACAAAACATTTTCCTAAAATTAATGTAAACTCATTTTCAATACCCAAAATGATGATTCCTAGAGTAGCCAATACTAAAATTCATCATATCTATAGATAATAATATATGTTATTTTTTGTGGGGCCTTGAGTTCAGCTACCACACGCGTCCCCGGGGTTGCGGATAGGGGAACGACCAGTCGCGGTCAGTCACGAAATAAGCACTTCTAAGAGTGACGAATAAGTGGCCGTGGACAAGAACTTCGAGCGAAAATAGTGGTATTCGCCCGTCTACACACCCACTCATCATTCACACACCTACATATCTGTAAGATAACCGTACCCGGACTGGGGAGTATATCGGGAACTCTATAAACGAGTTTCCCACGAATGGTGGAGATGGAGACCCTATAAACGGGTAACTTCCAGGCGGGTTATGAATGAATGAGAGGCCCTATAAACGGGCATCTCTCACGTATGAATGTGACCAGTTTGAGCGACGGTAAGATCTTGCGGATGCAGTGATTACTTGTTGATTGGTGGGATTAGCTGTGAGGGAATCACTTCATGCTTATGTGCGTTCCCCTTCTGGAGGGTACAGTTGTAAAACCAGATGGCACTCCTGGGCCGCCACAAGTAGGGGGCCCGAACCCAGTCTAGCCAACATGGGAGGCTGCCCCACACAGTGGTAAGACGTCGTCAGACGTCAAATCTCGCTTCTCGTAGTAGTGCCGTATGGCGTACGGATGGGACCCTGCTGCGAGTCGTGGGGGAGGAACAGCCGAGGCCACCGGAATGTAGGAGGGCTTCAGTATTGGGGAGATTCAGGACGCTGAACCGTCATCTCCAACAAGTGATCCTCCTGACCATCACAAATATAAAACATTTAACACAAATTAACAATATAATCATGAAAGGTAATAAAAAAATTATAGCAGGCTCTCGAGTGCCGCCTGCAAGCGACTCAGTAGAGTCAATGGAGCTTCCCGGCTCTCCTATCACACCAGTAGGCAACCTGGCTGGTGTGACAGAAAATGCTACAGGTAGCAGTATGAATGAAAGTGCTAATGTTTATAAATCGCCGGCAACTTGGGAAGCTGCTGAGTGTAAATTGCAAGAGCAATTTTACACAATAAACAGAGTCCTAAGTAAAATGATGGAAAGGACTTGCATACAAAAAAATGTAAGTCAAATAATAAAAAACGGTTTGAGTGAGATCAATGAAGCAGTGGAAATCGGACAGTATGAACTGAAGCGAATGAGACTGCTCCGACAAAAACAGAAAGATAAAGGACGGAGTGAATGTGAGGAGGCAACTCCTCAGAAACGGAAAAGAGACCGTCAGACCCCTACTCCGGAGCAGGCGGCCGCACAACAGCGGACGATCGAGACCGAAACATGGGCGAAGGTGGTCTCAAAACATAAAAAACCGAAAACGACCGAGACGGACAACAAACCAACAAAAGAGCAGCCAAAAGCGAGACTCCAAGGTCGCGGGTCTGATCGCCCTAACCTCAAAGGCAGGGGAGGAGCGATCATGATCAAGCCGGCTGAGGGACAGACGTACGTCGACGTGGTACGTACAATACGGCAAATGTGGACCCTGACAAGTGTAATACTCAAGACAGAACAATAAGAAAGACAAAAGACGGTGCGGTACTTTTACAACTCTCCAGACAGGACAACGAGACGGACTTCCGACAGGTTCTTCAAGACGCTGTAGGAGAGACTGGACGCGTAAAAGATTTGACCTCCAGGGTGACACTCGAATTCCTAGAATTGGACTGTGTCACGACCAACGAGGACATCGCGAACGCGTTAAATCGGGAAACGGGACGGACTGCAGACCGTCGGCCCCATGTTTTCGACGTTAACAGTCGAGGACAGAGAATGGCGGTCTGCGATTTTGACGTAAAAGAGGCTACCGACCTCTTAAGGAAAGGGCGTATTAAAATCGGGTGGGTTGTATCAAGAATAAGAGCAAGGATACGCGTCTCGCGATGCTATAGATGCCTCGGGTTCGGTCATGTACGGAAAGACTGTAAAGGACTGGACAGACGAAGCTGCTGTTGGCGATGCGGCCTCGAGGGTCATTCCCACAAGAACTGCAAGAGTCGTGGGGAGTGTTTCCTGTGCACTGAGGATAATATCCGAGACAGGGGCACTTACCCGGCTCGTCCTCGTGTGCCGCGTTCAGGATAGCACTCACAGAACAGAAGACAAAGACAGTCACACAATGACGTCGACGATACTCCAATGCAATATGAACGGGAGTAGCGTGGCAGACGCACTGCTCCCGCAGATTGCGGCGGAACTGAACATCGACGTGCTGATTATCAGTGAGCAATACAAAGACAGACGATTACCGACTTGGCTCACAAGCGGCTCGGGCAAGTCCGCAGTTTGTTTACGTGGAAAGGTTGCGTCGAATATCGTACGCAGCGGGACTGAGGAGGACTGTGTCTGGGTAACGGTCGCTGACATAACCTATGTCAGTGTTTACCTGAGCCCAAACAGAAGTGCCTCCGAGTACGCGGCTAATCTTGGAAAAATCGAGGACGCGTTGCGGGATATCCCTGGTAACGTGATCGTAGCGGGCGACTTTAACGCGCGGGCGATCGAGTGGGGAATGCCCTTGACCAACAGACGGGGAAGACTGCTGCTGGAGATGGCCGCAAGGCTGGACCTGGCAGTAGTTAACGAAGGAACGATACCGACGTACAGATGACCAGGGTATGGTAACTCCATACCAGACGTGACTCTGACCTCGGACAGAATTCGAACTAGGATAAGGGCGTCGCGGGTGATCCAGGACTATACGGCCAGTGATCACCAGTACATTGCCTTCAAACTGACAGGCGCGACGAGACAGACGAGGAGACGGGGCACAACATCTACGGGGTGGAACCCCAAACGCCTAGACATAGACGAACTCGAAAGGTATCTGCAAAATGCAGAACCTCCCTTACGAGAGGTGCCTCAAGAGTTGACGAACCGGGACAGGGTGGAGGCGTTAGCGGCGGCAACGACTGGCTTTCTCCAGCGCCTATGCGATGCCACCATGCCCAAGAAACGGAAAGTACTAAACAGACGACAAACATACTGGTGGACAGCCGAGATCGCGGATCTCAGAAGCAATTGTTTGAAGCTGAGACGGAAAGCTCAACGAGCCCGAAGTCGAGGCGTAGTGGGACTATACTCTACGTAGTATAGTCCCGCCAGACAGCGACTGAGATACGCGATCAATGACAGTAAGAAACGGTGTTCGACAAAACTAATCAACGAGGTAGACTCAGATCCCTGGGGCAACGGTTATAAAATTGTAACATGCGCCCTGGGAGGTCGGGGTCCGCCGGAACTACGAGACGCGAAAGTGATGGAGCGGATAGTTGAGAGACTTTTCCCAACCCATCCCAACAGAGCGGACGCGACAAACGAAATGACAGATATAGAGATCCCTCTCTTCACGCAGGAAGAGCTCTGCAGAGCTTCGAATGCGTTGAAGCCTAACAAGGCCCCGGGTCCCGATGGCATACCTAGTGAGGTGTTACAGGTGGTCGCTTCGCGCCGCCCGGACATCCTTTTGGGTTTGTACAACGGGTGTCTGGTGGAGGGAGTTTTTAGCAGGCTCTGGAAGGAGGCTCGATTGGTTCTCATCCGTAAGTCTAAGGGGAACCCCGATTTGCCTTCTTCATACAGGCCTCTCTGCCTACTAAATACGGCAGGGAAGCTGTTGGAGCTACTGCTGAGACCAAGACTGTCACAGGCAATTCAAAACGCCGGAGACCTATCCGAACAACAACACGGATTTAGAAAAGGACGGTCGACAATCGGAGCTATAGGTGACGTGACGAACATCTTTCACGCGGCGAACAGGGGCTGTCATGCAACCAGACCACTGGTTCTGTTGGTGACCCTGGACGTTCGTAACGCCTTTAACTCTGCAAAATGGACAGCGATACTGGGGGCGTTGGAGTTGACTTTCAAGGTTGACTCCTACCTCCTTCGTATCATACGGGACTACTTATGAGACCGAGGACTGACGTATGATACTTTGGACGGAAAGAAATGGAAACGCGTGACAGCGGGGGTGACGCAGGGTTCCATTTTAGGCCCCGACTTCTGGAACGTACAATACGACGGTTTGCTGAGACTAGACATGCCCTCCGACGCGCGTCTCATTGCCTATGCCGACGATGTGGCAGCCGTGATAGTCGCACGCGACTATCACTTGATTCAGTTAAAGCTGAATCAGGTCATGAGACGCGTGAACGAATGGATGACAGATCACGGACTGTAGCTCGCGCTGCAAAAGACTGAGTTGTTGTTGCTGACTCGCAGACGTATACAGACGGTGTTTCCGATGACGTTAGGGACGGAAAGACTGGAAACCAGGAGTGAAGTCAAGTACCTTGGCGTTACCTTGGATACGAAGCTGAGCTTCTGGCCCCACCTACGAAACGCGGCGACAAAGGCAGCAGAAAAGACCAAGGCTCTAAGTAGACTGATGGCCAATACCAACGGACCGAAACAGAACGTTCGGAGACTGCTGATGAGTGTTACCCACTCGATTTTGCTTTACGGGGCGGAGGTTTGGGCTGACGCGATGAATATCAGGAAACGCGCGAACGCCATGAAAAGCGTACAAAGGGTGGGCGCGTTAAGAATCGCGTGCGCGTATCGTACCGTGTCTGAGAGCGCCGTTTCCGTGATTGCTGGGGTCATTCCCATCGATCTGCTCGCGGCCGTACGGAAGCGAATTTACGAGCGGAGCTCGAACATTGGAAGGGAAGACGCTGTGACTGAAGAACGGACGAAAACCATCGAGACATGGCAGAGACGGTGGACGACGGACGAAAGAGGACGGTGGACGAAAAGACTAATACCCGAAATCGGTCCGTGGAAAGAGAGGAAATACGGAGAGGTGAACTTCTACCTTACCCAATTTCTGTCCGGACACGGATACTTCCGTAAGTACCTCTGCAAGATGAAGAGGGTCGCCTCTTCAGAATGCAAGTACTGCGGATGGGCTTGGGACGATGCGGAGCACACATTTTTTGTGTGCGAACATTGGACTGAGCCACGACTAGAGTTACAGACGAGGATAGGAGTGATCACGCCAGAAAACGTGACGAAAATTATGATGACGGACGCGGACAGCTGGCCGTTGATCGCAAAATACGTTATTAATGTGCTTCAGAACAAAAGAGCAGATGGATGTTTGGACGATTGAAAGTCTATGAAGAGTGAATGTAATATCGAGTATGCATGAGAATCTCAAATGAAAGATATGAACGTGAAATGACCACGCAAGGACTGCCGCCCAGGCTGAAGTAATGTGTATAACAGTTCCGGGCTGGTGTCGGTGCAACACGGAGATATGTGTTTAGTGCGTAGTGACATGGGTTTTCTGTCGAGTCGCACATAGTCCGGTGGTCGTTTTTCAGGACCGTTCTTGCTGAACGACCATCGGAGATGCATAAACAGCATTCACAGACTCAGAAAAAAAAAAAAAAAAAAAATATATGTTATTTTTACAAAGGAGCGCATGATCATAATGAGATTAAAAACATTTTTATATTTTTATACACCATTCAATAATATTTTACTATAAATTTTTTTTAATACCAAACAACTTTAGACATATAAGATCTGATTTGCCGCTCATACACCGAACTCCCCATAATACGAATACGAAACTCCCCGTAGAAGTCGTCGTAACACACATGGACATTGTATTCTACCGTCCGAACACGAAATTCTTTGAAACATCACGAAATATCTTTTTTTTTTAATCAATGCTTTATTAACCTATAAAATGAAATGATTTATTCAATTCAACTGTGAAATTTGATTCGTTCAAATGTATTATTTAAATTAATAATATAATCAAATTATGTTTAAAATTATTGGTATAAAATGTTTAAAACAATGAAAAATACCATAAATTTAATTATTAGTTTTACTACAGTCAAATGCGTGATATTTAGCCCAATAACCCACTTTAGATTCGAATACTATGAAATTAAGATTTCACAAATGACAGCAGATTTATTTAAACTCTCTTCCCCTTCTAATCTCCTACGCAATTATAATAAAGTGTATGTTAAAAATGATATATATATATATTTTTTTTTTTTTGAAAAAACAAACTGCTCGTGAAGCCCTTATATAAAGTAAGCTCATTCATTACAAACATTCGTAATTTTTTTTTAATTTTTAGCATTTTTAAAACTTACGATTATGTACTAAGGATCTTGTTTGATGATATGTTAATCTTGTTTGATTAATGTATTTTTGATTAAATTACATTATATACCTTTAACATTAAAGTTGTCAGCACTTGCGTTTTTCAAAAACCCGTGAAGTGCGTTTCTATTTTAATTATATTAATTAAATACAGCGGGTGAATTTAATTTAGAACACCCGTTGTATATGCTGGAATGCGCGCGTCAGTATAAAGCTTGCCCGTTCCCCTACCGCAGTATTCGCTGCTGGCGCGTGTCGATCAATCAGCGAGTACAGTAGTGTGCGTATGACACGTATTAGAGGGGAATAGCTGCCGCCGGCCTAATACATTTGACGCGGCTCTCTCTTGCCGCGCAAGGTGTATTTCCTCTAACTTAGTTTTCGTATTTAAGCTTAGTGATAGAGAGAGACACTATGTATTTCGTTTTCTCTCTATGCTTCGTTTTTCGGCGGTCGCGTCGACTACCTTCTACAGTAGTCGCTGTAGAACCTTTGCCCGCTTTCGGTATGTTTAATGCGTGTTATATAATGTAATTTATTAATTTAATTTCGTTTTCGTTAATTGAAATTTTCGTGTATACCGATTTTATATATATATATATATATATATATATATATATATATATATACATATATATATATATATATATATATATTGTAACCGTCCCGGTCAGCGGTTTCTGCGTTTTAAAACGGCGCGCGCGCGTAAGCGCAAATAGTCGCTCATATCTTCCGACTCGGTGGCGCTGTAAATTCCTTCGTCTTGAAGCCTGGCAAAGACCGTTCTGTTTGCGCGTCGTCGTAGCCGTCTATTCGTTCGCCGTCGTTCCTGTGCTGTTGGACTTTTTACATTGAAGAGAATTCTGTGGCCAATTTCTGTTATTTCGGTCATGCCGAAAATAATGTGTACTAGTTGTCCAGGTGTTATTGTAAAATTAGTAACTCGCGTTTTCTCTTTATAGTTGTATTCGACTTCTAGCGTATACGCGGATAGGATGCTCACAGGATCTGCGGTATATAATGGGTCCCGGTTAAGATGGAGAACCGCTTCCACATATACCCCATATAACACCTGATTGGGACACTAACTTCCAAAAATCTTTGGCAGAGCTCCTGCTCGTTCGGATGCTGCAATGTAACTGAGCTCTTGGGCCTCTGGGCGGCTCTTATATAGTAATTTCATCGAGGTACGTTATCTAGATTATTATAATGTTCTTGTAGGTCTTTTGTATGTATGTGTTTAATAACTTTGCCTTTATTATCTTTCAGATCAAACATGACAGGGGATATTTTCTTGCAAATAATAAAGGGACCCATGTATTTTGGAGCTAGTTTTGTGTTAAACGCTCCAATTTTATTAGATAGCTCGTAAGCTCGTTTATAAACTTGATCACCGATTTTGGGGTTCCAATTTCGGCGTTTTAGGTCGTAGTATCGTTTTTTTTTCTGAAAGCCTTTTGCCAGTTGGCTGCAAACAAGATCGATTGTTTCTTGTAACTTTATACGGTTTTCTGCGATAACGTTATTACTTGGTTCGTATAATTGAAAGAGGGATCCGGGGGCTATTAAATCACGCCTAAAATTTAAGTAAGCAGTTGTAAAACCTGCTGTTTCGGATGACGCGGTATTATAAGCAAATTGTAGCTCATGTAAGTGATTATCCCACGTCTTATGATTTTCTTCTATATACTGGGAAATCATAGTTGTAATTACCTTATTTGCTCTTTCTACTGAATTACACTGTGGTGTGTACGGTGGTGTTCTCTTATGCTGTATTCCGGTCTTTTGCAGCAGAGTTGTAAATTCTTTGGAGATAAATTGTCTCCCATTATCGGAAATAATTATTTTAAGGTAGCCAAAACGTAGTATAATCTGTTGCTTTACGTCGTACGTTATTGCTTCAACTGTTATTTTTCTGAGCGGTTTTAATTCAATCCATTTGGTAAATTTGTCTTGCGTCACTAATAGCCATATATTTAATTTTGTTGATCTCGGAAGTGGTCCGATGAGATCTACAGCCACAATATCCCAAGGCTATTCAACTAGAGCTGCATGTAGTTTACCGGCTAGTGTTTGTTGTTGTGATTTAAACTTTTAGCAGTTCTTGCAATTTCGCATATATTTAGTTGTTATACGGAGCATTCGAGGTCAGTAATAACTTTTAGATATTTGTTTTTTTTTTGTGATTCCCAAATGCCCGACAGTTGGATCATTGTGTACTTCATTTAAAACTCTATTTTTTTCAGCTCTAGGTACACAAATTTTCCACTGTAAATTTTCACTCGTATCATTGAAATCTAAAGTGTGTAAAATGTGTTTGTACAGTCGTCCATTTTTTATACAAAAATCTCGGTAGTTTTCCTAGATCGAATTGCTCTCCACATTTTTCTACGATTTATCATACCAATCTTCTACTTTAATTTCGGTGAGTTTGACTGTTAATGGCTGTCGAGATAGTATATCGGCTAGTAGACTATCGTTTCCTGGACGGTATTTAATTTCAAAATCATATTGACTTAATTCGAGTGCTCAGCGGGTTAAGCGAACATATGGATTTACAATGTTATTGAGACATTTTAACGATTGATGTTCTGTTAATACAATGAAGTGATGTCCTTGCAGATAATCACGAAATTTCCAAACGCCCCATTTAATTGCTAGGCGTTCTAGTTCAGTCGCAGAATAATTCTTTTCGGCTGGGGTAATCGTTCGGCTAGCAAATGTGATGACTCTTTCGCTGCTCTCATATGCTTGTGTAAGCGCTGCTCCCAATTTTTCTTTACTAGATTCCGTTTGCAGGATAAACGGGCGGCTCCAGTCTGGACAGAAAAGGATAGATGCATTCGTGGGAAGCTGCTTGATTTTGTCAAAAGCATGTTGTTCTGCTTCTCCCCAATTTTACTTAGTTTTTTCCTAGTTAAACGGTGTAATGGTGCAGCAACATTTGATATATCTTTCAGGAATCTTCTATACCATGATATCAGGCTCATAAATCATTGAATTTTTTTCATATTTCTTGGTAGCGCTAAATTAAGTACGGCAGCCACATTCTACAGATCGGTTTGTAGACCGTTTTTGTCTACTATATGTCCTAGATATTTTAGTCTTGAAAGAGCAAAATGGTACTTATGTGGATTCGGTTTCAGTTTTGCAATTTTCAGGCGGTTGAAAACTTCTTTCAATTTTTCCATATGTTCCTCGAATGTAGATGAGACTACTACAATATCATTTAGATATGCAAATGCATATGGTGTCATCTCAGGAGTTATTACTCTGTCTAAAAGTCGTTGGAACGTAGCTGGTGCTGAACGCAAGCCAAACGGCATTACGTTGAATTCAAACAGACCTTTCCCGGCCACGGTAAAGACAGTGATAGAACGACTTTCCGGTGTTAATACAACTTGCCAATATCCATTTTTTAAATCTAGTGTCGAAAGATATCGTACTCCTCGTAGTTTATCTAATATTGCATTAATTTGCGGCAAAGAATAAGCATCTTTCTTTGTTACTTTATTCACTTTCCTAAAATCCACACAGAATCGAGCCTTTCCGTCTTTCTTTTTTACGAGTGAAGTCCACGGACTGCTGGACGGCTTATCACGTTTCCAGCTAGCATTTTATCAACCTCGTGATTAATAATTTCTTGCATAGCCGGATTTCTCGGTCGGTATTTCTGTTTAATCGGTGTTTTTTTTCTCTATGACGATTTCGTGCTGCAGAAGCGGAGTAGGACCTTTGATAAATTTGAATTTATCCATTTCTGTTTTTAAGAATTTTTTTAGTTTTCGTTGTTCGAATGAATGTAAGTTCTGTAGTCCGTAAGGCGCTCCAATCGTACATACTTGATGTATCTGGTAGTGTGAAGTTTTGGCTATCTCACGATTATTTAATGTTATACGGATATCGAGTTTTTTAAGAGTGTCCATACCTAAGAGCAAAAGATGGCTCAATCCGTTCATTACTAAGAATTTTTGTTGAAATCTTTTTCCTTGCACATATATTGGTCCATAAATATTTTTTCCAAGGATAATTTTTGAGCTGTTTGCCAAGGCTGCAATACGATTACTTGGCTCAGTATGACATCTGAATTTCATGCAAACTTACTAAGTTGTTCACTTACGTAAGAACTTATAGATTCTGAATCCAGAAGAGCTGCTACTTCGTAATCACCGATCATCACTCTCACAAAATGTCGGTTATCTGTTTCTATTTTTAATTGTTGTTGATGGACCGAGCTGGGTTCGGTGTGGGCTCGGCTCTTCTGGCGTTTACCGACGGATGACACTTGCAGTCGCGAGTATAAACATTGTCGCGACCACAATATGAACAAAAGATTTTCTGCTGATTTGTGCACTTGAAGCGGTCGTGTCCCGTCTGTTTGCATCTCTAGCAACACTTATTTCGGTCGTACACTGTAGCAATTTTATTGTTATAATTATGTACACGAATTTCGGGTTTTCTGGTTTTATATTCTGCCGTATGTGCAGATGTATGACTATTCGGACTTTGCTGCTTTTCATACTGTTTTTTTCTTTCTAAATATTCTTCTGCTTGTTGTACCATATCTAACGTAGAGGTGACGTCATCACGGCGAATATGTAGGCGATATTCGCCGAGCATGTTGTAGTATATAGTTTTCATTTTTTGTTCTTCTGTAATACCTCCTCGACATCTCATTAGCGCGATTAGTGAGTTGTCGAATGTACGTATATCTTTATTAGGCTCCTTTATACGGTTATGTATTTGTCAATCTAAATTTCGACGTTCACTAGGCGATAAATAAAATTTTCTATGCCACAACTGAGCATCACCTCTTAATAATTCTGGTAATCCGTTTAGAATTTGTTGATCGAACAAATTATATGCTCGTTGTAGTTCATGGATCTTTTCGAGAAAAGAATGTAAGTTTTTCTATTAAAATGGCAATTCCATTTTCTCATTTGGTCCATCACTTTGGCGTTTTCCTGCACAGCAGTTGATTGCTGTTCATAAACAGTAGCAGGCGGAGTTCCATAAGGTGTATTCGATGCTGGACATGCGATGACAGGACTGAAAGTCAAAGCGGTAGCTTGTCGATTAAGGAGCTGTATACGACGTTGTCGGAATTCTTCTTCGATTTCTGCCAAATCTTGCTTGTGGTTGAGATCTTCATTGAAGTCTTTCTCGTCTTCGGGTTTATCTCTATAGAACTCCGGGTGAGTCCATACATAAGCAATTAAGCGAAAATATGCTTTTGTGCCATCTACTGGCAAATTATTTTTTGCGAGTTCGTTTTCTATATGTTCTTTTGATAATTTATAATTCCAGCTTACGATGGGTTTTGCCATTTTAGCAGGATTTTCATTTTAATAGAAACGACAAAACAAAAAAAAATATACTGTGTAATAATTTTAATTTTCTGGAATGGAAAAAATAATTTCTTTTTATTTTTTCTACGAGAAAACTATTAGTTCAGTTTTCTATTTTCAAAAAGGTTCATTTTATTGCAATTTCGATATGTGTTACTTCGTGCTTCGGCTGAACACGCCTTCGCACCTAGTCGCTCAACGCGCCACTAGGCTCTTTTCACACCAATCGAAAAAATGAGGTTTTTATATAAATAATTGAAAAATTTCCGTTTAAAGAAATTATTCCGTTATTATAGAAATAAGAAATTTTATATAAATATTAATTTTACGGACTTATTCAACTAGTCCCTGTTCGGACGCCATGTAACGTTCCTATCCCCCTCGGGATAGCTTGCGCGGTATTTTTCGAGGGTTATTTGAGAGGGGAGGAAGTATATTCAGAATTGGACAGCGGATCGGGAAAATAATTTCAGAACACAGTATATTTTTTGTAGAAAAATATAAAAATAAATTTATTCAAAAAAAAGATAATCCGCACTCAGTCACGGTTCCGTAACAAAAAAAATAAAACGAAACGATTACTTAATATACTTAATATAAAACTTAATAAGCTAGATTTACAAATTCGTACTAGTATAATTTAATTAAACGCACGCTAGTTTTTATGAAATTTCATTAATCCGGCGCTAGTTTCCGCACGGATACCCGGTGCTATTTTCCACGCGGGGAATTTAATCGTGTTAGGTAGATTTTAATCTAGGTATAAAACTAAGGTGAGCTTAACTCCGCTGGTCGTTTGAGGAGCGCCTCGTAACCAGGATCAAGAGTTAAGAGGTAATATCAGGTATGTGAATAAGTCTTTCCCGTTTTTTTTCAAATTTTGAGCCTTTATTGTGAAAAAATGGTTACAAATGAATTATTGAAAGTATTGGCCATCGCTAGCTACAACTTTTTCCCATCTTTCTAGCAACATACGAATCCCGTTGCGAAAAAATTCGACCGGTTTGGCCTCTATTCAGTCATCCACCCATTTTTTGGCTTCCTCGTAGGAATGGAAGTGCTGGTCAGCCAGGCCATGCGTCATCGATCTGAAGAGATGGTAATCAGACGGAGCAACGTCTGGACTACACGGCGGGTGGGGTAGGACTTCCCATTTGAGCGTTTCTAAGTATGTTTTCACCGGCGGTGCAACATGTGGGCGAGCAGTGCGCGGCTCAAACGCATCAATTGTCGTCGATAGACCTCGCCTGTGATCCTTTCATTCGGTTTCAGAAGCTCATAGTAAACCACACCTAGCTGGTCCCACCATATACAGAGCATGAGCTTGGCGCCATGAATATTTGGCTTGGCCGTCGATGATGATGCATGGCCGGGTAGTCCCCATGATTTTCTTCGCTTCGGATTATCGTAACGTATCCACTTTTCATCGCCAGTCACGATACGATGCAGAAAACCCTTTCTTTTATGTCGCTGAAGCAGCTGTTCGCAAGTGAAAAAACGCCGTTCGACGTCTCTCAGCTTCAGTTCGTACGGCACCCAATTTCCTTGCTTTTGGATCATTCCCATGGCTTTCAAACGCTTGGAAATGGTTGTTCGGTCAACTCCCAATGCTTCAGCAAGTTCTTCTTGCGTTTGACAAGAATCTTCATCAAGCAAAGTCGCCAATTCTCGATCTTCAAAGATTTGCGGCCGCCCGGAACGGTCCTTGTCTTCCACGTCGAAATCACCGCTTTTGAAGCGTCGAAACCATCCGCGAACACTTGAATCATCGACACAACCTTCTCCATAAGCCTCCTGAAGCAATCGATGCGTCTCGGCAGCAGATTTCTTCAAATTGAACCAATAAATTGAAACTTCCCGCAAATGACGTCGACTCGGCTCAAATTTCGACATTTTCACGATATCAAAAATTTATGATGCGAAAAAATTTTAACTAATGTGTTAGTATGGAATTGTTGACATATGAATAAGCTTTGATTATGACATATGTAACCATTGAATACTCGCACAGTATTGGTGGCGCCATCTCTTGAAAAAAACGGGAAAGACTTATTCACACTCCTAATAGATTTTTACAGGATAAGAGAACTGCTGGTCTCTTGAGGAGCGCCTCGCCACAGAGATCAAGTTAATAACTTCGGTTCCGATTTTGCCCTTTGCAGGCCCTTTTATAATTAAATTATAGGGTATTATCGTCGCCGCTCGCATAACATCGGACGAGCCACCGATTTATAATAATAATATTACTAATAAAAATAATAATAATATTAATAATAATAATTAATATTAACTGTAATTTTCGCAATTATAATTACAAGACAGCCGATTACTGCGTACAAATATTATTTGATTCACGTACAATAGTGTACACACACACACATCTATATATATATGTGTATATATATATATATTCGGTGTGAATAATTTTCTATTTTAATTATATTAATTAAATACAGCGGGTGAATTTGGTTTAGAACACCCGTTGTATATGCTGGAATGCGCGCGCCAGTATAAAGCTTGCGCGTTCCCCTACCGCAGTATTCGCTGCTGGCGCGTGTCGTTCAATCAACGAGTACAGTAGTGTGCGTACGGCAAGTATTAGAGGAGAATAGCTGCCGCCGGCCTAATACATTTGACGCGGCTCTCTCTTGCTGCGCGAGGTGTATCCCCTCTAACCTAGTTTTCGTATTTAAGCTTAGTGGTAAAGAGAGATACTATGTATTTCGTTCTCTCTCTATGCTTCGTTTTTCGACTACCTTCTACAGTAGTCGCCGCGACCTTTACCCGCTTTCGGTATGTTTATCGCGTGTTATATAATGTAATATATTAATTTAATTTCGTTTTCGTTAATTGAAATTTTCGTGTGTACCGATTATATATATATATATATATATATATATATATATATATTGTAACCGTCCCGGTCGGCGGTTTCTGCGTTTGAAAACCGCGCGCGCGCGTAAGCGTAAATAGTACAGGCGTACCGCCAAAAGGGCGCGCGCGAAGCACCGCGCAACTGGAGAGAAGTAAAGTCCTTCTTCTATGTCGAGTCACGGTGCCATAAGGACGCATCTCTCCTGTATCACTTTTTCGTCTCCATTACATCTTAAACGAAGAGTATTGCCAGCCCCGCATTGTGTGTGACTCGTGCGCTGTAAGGCATTAACCAGGAGACGGTTCGAAAGACAGAGAAGACCTCGCGAACACTCTGCTCAAAGCCCCGACGGTTTTCGTTGCAGCTAGTGTTCGCATCGGGAGAGCGATCAGCTCTCCGACCGCCATTACACCACCAACACCGCCGCCGCCACGGCCACCTGCACGACCGGAGTCGTGCGCGACCTGACGCCAGATAGCCCCTGCTCTCCTCCGCCACCACCAAGCAGCCGACGGCCCAACAGCAGCAGCATCTCCGACGGCCTGCCCGACTGAAGTCGAGCAGCGCGAGAGGAAGCGCGAGAGAGCGGGCTCCACAACGCCGCCGCCGCCTGCCTGACTGTTGTCAAGCGGGAGTGAGAGAGCGACGTCCGCCACGTCCAGCAGTCCGTTCCCGAGGAAGGCCAAGATTGCTCCGCGGCACCCGGCAAAGGCAAGTACATGAGCGCCTAGTGTGCTATCAAATAGGTTTGCCGCGCCCGCGCCGTGATCGGATTAACGTTCATACGTGTTTGTTCGTCTGCGTCCCTATCGTGCGTCCCCGTCTCCCGTGTTTAGTCCGATTGTAGATCGTAATCTCGAAAATTATGTAAATAGAAGCGCCGCGGAACCTGCGAGTTGAAGTGAGTGCGAGAGTCTGCTGTGTGATTCGATTGTGTGTGTGAAATGTCAGAGTGTGAGTATATGAGTGCGTGTGAATAAATAAGAGCGTGAAGCTCGCCATTTATCTTGAACTCCGCGTTGATTGATTTCTTGTCCCTGCCGATTTTCCCTGTCCTGTTCTAGGGTGATCCGGAGTATCTGCGGGTGTACGCAGCATCGCCTCGAGCTAAGTTGAGCGGTGAGAAAAAACGCTGTTACAAATCGCGCCTATAGTGTGAGGCCCGCGGCACATGTATACGAAAAATTTCATGCGTGTAGAACTCGGTGGATAGAAAACGCCGCGTGGATATTTTGCTCGCTGATATTTCGTTTACGGAAAAATCCCTACCGCAATAAAAGCCCTTGGTGGAAAGAAAGAAAAAGAGAATGCCTGTTTGACTACGTAGTCAGACGGCCATTTTGGACCGCGCATACAGATATACGCCGTAGCAGCAAGCGACTGCTACAGCACCACTGAACTGCAAAATATAAATCATATTACACAGACATTTCCTGATGTTCTTTTTCTTTCTTGCCTTCCCTACCGGTTAACGCGAAGCCCTTACGGAAAATATGACAGCAGGAGTGACTTAGTGATAATGACATGCATGTGATAATATTACACAGTATTGTATGATTTAGCATATAATAAAATATAATATTAAAATCATAGAATTGCAAATCTACATTTTATAAGGATTATAAACAATTAACAGGATAAATACTAAACAATTCTAGTAACTCATTGACTTATTAAAAAAAGGGGAAGTAAATAACAATAAGTATTTATTATTATAATTGTGCAAAAGCTGTTCTGAGAGGTAAATTAATCTCTAGCATTAGCAGTCAGTAATTACTTACAAAGAAAGGTACGCAGGCCTGATGCTTGCTTACCTTACTTAATAATAACAAGTATTTATCTGCTGTGTTTATCATCCTGACCTTAGGTATATTAATGCTGATATTAGTTACATGCTATTAATGTTATATATATCCAGTTTACATGTGTGTATAGGCTCGCTTTTATTTTGTACATGACTATATTTGTTTTACGTATATTTTATATTTATTCACACATGTATAACATATATATTTAGCCTAAAGCTGTTATACGTGCATACATATATATATATATATGTTTTTTTATCTGATTATATACACATGCATCTTGCTTATATACTCATTTATATATGTATAATATACGTATTTGACACATATTCATCATACGTGTACATATATATATTTTCTTCATTTACTATCTGACTTCATATATGTCTTACATAGATTATATATTTACTTACATATATATAACATACGTATTCAACATATATTTATTATACATGCGTATATATATTTTCTTTATTCATTATTTAATTATATACATTTTACATATATTATATTTTCATTCACATATACATAGTATACATATTTATAACATTATATATATTGTGTGTGTGTGTGTGTGTGTGTAACGTTGCCCCTTCCGAATGTTCATGTCCCTTATACTAAAATCAACCTGGTCCCTTATACTATTATTTGTATATAAAATTGTAGTGATATTGTTTGTCACCTTACTCCCTTATTTTTTTTTTACTGTGCCAGCTGATAGATGCAGTACAATAGAATATTCCCTTTAAAAAAAAAAATAGCGTGCATCACTAAATGAGAACAAGTGGCAGTATTACAAAGCTGCTGATGATTATAATACCAGTAATAATAATAAAAACGCATGATGATGACAACTATCATATACTAACAGCTGTTACATCAATAGTTTAAATTAAAAGTAGAAGCGTAACTAAGAGTTGTTCTTTAAATAACCAATGAGTTCAAAAACACCCATAGTAACTTGACATTGGCATTGATGAACAAGTAATATTACTGAAGATTTGCAGAAGATAATGCTGTATCAGAAGAAAACAGATAATCATCGCTTACTAATAAATAACTCCAACACAAAAAACATAATTAAGGACATAAAGTAACATATAGATCATAAATATAAACAAAATAAATATAACTATAAAATATAAATATAACCAAATACATAAATATTAGATATAAATATAAATAAAATAAATATAAGTATAAAACATAAAAACAACTATAATAAATGTAAATGTAAGATATAAATATAAATAAAATCAATGTAAATATAGAATATAATTGTAACTAAAATAGATATAAATACAAAATATCAATATAAATAAAATAAATATACGTGTAAGATATAAAGATAAATAAAATAGATATCAATATAAAGGTAGATGTAAATACCAATATAAATATATGTATAAATACAAGCTTATTGCACATAGAAATATATAAATTACCAAATTAGCGAGCATAATCACCAAGTAAAGGAAGAATTATACAAGGCATCGTTATAACATTTAATAAATATATAATGATAGAAGTAAAAGAAAAAAAACTATGCAATTAATAACAAGGTTTTAGAGAAAGACAAAAATAATTTGGTGGCACCATTTCACCTCATAACAGAATATTAACAGTTACAAAAAAAGACATATGTAATCACAATCTCGAGTGAAAACTGTCAATTTTGAAGAAATTGAACAGCATCCAGATCAGTTCAAGGAGCACTAATACGACCAAGCAGCCAACGTAGGTTATTATGCTATAATAGATACTTACGGTGACAATTGATTATTTATAGCTGTATTAGCACACTCTGCTGTAGACATACCACCAAGGGAGATAACTTCCAAAGCGAGTGGCTGCAGAGGACAGCGGTATGAGTGACAGGATTACCCATGCAGTTAACCATTAGATCAAGAGAGATAATAAATAACATTTAATTATTTATAATAAATAAAAATTCTTTTTTTTAGGAAATTACTAGACATTTTTTTTATTATTATAAGAAGAATAAGATACCAAATACGCACAACTAAAACTATAACTGGATATAACTACATAAACTAGTCCGTATTTTAATATATATGTAAAAAAGAAAAACAAAAGAAAATTATAGTAATAGAAGCAGATCAAGATAAGTAAAATAAATCAAGCAAATCAAGATTTTTTTAAAGATACTAAAATTAAAATTGAAATTAAAATTAAATTTAAAATAACAAAAATAATAATATTGACTAACTGAACTCTTAGTCAATATTTACTTACTAATAATTTAGGCCTCGACACATAAATTTATTCCTCACAGCTGAACAATCATAAATAATAATAATCACCTCATAGATGCGTGTACAGGTTTTACCAGGCAGATCATATAAAATATACATATGGTATTGTTGCAGTAACAATCATACAATCTATTTATTAACACTATCATTATATAATAATATAAATTTTACACTATAATTTTCTCCTCTCCTTAAACGAACAAAACTTACTTCAGATGACAGTATTTTTTTTCTTGCGTTTTACCAAACCTCATACTGCTAATATTTAATCAGCGTATTTACTTTTAATAATCGAAATAAGGATTCTACATAATGCAATCAATTAAAATAAATGAACAATTGAAATTAATACTTAACTAGCAAACATAGTAATAACCATACCTGTCCAGTCATACAATAATAAATAAATATTATTACCACAGTCAACAAATAAGCAATCAAATAACAATTCCGAGAGGGACAAAGTAAATAATCGAAGATAGATGTGAAAAAAATACTAAACGGAAAAATACGTTTATTACTGTTCCAAACTACACCGATAGTGGCAACAACAACATTTAATAACTAACTTTTCTAATTAATTACATCTAATTAAAAACATGGATCACAAACCAACTACAGAGGTGAAGTCTTCCAACTCACGAATAATGCAAGAGACGGAGAGACTTACCAGCCTCTTCGAAGAAATGTCACATGGACCGCTAACTCGGGAAGCCGAGAAGAACCACATATGCGTCGATGATGACCCGTTAACGCTCAGAAACCGGTTAATCCGTTTCGAGCTGCGGAGACTGTTCGGCCCCGAGGCAACACCCTAGCAGGCGGACGCAGATGAACTGCAACCGCCGGAAGGCCAGTCGGAGCTGAGCAAGATATGAGAAATGCTTAGCTCAACGGCGCTGGAAAACAATAAAAGGAAAACACCACCCGCGGCTATGCAGGTTAACGTTCATACGTGTTGGTTTGTCTGCGTCCCTATCGTGCGTCCCCGTCCCCCATGTTTAGTCCGATTGTAGATCGTAATCTCGAAAATTATGTAAATGGAAGTGCCGCGGAAACTACGAGTTGAACTGAGTGCGAGAGTGTGCTGTGTGATTCGATTGTGTGTGTGAAATGTCAGAGTGCGAGTATGTGAGTGAGTGTGAATAAATAAAAGCGTGAAGCTCGCCATTAATCTCGAACTCCGCGTTGATTCATTTCTTGTCCCTGCCGATTTCCCCTATCCCGTTCTAGGGTGATCCGGAGTATCTGCGGGTGTACGCAGCATCGTCTCGAGGTAAGTTGAGCGGCGAGAAAAAACGTCGTTACAATATATATATATATTTAAATATATTATAACTTTTTGCAGCTCAACCAGCACCTAATGGAATGACGCTGTCTCGTATATATACTTTATAACTTTGAAAAAAAATGTTTTTTTTTTTACATTTTTCGAAAGTAAATATATTCAAGAATGTTAGCTCGAAATTTTAGAAAGATACAGGTAGTCTTACTATAGTTTTTCACCTTTCGAACGTATTTGCCTGAGCGCGCTATTCTGACCCGCCCAGCGCGCGTGCCGGATAAGCCATCTACCTGGCCTTGTACGCCGCAGCAGCTGTTCCCGTATTGTAAATCATTACACCTATATATATTCTCACCAAAATATATTCCTTTGCTTCTCAATATTACCCTCCCTTTATAATTTTGCTTCTGTATTTCAGTTCTGTACTTCAGTAGTGGAGAATCAGTCGTGATTCGAAGTTCAAAAGTCAAGCGCATCTATCTATTCGCAATGGATACGAAGAAACTGTATCGTGCACAGAAAATTTCTAGTTTTCCATCTAGAGCTAGAAAATGTTCGTTTCACGGAAACAGATTCACTGACGAAGGAGGTACTAGTAACACGAGTACGTCAGCAGCAAAACTCAAAATGTCTAACAATCCGAGTTTTGATGTAAAAGTTGATAATACTGATGGTTATTCTTTTATTCATTTTTGTACTGTTTTTTCAATGCTCTCACAGTGGGCAGTGCGATCTGTTTACCATATACAAATGAAATTTTTACAATGTGTTGCGACGCCTTGGTTCCAAAGTGTGCGTTACTCGTGGCTGTGCAGACAGGTACATCAATTGGTGTCCGATGATCGGCACTGGATATGAAATAAATCGTCGACTCGTATTTGTATTTCGTTTGCTTGGTATTGGCCTTATAGGGATACAGTTATTTTGTGGATTGATGGAATTATAGACAACTTTATTTATTCGATTTAGTTCAACAAAGGCTATCGATGAAGAAAAAAAGTTAAATTTTGAAAAGGCATTTTGTGAAAATCTGACGGGGTTTCTGGAGACGGATCCTCGGCAAAGAAAGGTTTTACTTCGCTCATTGGTATCGTGTCTTTAATTGGCAAGTACAGCAATAAAATTCTTGACGTTGTAGTTATGTCAAGTTATTGCAGAGCATGTGATTATCGTAAAAAAAATCGCAGACGCTATTGATTTTGCTGCGTGGTATGAAAAGCATAAAGCCAATTGTAGTGCAAATCACGAAGGTAGCGCCGGTAAAATGGAGATTCAAGGTATTGTAAAAATGTTTTTAAGATCGCTAGAGATATATGCAGTGCGATATGGCTTTTATATAGGCGATGGCGACTCGAAAACATTTCAAATGCTGCTTGATACATATTCATACGGCGAAAATTTCGTTGTGAAAAAGCTGGAGTGTATGCTACATGTTGCCAAAAGAATTTTCAAACGTGCAAGTGATGCGAAGAAAATTTTAACTCGAAGGAGAAAAGTTGAGACTGCAAAACTGAAGGCCGGAGAAAAAAAAGTAGCTGCACTATAGAAAGTTATGAAGAAACCAAAAGTCATGATTAAAAAGTGAAGACTGCTGATCTAAGTATCAAATTAATGAAGGAGTTATCTAAAAACTACAGTCTTGCAATTGAAAGGAATTCAAATTCAGTAGAAGGCATACGAAACGAGATCTGGGCCGGCTATTGCCACAAAATCTCAACAGACTCCAAACCACAGCATACGTACTGTTCAGACAGCTAGTGCAAGTATAAGAAGGCCGAAGCAAACAACGCTTTAAAAAATTATAAACATCGTCCTGCTCTTGCTAGTGACGTACAAGAGGTGCTGAAACCGATCTACGAAGATCTAACAAAAATGGAATTGCTGGAGAGATGTTTGGGCAGAAACACTCAAAATAATAATGAGTGTTTCAACTCAACAGTTTGGGATATGGCACCAAAGCATGTCTATAATGGAAAAAAAATTGCATACCTCATTGCTGCCTGCATTTTTAATAAAGGATTCAGCCCACTTTTGAAAATAATGGAAATTATGGGCCTGAAAATTGGCCAAACCGCCATGCAGTTCGCCAATATGCGCGACCAACAGTGCATCGTTCGAGAGAACCGCCGTTCGACTGAAGCTTCTAAGGAGAGCAGAACTCAAAAAAAAGCAATCTAAATTAGATGATAATACTCGCCTTGAACAAGTTGAAGGCATATTGTATGGCTCAGGCATCGCTGATTGAGCGTAAGATAATTTTTTCTACGATTTTTCACTTACAAAAACTTTAAACGCGTTTTTCTCAAATAGGCTTTCTCAAGTACCGTGGTCGTGAAAACTTAAAAACTATTGATCTGATCCTTATTTAACTATATTTTTATTGCAAAAAAGACGGAAAAAAGCATTTTTTTTTCTTTCGTATGTTAGCCGCCATTTTATTGATTTTGCAGGCACATAAAATATTCTAGTTAGATCAGTTTCTGGCGTCATACTGAACATAGAACTATTTGATTTTTTTGTTTCAGACCAAGATTTTACGACCACGACAACGTTACCTACTTTTTGAGGTGTTGGCTTTGACCATACTTTACATGTATAAAAAATCTGTAAAAAAAATTTTTCTATCTACTTCAAGAGTGTATTTATTAAGCATTTCAAATCCTACATCCATGTCTTCAATAGCATTCTCAGAAAATTTTCACAAAAATAGCGTTTTTTTCGAGGGTCTAAAGTAGAATACTGCCTTAATACATCAATATACAAAAATAATAAAAATAAAAGATTAAAATTAAAAAATTATAATGACAGTGAAACTGTCCTTGTATAAAATCATCCCCGTCGACTAATCTGAAAATAAAAATATTAGCTGAAAAAAAATTTATGTTAGTAAAGTACAATCTGATTGTCTCCATCACCCTTATCTAATTGAAGACGTAATCCAACGTTTCGAGCTCCTTATATTTTAATATATACATACCTTATCCCCACTACCAAATTTAGTAAATTAAATATAAAATTCCCCAACATACAAAATGTTCAAAACCAATCAATTTAATAACAAATGATAAATGTTACCTAATTTTCTAGACTCTAACATTCAATTTACATTATTTTGATTCTTGGAAATGTGAATACTTTCAAGACTTTCCCTTTTATACTTATTATTAATACCATGCTCTAAAGTATCCATATTCACTAAATCGAGAAAATATAAAAACTTTAAACAATGTTCCTTTAAATTGGAAGTAATATGTGAACTACCTAAAAAATATTTATGTTCATAAATTCTCTTTTTTAAATATCTACCTATTTGTCCAATGTCGTATTTATTACAATCTATACAATTAATTTTGTAAACAACTTCAGATTTTAAACATAAATCATCGCTATCTTTGCAATTATTAAACAACTTACTTAAATTATTGCTATTTTTAAAGAAAATTTGAATGTTATATTTCCGAAAATTTCTTTAAATTCTTTCAGATTTTTCTTCAGATTCATATACATGCATTGGTGGTGTTCGTTCGCGAAATAGAGAGAGACAGACGACACGCTATAGTCTCTCTCTAACTTCAGCAATGAGGAAGTAGGGGAAAAATTAAAGGTAGTATTCATCTAACTGTTACAAGTAGTATATATATAACAATTTTTCGCTTTCGCTCTTTCTTAATTTCTATCACCGTCTTTTTCTCTTTTCTTTAGAATATATTTTTGTATTGTGAATAGTGATTATGGCAGTTATTTCGTCTTGGTCAAATTTATTATTATCACTTAAGATTTTTCCGATTTACAAAGCAGAGCTATCGATGAAATTTTCGCCAGACAGCAACCGAAGATTAACGGGCCCGTAACGTGTTTGTGTTCTATTCAGAAGTAAGCCATCGTTCATTTTTTATTTAGTTTGATCAAACGCAGAAATAAATTATACGGTACTGGCTAGTTGTTATATGAACAGCTAGCTACGGGAATAACATCCAATAAGAATTTGTAACGGTTTTACCTATTGTTGCGTTTGCTTGTGTATGCAAAGAAGATTGAGAACGCGTTGAAGACAAACCACATCAAAGACGACCAAGAACATCTACTGATGGGCTACATTTCGACAAAATCAAAGAATTGGTGCTGCAAAATCGTCACTGTGAAATCTGATCATTTGTCGCTGACACACAAAGGATAGAAGTTAGGGGAAGCAATAGACTCAAAAGACACGTGTACAATAGTTCATTCTTTCTATATAATAAAGGAAGGGATCCAAATATGAAAATTAAATATCACTCTTTAATAGCAAAGATAAAACACTATCTGTAAACATATCGCGGGGCGGTAAACTCATCAAAGGGATAAATTGGGAAAGAGCTATAAAATCTGAATTAAACTCAATAGTAAAGAAAAATCTATACAATGAAATAACGACCGATGAAATGTATAAACAAAATAGCAATCCTAATATATCAGATTTAAAATGGGACATCAAGCGAAAAACATATAGTACATGCAAGCCGTTATACAAGGCTAGGTTAGTGATTAGAGAGCCGATCACTAGGTTAGCACTAGTTAGATCGTTCCTTGCGATAGCGAATAAATCCAATCGTTACTTAAAATAGGTAGACATAGAAACAGCATTTCTATACGGGGACATCGATGAGAATATTTATCTTAAAATGCCAGAAGGCTTCGGCGAATCAAAGTTAGGTTCCAATAAGGCAGTAAAACTCAATATAATTTGTTGTTGATTTATAAATATTGGGAATCGGCTGAAATGTTAAATTCTCAGCTAAATTAAAAACATAACATAATTTTCATTTAATGAGAACTCCATAGGAGGAGAATATTGAACTTCAAGAATAGATGATGTACCGGAAACGTCAAAGTAAATGATTCAAGGTTTATTTTACAAGATAATATGATTATATAGAACTACTTCGAAGATCCTTACAGGGACATTGCAGGCATAAATGATCGCAGATTTAAGTATCAAAATCTTGCTATCTTTCATAATTATATATCATTTCAGCCTCATCAAAATTGAATATTTTGATACAAACAAATGAGTTCCAGAACCACTTGCATTATCAAGATTAACAATACCTGATTCATTATAATAAGGTCCATTATTTGGTAGTGTATTACGTATAAATACTATTCGACAAAAAGAAATTAATCGACATATCAATATATGAGCGTATTTTATTAAATCGTCGTCAGTTAGCTGTCGCTTTGGTAATTCTATAGAGAAGCTTTTTTTTAATCCTTTGCCGTTATACGGTTTCAGACCGAGACCTTTCCCTTTGCTTTTATATCATTTTATGAAAAAACAATACCTGTTTTGTAGAACAGTTGTATAAGCGTCAATATGCATTTTGGGAAGTCAGAAATCATTTTTAAGCTACGTGCCGATATCCGTGAAATAATCAGCCACGTCCAATTTCTATAACTTGAACGAGTAATTACCTCTAGAATATAATTTGTTATTATTACCTCAAAACTTTGTTTTCCGCGAAGTTTACAAAAAAAATCCTGATTATTTTAAAGTATCATTAGAGATTAATTGCCAAAATAATATATCGAATGGTAGATATTTTGTTAAGTCTGCTTTATGTTATTATCTCTGTTCACTGTTGCGTTTTCATTCATAGAATAAATGATAATCGATTGTTTTTAACAATTCCAATAAAGAATTGGGAATCTGAAAGATCGTTTTCCGTTTTAAAAAGAATAAAAAACATCTAGTATTGATAATTATGCGATATAGCAGTTTATCTTTTTAACGTCATTAGCGATTGAAGGTGCTAACCCGCTCTCCCAACTACAGTTGGTTAAAACACGCCAACCGTCCTTGAGACAGTGCATTAATTTATTTAAATTTCTTTAACTAGGAATTCGTCGTATTGAAGAGGCTGCTTCGGGATCAAATGGAAGTCTACGCACATCATTTTGAAAAAAATATCTTTCGACTCCAAATTGTATAATGCTGTAAACGATAATGATAGGCCAATCGATGTTTGGCCTTAATGGGCGCGCTCGCCCTTGCCAGAAGCCACATCCACGTACTCCTTTCTTGCTAAAGTGCTGGCTGCAACAAAAATAATAATTTTTTCTTTACATAAATTTAATAAATTTAATAATGAAAATTTAAGCCGACCTAAACTTTTATTTTACTTTACGAAAAGCAATAAATTCCGCCCTCGCGTGGGATTCTGCTCTATCCTACACTCGATCATAATGGCCATCCACGCCGTTTCGATTCAAATCGCACCTAAGAGTGTGCGCGGAGTTCATTCGGTTCACGAACGTAGGTCCCCCGTATTGGACCAGCTCCACGCGCCAGGGCACATTGAGTATTTACAGGTAGAGAACCGCCTCCGCGCAAATCTATCTGTGCGAATGATATTCATACGAACATGTTCGCTCGTGTGTAGATTCGGTAGATCTGCACACTTATTTGTCTTGCGAATTTGCATGTCTTATATGGTGAGAAATTCATCCATCTCACCTACGCGCGGATATAAAAGAAATATTGATTTGATTGGATATCCAATCAAATATTCATTTGATTGGACTGTAAGACCAATAAAAAAAATATTTATTAATTTATAAAAGAAATATATATATATATATATATATATATATATATATAGATATATATATATAATTATAAGTAAAATTCATAAAGCGCTCACATAAACGATAATATGATTAAATATGTATATTTAATGTATTTTAAATTTATTAATAAATAAACATATTATAAATTTATTATAAATTTTTGAACTCGTAAAACGTTAGACAGTAAAGTTTTTTCTTCATTTTCGTCTGCTTTGACTAAATCCAGAAATTAGTTTTGCATCACTATCTGTGATATTTTATTATATATTTATTATTAACTGTGTAGACAGCATGCTATTTCTATAGAACATACGATTTGATTATATATGAACACGTTATATAAAACACGTTACGATCAAAGCATAAGTAAGTCATCATTTCTATTATCTATTATTATTATAATTGTATTAAATAGATCATAAAATTAAGTAAATGTTAATATTCATGGTTCATTATTGCTTCAAGAATTAAAAATTTTCAGGCTAGATTAAGAGAAATTATTATGAAGATTGACTATTTTTCTTTAAAATTTATGAAAAATTAAAAACTAGGCCGATTTAAAATATTCATGCCTTCGATTTATTTTGAAAAAAGTTTTTATATTTTATTCATTTATTCATTTTTATATATTAATTTATACTAATATGAAAATCTACAAAGTAATGTAGTAAAATATTAAATGCTTTATGGCCACTCTGAAGCATACAGATATTCTTTATAATTTTTCGTTTACAATATAGTAGTTAGAGCCACTTAATGCTATCAGATTATGTGTTTTGGTTTTCAGTTGTTGTTGGAGTATTCACAGAAACAGTTTCTCAGAATCTGACAGCATATATAAACAACTATACTGACTAATTTGGGAGGCTATTCGTGTCCCTATGCATATAATATAATTCGTGGTACTGTAAGATATTTGATCGTATCATGAGACAATTTTTCACCATAGTAAAGCGAGGTTATAAACACTGACAGCCGTTTCCAAATGTATATTTCTAAGTGTTTAGTATTTCGTGCCTTTACTATATATTCGTTATAGTGTAGTCACTAACTTGGATATACACAAAATACGGGCACTGTTATTTTCATAAGCGTGCCATTCGTTCAAGAATTTATACACAATTTCTTTTACTTATAATTCTTTATTTTGACGAAATACAACCGAACAGTTTACTAGCAAGTCGAAATCTGATCTTAATATCTAATTGTAGTTAAGACATCACCTCGTATAGGCGTGTCGAATTATACAATATCTGAAAATAACGGGGATGAAACGCCGGACATTGGTGGATAAAACAGGAGAGGCGTCGTTTATTTTACACGTTTAGGAAATTATTTGGAGCAGAAATTATTTGTAACAATAATCCTGCATGCGAAAGCGCGAATTATGAACATCTGTTTCTTGACCATGTACTTAATGCTATATAATAAATGCGCTTTCAACTGGCGGAATTCGGGTCGCTACTCAGACAAAGATTTATTAGTTGGTATTTCAGTTAATCGACAGAGGGACCGAGGAAGCACGGTTCAAGACAGTAATGAGGGTGCCACCCCGCCTATACTTATATAGAGTGCTTAATTTTTCGCACGTACATATTTATAAAATCCTAAAATTTATAGGTATCGATTTAAGATTTAACACTAAGAATGCATCAGTTGGGGTTTGAAATGGCATTGCTTGAAGAATAAATGTAATTGATGTATTATATAATTTTTAGGAAATCCTTCATTTAGATGGTATATGAGATTCTTGTAAACTCAAGATCACACTTCATGAGTATGTAATGAAATTTCAAAAAGAGAAATTACAGGGATGTATTATGTATATACTTTATCCTTAATTTACAATAAACTTTGCCTTTCAATATCTCTGATTCGAAGAAATTTCTTCCGAAATTTTGATTCGATCATTTATCACGGAGATATCGTATTTGTTTCAAAGCATGCGGCTTTTAAAAAGTTCAAACAGAATTGCAAAATGAAAATAATCAATTTTTTTAATTCACTCTAAACGTTTGAGTGGTTATTACTGTTGTAATATGTTCAATTAACTAATTCAGTGTAACAAAACTATTGGACTAGAAGAGGAGTGGATTGAAAAGTTATTTTCAGCAGACCGAGACCTAGTAAAAGTCAGTCGGATTTTTATGAAGAATGATAAATGTTATGTTAATCAAAATTGTATTTGAAAACATAAACATTTTTGTATATAGTTTACAATGCAAAATTTGATGCTCAACTAAAAGGTATTCTTGTGATTTTTTCGTTCCACGCTTTTATTTTCCCCAAAAAAGCTGATTTTCTACAAAAACTGCTAAATTTTGATATTCAAATCGCATTTTGCAAAAACATTTTTAATCTGTAGAATTCTTGCAATTGAAAGCATACATTTCAAGGATTCACAATCTGTAAAAGCTACCGTGTTTTTATACTTTAAAAGAAAACTTAATTAGACAGGACTATATTATTTTTAAAATTGAAGAAAATAGTTTTTTTTAAACTAGACAAAGAGGAAAAAATTATGCATGTTTTAGTTGCTTGTACTTATTTTAATAAAGTTACAAAACTAATACATCAATTAATAAATAATTGGCTGTGAAACTTTTTTTAATAGCTATTTTTTAAGAGATTCGAAATTTTAATCGAGTATCATCATACAACATTCATGGTAAATATTAAGATTTATAAGAACTTTATAAATATTATGATCGTGAAAATTAACTATTTATTAGATCAACATTATTATAACTCTTATTTAAACGTCCTGATAAATTTGGATTTCTTTGAACTCTTAATTTTTTATGAAAAACATCCAATTTATGAAAATTGGATTATAATGGTGACAATCTAAAAAATTAATAATCGTTTTTGTGAAAGCAAAAAATTTTTTAAATGGTTTAAAATGATATATTGTAAATCGCATAAAAATGAATATTTTCTATTTTATATACGAGTATTTTTTTACAATCGAAATAAAAATCCAATAATTCCATGCCAATATCCCCTAGTATTGGAGGTATGTGACTGTATCGTGTTTCTTGTTTACCGCTTTTTTCGTAAAATGTATGATGTATAACAAAAATTTGTATAGCCTAAAATATGTATTTTAAATAAGATCTGAAAATTATATTTGAAACCATTTTTTAACTTCTGAAAATTTTCAATCACATCATGATTATTTATGGGTACTTCATGGGTTCCATAATGAAAATATAATTTTTATCCAATTTTAAGTATGATATTCGTAATAAGTATCCTAAAAACATAACTATCCAAAATTTCAACAAAATATAAATTTAAGATTTATCTCTATTCCATCAGCAAAAATTATATATTTTAACCATTCATTTAGGTTGGTTTAGACTAGAAGAATTATTACTTTTACTAACAGCTCTATATATATATATATATATATATATATATATATATATATATATATATATATATATATATATATACACACACACAAAATACTATATCATATAACATTGATAGATCTTCATAACAGGCAGTATGAACGACATAAATAAACCATCTCATAATGGTTATTCTTCTAATGATCAAGGCATTTTAAAAGATTTTAGCGCAGAAGTACAATCTATCATATCTAATTATACCATTTTCTCAAAATGCGGCCAATTCATATTGCAAGTTGTAGTGAAAAAATTGGTTGTATTGTCAGAAATTTATTATTATCTAAGAAACAAAGCATTGACAAGATCAACATCTCTTTTATAATAATTGAGCAAAATATTGAATAATTTAAAAATTTTGAATACTAAATCATTAGACATTTTCTTCATAAAGATCGCCTATACCTAAAAAATAAATAAAAGAAAACACATATATTTCGAGAAGGTATACCACGTTTGTTCGAAATATTTTTTATAATGTGTCTTATTTATCAAGATCACTTACGAAAAACCATTATTTTTATATGTTTCTTCTGGATTTCGCCTTGAAAATTCAATATCTGTTAAGATGCACTACGATATTCATAATCCGTGATCGAAAAACTATGAGTATACAAATTTTAGAAGAATCGGGTAAGGAGACAATAATCACAGTCACACCACTGTTGATACTTTAGAAGACGCCGAGACGGAATTGTTGAAATTTTCTCCAGGAATATTGCTTGTACCGAACGAATTTATAGAACAAAAAAAATATATTTTGAACAGATGTACAACTTTTGTTTGAACTATTTTTTAAAATTTTTTGTATTTTCCGAGATACATTCAAAAATTTTCATTATTAGTGATTTTACCAGCAAAATTAAATTTTCGTCAAAAACCATTATGATAATCGTAATTAATACCACAAAAAACATAGCATATAAATTTTATGTCAAATTGGTTGTGAGTACTTATTGGAAGTTTATCCATTAATTTATAATAATTTTTGTAAGATATATAACCAAAATTACAAATACAATAGAAAATAGCGATTCAATAAAACATGCGTTACACTTTTATCTATTTTTTATATTTAACTAATTTAATATATTTTGCGAGTTGCAAAATTAAATTTTTTCAGTGTACCTAGTTAGCAGTTACCAATACGCACACCGAGTTTTACACTTTGTAAAACAGTCTATTCATTAACCATTTCAATCATAAGAGCTTGTAATTTATAAATTAAATAAGTATTATGACTTATACAAATTATCTGTAATTGTGCTAAAAAATTTTTTTTGTAAATACAACGAAATGTATTTAGTTAAGGTATTTAGTTGAAGCAACACAATATTTTGATAAATCAATAAAATTGTAGTCGAATCAATTAAATGCCGTTAACTAATAGACTTGGTTGTATGACCAAAATGTTTTAAAATTGTGTTAAGTATTTCTATCTGAGAACAAGAATTTAATGTAATGAGGACAATCAGAATTCTAAAATCATGTCATTTTTTAAACTGCAAATACGGTCTACATAAGATAATGAATTTTTTTTATACTATTCACATTTCAAGGGATGGTTAATTTTTACCTTTAAATAATATTACCAAATAGCATACTTATGATATTTTCAGAATATAATACGTCGTTCAATAAGTTCGGAGACTAACCCAGAGATGGTGTTAGTAGTACCAAACGTACAAACCTTTACATGAAGCGTGTAAAAATTTAATGTCGATCGGAATATAAACAGCAGAGTTTTCGAGGTTAGAGTAAAGTCACTTTGTAATTTGTTTGAAAAATGGAAAAAATGAATTTTGCATGTTGATAAAACATTGTTTTATAATGGGTGAAAACACCATACAAGCTCAGCAAGGGCTTAAAAAACATTACCCGGACTCCTCTCTATCCAAATGTCACAGTTTTCTTCTTTTATATTGGTTTCCATAATTTGCAAATTTTTCACGCCCAATTTCTATATATGGTTTTAATATTTTAATTGTCCAATACATGTATATTTAAATCAGAAAATGTTGTTATTTTAAGTTAAATTTACATAATGCACTGCAGTTAATAAATATCGGCTTCAAGAACTCTATATGGGCAATGCTTTTACAGTAATTGCTCAAATTTCGTGAAAATAACTCGATAGTTTCAAATCGTCTGATTTTTTACAGCTTCTCGATATAAAATAAATGAAGATAGATAAAAAAGATATCCATAAATATATTTGAAAAAAATTGGTAGATTTACTTGAAACCTTCGTACTTGAAATGGATTGTCTTAAATTATATTGATTGCATTTATGCTGAACTTTGTACATTTATATACTTTATTCTGCAATCTTTGAAAGCAAATTTTCAAAAAAATGTTTGTAGTTAAAAACTTAAAAGTATAAATAATTAAATTGTTAAATGAACGTAACATGTCCGCACCAACCTGGAATCGATGGTTATAAATATTATTGTGTTCTGTACTCTTTCATCTACTAAATCCATTTTTAAAAGAGATGGCGTCTCTATTCTATTAAAAGTTATTAAATATTTTTGCGTTCAAGTTATGCAGCGTGCCGATCCTGGACCTATATTGCAGTTCTCAATCGCCCACTGACATGAAAATCAACTTTGTTCCGATTGCAAAAAATAGGCTCAGCCAATTTTGACAATTCAAAAAGCCTTTTAATCATCCTACGCATAAAGCTAATCAATAAACATATACAAGCCGTGAAATAATATAATAAATATTAAAATTGAAAAATATATACGAGCATCTGAGAAATTTTAACGCTTACTCTAAAATATTTGACTACTTCTGATGTAATGGTAAAATCATTTTTAAAAGTAGATTTCGTAGATGCGAATATCAGATTAAAATAGTAGTTTCAAAATCGATTGCAGTTGAGAGGCGGGCAAGTAAAAATATTTCAACAATTAGATTATAAACGTATTAAAATTTTAGCAATGTATATATTTTTTCAATTCACTTTCAAATCAGATTACAAAGTAAAGTGCGATTAATAACACGCCGTTCAATGAGTCCTGAGATTAACACAGAGATGGTGCTATTAGTACTAAACTAGCCACGTTTCCCTGAAGTGCGAACCTTTATATGAAACATGTAAAAATTTCACGTCGATCAGACCACAAACAGCAGAGTTATTTAGGTTAGAGTAAAGTCATTTTGCAATTTGTTTAAAAAATGGAAAACAGCGAGTTTCGCGTGCTGATAAAACATTGTTTTTTAATGGACGAAAACACCGTAGAAGCCTAGCAATGGCTTGAAAAATATTACTCGGACTCCTCCCCATCAAAACCAATGATTTCTCCGTGGTATGCTAAGTTTAAACGTGGTCGTATGGACACAAACGATACAGAACGTTCGGGTAGTCTATTGTAACCGTTATACCGGAAAATGTGAGTGAAGTGTTAAAAGTCGTAAGGAAATATTACAAAGTGAAGGTTCGTGAGATTGCAGAAATAACACAGATCATCTGAAAGCGTATTTATAATCCTTCATGAAAAATTGAGCATGAAAAAGGTTTCTTCCAAGTGGGTGCCGCGATTGCTTTCAGTGGAACAAAGACAGCAACGAGTCGACCATTCAAAGAGCTGTTTATCATTATTTACTCGTAATAAAAAAGATTTCCTGCGTTGAAATGTGAACCTCGATGAAACAAGGATGAAACATGGATACATCATGTCACTCCGGAGGCGAATCGGCAATCATCTATGTGGCGCATGGCTGGTGAAAGCTTCCCAAAGCGTCTAAAAATGCAGCAGTCTGCTGGCAAAGTGATATCACCTGTTTTTTTTTTGGGATACACATGGTGTCATTGTCATTTTCTACCTGGAAAAAGGTAAATTGATCAACAGTGATTTTTATATTCACTTGTTTATACATTTGAAGAAGGAAATCGCAGAAAAACGACCGCACATGGAGAAGAAAACATTCTTTCTCACCAAGACAATGCCCTATGCCGTAAGTCCATGAAAACAATGGAAAAATTGAACGAGTTGCGTCTTTATTTGCTTACCCAACCCCCGATTCCCCAGATTTTGCCCCCAGCGACTACTGGCTTGAAAGAGGAGGTTATTGCCGAAACCGAAGCTTATTTTAAAGCAAAGGCTAAATCCTTTTATAAACATAGTACAGAAAAGTTCGAAAAGCGTTGGAACGATTGTATCACTCTAAAAGTAGATTATATTGATGAATAAAAATGATTTTTGAAAAAAATGTTGTTTTCATTGTCAGTCTCGGGACTTATTGAACGACGTGTTCGATATCATATACCCTGAATGTGATAGCATTTTTGATTACTATATTTTAAAGTAAAAATTATAAAGAATAACTGTATCTATCCGAGTGGTAATCATTTAAGATTTTACTGTATTGCATTGTAAATTTTCTTATTAGTTTAAGTTAATATTGAAAAATGGTAACTGTTTCAAAATAAATCAAAGTAATTGAGTATTTTAGATCGGCCTAGTTTATCCCTAAATTGGAAAGAAAAATATTTAATTTTTATAACAATTTCCCTCAGTGCGGCCTGCAACTTTTTTCACAAACACTTGAAGCAGTAGTATAACAACGAATATGTATATTTACTTGAGTTTTATGATTTATTTAATACAATCATCAATTAAAATCTATAATTTTTAGGCATTTTCAAAGATTGAAACGATGGCTTTCTTATAGTTTTATCGTAAATATAAGTATAATTAATTTACTTTTTTGAAAAGTTCAAATTTGTACTTCTGTTTGATTAGTCGTTATAGCTCATTTAAACCTAAAATTTTTTTACGTAAATAATAGTCTGAACAATAAACATATAACATTATTTTCATATGCAAATCGTACAGCTTTGACAGCTTTAGGAAGCTACTCTTGGTTTTTAAGTTTGTCGTTTAAACATTTGGTTTGAAATAAGTCGAAACACTGAAGGTTTTCACAGATATCATTTTAAATATTACAAAAATATTAATTTATAGTGATTTTTAATTGAATTTCAATTTTAAAAAATCACAACTAAATATGCATATTCTGAAAATAAACATTAGAAGATTTTTACTTAAAATTTACTATATTTTCATGAAAAATTTATCTCCAAATATATTGTCAAGTTCTTTTTGCCAATTGTTTAAAGAATTTCTATTAAAATATTGTTCTACCCTCTTTACCTCCAATCTTTTTTTTATCATGGGACATATTGTGAAGAGGAAGACACTTAGCTCTAGGCATTAAGACTAGTATATTGATATCGTTTTCTCTTTTAATATTGGCGATTACAGTTTATTTTTTGTTTACAATCCTGAAAAAACGGGATGATTATATATACAAGAATTGATGTGCTGTTTTGAGTCGCATCGAATTTTACATTAATCGGTTTCTTATTCACCAAGTCTCCAAATGAAGTGCATGGTTTAAACATATAATTATTTTTATACAATAAAAAGATGAATATATATAAAATCTCGTGTAGTAATCTAGATAATTAAAAATATTGCCGTAAGTAAAAATTTTTCAGTTCTTATCGTTATTTTTTAAAGAAATGTTTATATTGAGAATATTTTTTATTCTGTATAGTCAATAAAGAATTTATGGATAAAAGATCTGTAAATAAAGTTACTTGCCATGTCGAGGTAAAGTTAGCGAAATTCGTAAGCATCAAGTCACAAAATGGCAATATATTATATTTTCGAATATTATTATTTTTTCTTTAGAAACCTTCCACAAAATGTTCAATTTATATTTAAATATAATTTTGTAAAGTAGTAATTAACGATTTTCAAATATTTATTCTTTTTATAATAATTTTAATTGAATTATTTTTTCATCGGTTTTAAATAAGTTTTTTTTTAATTTGAATTTTTATTTACTTAGTGCAGAAGATTTTATTGAAAATATGAGGAGGTGAACTTAGTTTTCAGACTTTTTTAACGGAAGCAGGACATTCATGATGGAAAATGGTTATCAAAATATTTTCCGTCATTTTCTACTACTTTTTCTCGTCTTTCTAGTAATATGGCGATACCGTGGCGAAAGAACGATGGCGATTTCGAAGCGATCATCCAATCATCCACAAATTCTCGCACTTCAACATGTCGGAAATGCGTATCAACGAGATCGTGCTGTATCGATCCGAATAGGCGGTAATCAGAAGGCGCTATGTCTGGCGAGTATGCTGGGTGCTGTAATACTTTCCATTCGAGCTTCAACAGTGTGTTTTTAACGGCTTTCGCAACATGTGGCCGAGCGTTGTGCGACAGAATGACTGCGTCTATTACTCGCAATTGATGATCAATGTTTGATCAATTTCTTTTGCAGGGAAAGTGCGCCCTCAATAGGCCCAACTGCTACACTAACGCGCCAACGCGACGTCACAGCTACGTAAGCATGAATTAGTGTGCGCATTTGCCTACGTCACGAGCTGTGCCGTAGACAATAAATATATATAGATATAGCTGTACGCTTCTGTTCAATGCGACGTTGCTGTTTTCCTTTGAATCATTCAGAAGCTAAACCAAATAATATCTAATATGTGCACGAGCATCAGAAAGCAATTCAGACCCAATCTCCAATGCCAGCTTCATAACGCAGACCAATTTTTGATTCTGCAGAATCACGACTTTCCTTTCTGCTATTGTAGAAATTTCAAATTGAGTCTTATGATTTTGTGCTAAAATGGATATTCCATAATTAGTTTAAAGAATTTATTTTTAATATTTTATGGTTATATAATATTGTAGTGTGACGTCCAACCGAAGTTGGTGCCACCCGGGTAATCTTAACGGCGATTCTAAGCCGTTATTTACCGGCAAATGCCCCCTTGTTTTTCGGCCAACGCTTTCGCGTGTTGAAGCCGGGGACACGCGGGGCAGATCGCGAATACACTTATTTCGCGAGGGCGCGGCGCGACGCGGTGCTGTTTCGACGCTGGTTGAGGCCACTCCCGGGCGGCTCTCACCCCAACGTGTCGGACTTGGAGCGGCGACGGCTCCAATATCCCCCAAGGGTAGCAGCGGCACGCGTTCGGCCTCCCGCTATTACCTCGGGTCGTCGCGCTTATCTTTAGCGGAGTCTACGGGTCCAGCGACAGCTTTCTGTCTCCCAGACTCGTGTCTCCCGCCCTAAAAATAAGCGCGCGTATCGCGGAATAAAAGGTAAGAGAATTTGAAAAATATATATATAGATTGCTTACTTTTATTTAAAATTTTATACAGTACTACGAATATGCAAGAAATAAGTTCTACTCTACGCAAACGCGACCGGCAGTCTGCTTTTCGCGGTCCAGCGGGCCCGTATTTATAGTCGGGGCGCGACGCCGCCGAAATTTTCTCCGCTGAGAAAATACATGGTGGTGGGAGAGATGAAGGGACGTTTTTTTATTATAGGAATATTATACTTCCCTTCATCTCGTACAAATATTATTATGATTGTTACTTTCTCTTTTGCTCGACAAAGACTTTTCGTATAAATACGTGGAGCGAACCTAGGCGTCGTCGTGAATTATAACTAACTTATTTAATATTTGAAAAAATTATGATTATTAAAATAATAATTATTGATTACATATAATGCTAATTCTTATGAACTATTACATTTTATAGTGGTGAATACGCGTTAAAAGCCTGAATATTAATACTAAAAATAACAATCGTAATAATAACTACTGATAGTAATGTTAAAAATCTTAATAATAATGATCAAAAGAATGATTTACAAATAAGATAAGCACGATTAATAGTAATTAATGTAGTAACAATAATAATAATTAAATTAATAAGATAAACACTGATAATAATAATCAACCTTACTATAATAATGGTTAAAAATAAGATAACGCTTAAGACAATAACTAACTTTGTTAATAATAATTAAAAGCTATAATAATAATTAATGTTATAATAATAATTACGGTTCGCAAAAAGTAAATTCTCGCGATAATAATTATAATTATTTAAAATTAGAAAAAGACTTCGAAGCAGGTATTATATTTTCAAATATTAATTCATTATATAAAATGCTTTTAAAATTCGTAGTTTTCTTCGTAGTGTCGTTCTCGCTGGTGTTTCGCCCCAAAATTCCTTAGTGTATACAAAGGGGGAGGGGGTCATAAAAGTCGCATTAGCGCGCCTTCCACTCGTCCCGAGTTTCCGCGGGGGGAAGTACGATCGGCGAGGGGGGGAGGAGAGAAAGCATTTCAGCCCACGCCGCATTACGGCGGGCCCGCAGCCAGGCAGCCTCGTTTGGGCCGCATCTGGCTTTTATTGCGGGGGGGAGGGCGTGCGCAGTTCGTCACTCGACGCTGTGTGCACTTTTCCGATTTCAGGCACAGAAAAATTTTAAAATATTCTTTTTCCGTATCTTATACGCAGATATATATATATATATATATATATATATATATATATATATTCCGTAGGCAGAGCAATCGCGACGTTGCCAGACGCTCGTCCCTTTTCTTCTTTCTTTCAATTTTTATTTCACTCTCCTCCTCGCTCAAACTCCGCGCACATTCCCGGCGCGAGAAACTACAGGGGATGACCATTTGTGTAAATATTTACACACACACCCGTATATACGTAGATACGTAAATGCGTACATCTATATATATGTGTGTATTCATATATATATATATATATATATATATATATATATATATATATATATATATATATCTATATCTATATCCGACGTCGTTGCTGGACGCAACACCCGCAACCTTAAATGGTTGGTTGGGGCTTGAAAAGATCCAAACGACCATCACGCTGAGTTGTTGTAACCATTGGTATAGTGTTGGACTCTTCTTGGTAGTTTGGTTTCTTATTAGTTCGACGGTGACAAGCATGAGTAATTTTCACATACTGGCTGACTGAACTCTGGCTCTTCTTTCTTCTAGTTAGGCGCTATTAATTCTACTTACAATGTTAAGGTTACAAATATCGATCGCGAATGTGGTTACGGTGTATCTCCAAATAGATATATTTAATTAATTTCACATTAGTATGCAACTTAGTACAAACATCTTAAACTATCTTAATACGCTTTACATTCGTTATCGCAGTAATAATTTTGACGCTCTAGGTTCGTATCAAAAAGAAGGTTTTTTTTTTTTTTTTTTTTTTTTTTTTATTTTTATATATGTTTACGATTTTTTTTTGTGTTTTGTTTTTTTTTATTTTGAATATATGCATATATTCGCACGTAGATACGTACTTCGTACATCCATATATTCTTTAATTGAGACTGCCAGTTATGCTTATGTTTACGGATTATTATTAATTTTAGTTTCAACGTTTCTTGCGTCGTTATTAATATACGATATTCGCAATCTATTCGCGTGAACAATTTTTCCGCCCTTTTTATATTGTATTTTTATATTGTTTTTGCCGATGATCTCTAATATACGGAACGGACCGGAATATTGATTTGATAATTTCGCAGGTTTCGGACCGCTTAGTAAAAACACATAGTCGCCTACTCTAAATTTTACCTCTTTAATGTGACGGTCATACCGTTCTTTCGATTTTTCTTTCGATTTGATAATGTTATCGTAAACTAATTTTTTTATTCCTGTTAGTCTAACGACTAATTCCTTGACATAACCTTGATAGGTTGGAACCAAATCGGCTTCGCGAAGTGGGTCGTTTGAGGGAAGTCTAGCTAGTTTACCAAATACTACTTCAAACGGCGTATGCTTGGTACTTTCCTGTACACACGTGTTGTAATTGAGCATCGCTATTTCCACCCATTCATCCCATTCCGAATCTTTTTCCGTATATTGTTTGAGAAATTCTCCTAACGCGTGATGAGACCGTTCTAGGGACCCATTAGACTGGGGGTGGAATGCAGTTGTTCTGACTTTCTTTATTCTAAATCTCTTTGCTACTCTCTGCATTAAACTACTCAGAAAATTTCTGCCTTGATCGGTAAGTATCACTTTCGGAGCACCAAAGATACAGATGCATTTCTTTATGAATGCATCGGAAATTGTGGATGCCAAAGCGTTTGGCAGCGGGACGGCTATGCTATATTTTGATAACTGATCTTGCATTGTTAGGATATACTCATTTCCGAGTCTCGTTCTTGATAATGGGCCCACTATATCGAGCGCTATTTTCTCGAATGTAGTACCCGGTGTGTCCGTAATAACCATGGGTTGTCTTGTCTTTACCCGCACGAGTTTCTTTAGTTGACAATCTATACATTGCTGAATGCGTCTTTGCACATCTGCCTTTAAGTTATCCCAGTAGTACTCTTGCCTGATACGATTGTACGTTTTAGAAACACCTCGGTGGCCGCCAATCGGCGAGTTATGGTATTCATAGAAAATTTCATCTCGACGATCAGGCGGGACAAATTTTAATGTGCCTTTACAAATTATTATCTTTATATTGGTGTCCTTAAATTCATTTTGAAAAATACTCATGACTTCGCGCCATTCTAATCCTTGAATGTCTGGCGAGTGAGCAATACTGAATTCGTCGATACTTTTATCGAGGCTAAATGTTTTTAACTCTTTACATGCATTCTGCATGTTCTCTTTTATTTTTGATAATGATTCGGGTTGGTCACCCTTAATACTCATAGCAATTAGGAACTTACGATTGCTTCGTCTGTATGGGCTTATCTTAGCTTCTTCTACGTATTGACGTTCCGGAATTTTATTTGCCTCAGCAAGTTTCCGTGCTGCTAGGTCGCAAGGTTCGCCTTTGCTATTGATAAAATATAGGATATGATCATTGCGAAATTGAATCGCTTCCTTCGTTTCCACAATTTTATTTTTGCTCTCTCTTAAACTCTTTCCTTCAACGTCAGATTTGCTATTTTTGGCATCGTCACCTTTAATTTCGTTGCCACAATTAGAACAATTACTTTGTTCCATTACCGAACTTTCGCTACTAGAGGTATCTAGGTCGCTACTGCTTTGATCCGTATTACTTTCGGATGGTAAAGTAGGTTTGCCCTTAGGTTTTCTACTTATCATTTTCGATTTATGCTGCGGGGAGTAGGATGACTCATTGTCTGATTCATTTGTAGGCTCACTACCTTTCTGTAAAATATCTGTTGCTTTGCTCTTTCGGACGAATGTTGGCTTATTAATTTTCGATTTACACAACTTAGTAAGTTTTTTATTCTTTTGCTTTTTCATCAATTTGCGTGATTTGTCCTCCATAACATTTCTCGGCTTTTCATCATCTCGAGCTTCTTTAATTGATCGTCCTTGGCGTTTACGAAGCGTTCGAAGGTTATTAGTTCCTATCTGATGCGGATCTGGGGTTTCTCTTTCCCCCTGTTTAAAAATGGAAGTGTCAACCGCAGCAGTCACTCTATTAGTCCCTTGCGCTTCCGGTCTGTATTTCTGGGTTTGGTTCGTAGTTTTACGTCGTTGCGGACGGCTTTCGATTGCTTCTTCTGTACTTTTCTTCATCTTATCGTTATTATTTATTTTTATATTCTGGACCTTCGATCTTCTTCGTTTCCTTCTGTTTTTTCTTAAAATTTTTTCTTTCAAATTAGCGGTATCTGCTCCCAACTTAGAAAAATTAGCATGACTTGCTTTCTCCTTATCGAACTTTGAAAAATCTTGGACTCTCTTTGAAAACTTAGAAATATGTGGTTTCTTAATATAGCCGTTCTCTTCTCGAGATTCTTTTGGGGACCTATGACGTTCAGTTAAGGGGGAACTTGGAATTTCAGGATTTGTAAATGGTCTATCGAGATTAAGAAGCCTTTTCTTTTGCGCACGAGTGACTGCGTTTACATTTTCGACAGGGTTACGAGACAATGCATCGGCGTGCACATTTGTCTTCCCCGGATTGTAAACAACCTTATAGTCGTACTCTGATAGCTTGAACCTCCATTTTATTACTCGTGTATTCAAATCTGCTGTTTTGAACCACACGAGCGGCTGGTGGTCAGTCACAAGGGTGAACGTACGTCCAAATACGTACGGCCTAAAAGTCTGCACCGAATGAAGCATAGCTAGTGCTTCCTTCTCATACACCTCGTGGCGTAACTCCGGTCCGCGTAAAACGCGTGACGTATAGGCGATCGGTTGATCTCTGCCGAGTTTCCCTTGTGATAGGATGCCACCAATAGCATAACCCGACGCGTCCGTTGTGATTATAAATGGCTGATCCATATCGGGAAATCGCAGTACAGGCGCTGTGCATAAAGCCCTTTTTAGGTGTAGAAACGCATTTTCTGCGTTCTCTCCCCAGACAAATGGTTCGTTGCTTTGCAAAAGTTTCGTAAGCGGTTTAGAAATTTTTGCGAAATCCTTAATAAACCTACGATAGTAACCAGCTAGGCCTAAAAATTGTCGAATGTTCTTTATATGTTTAGGACGCGGGAATCGTTCTACCGCTTCTAGATTCTTTGGATCGGGTGCCAGCCCATTCTCACTAAGAACGTGTCCTAAGTATGCTACTTTTCGTTGTAGAATTTTGCATTTTCCCGGTTCAAGCTTCCAGTTTGCCTTGCGTAATCTTTCCATGACTTCATTGAACAATATTTCGTGTTCCTTTAAAGACTTGGCGTAGATTACTATGTCGTCCATATAGACGAACACGCCCTTGCCAATAAGGCCCTCGAGCGTAAAGTTCATCGCGCGCTGATATTCCACGCCTGCATTCTTCAAACCAAAGGGCATTCGCACGAACTCAAAATGCCCGTCGGGAGTAGAAAAAGCAGTTTTATGCATGTCCTCGGGACTCATCGGTATTTGATGGAATCCAGAGACGCAATCCATGACGGTGTAGTATTTAGCAGCACCAACAGTATCGAGTATTTCGACAATATTGGGAAGCGGGTAAGCCATTGCTACCGTTTTCTCGTTAAGAGGACGGAAATCTACTACGACACGCCAGCGTGGTTTATTATCAGCCGACTGTTTTTTCGGTACGACCCAAAGCGCTGATGAATAGCTACTTCTAGAGTGCCTGATTACGCCTTTCTGCAGTAATTCGTTCACTTGTCGGTTCACTTCATCTTTCAGAGCATGCGGCAATCTGTATTGACGCGTACTCACTGGAGTATCGTCGGTTGTGGGGATCTTATGAGCCACTACGTTAGTTGTAGTAAGCTCGTCACCCTCGAGATAAAACCGGTCCGAGTTATTTCTCAACAATTTCGCCGCTTCTTCGTATTCTTTTTCCTCTAACTTATCAATTTGAGTGAGATTTATTAAATTATTTAGACGGTCAGAGTATTTGGATAGGTCCTCGCATAGTTCGGACGCTAAAAAAAGATTATTGTAGTCTCCGTTACTCCAATCAAACTCTTGAAAATTAGTATTATCAAACCGCATTAGAGATTTCAAATTTTCAAATTCCGTATCATATGGTGCTCCTGATTCGGGTTCCCTGTTATAATACGTTAATACATCCTCGTCGCACAGGAAATCTAATTTGGCCTTTTCATTTTTAATCGTAAGTATCATTTCTCCGAAATCAATAACAGCTTTAGCCTTGCGTAAAAAGTCGGTTCCTAAAATTGCATCATATGGTATAGCGCTGTTGTTTGGTAATACAGTTACGTTTGATTCTATACCTAATATATTAAGCGGGGCGACGCCGAGCGTAGGCATCAATAACCCGTCAATTCCCTTTAGATAGGTCTCGTGGGTTGTGTCAATGTTGTTTATTGACGGTAGTATTTTCGCCTTAATGATGCTCGCTTCGCATCCGGTGTCGATCAAAATTAATACTCCGTTCCAGTCTAAAAATAAGAACTTATTGTGGTTACCGGAAAAATTAGTATTGAGTATTTTCGAGTTGTTCCGCCCCGGATCGTTCTCAAAGCCTAACGTAAGTTCGTGATCTCTGATCTTTAACACATTTCTTTCGAAATCTGCTATTGCCTCAAGTTGGACGAGGAAGTTCATCCCCAATATGCCATCATACGGAAGTTTAAAATTTTCCTCTACGACGTGGAAGCTTAACGACTTACTGAAACCTTTAATTACAGCGGTACCTAGAGATTTGATCACGTTATCCGTTATTCCTTTTAATCTCGTAACCGCGGTCGTGTCGATAGCTATACCGTCTGGCAGTTTTCCTTGCTTAATAATGTTCCCATGTGAACCTGAGTCGATTAAAAATGTGATCTTCTCAATTCCGAATTTTAAGATGACATGGGGTAGCACTTCTGCCCTTACAGTGGTTGCAACTCGGATGCTTCCTCCTCCATCCTTGCAACATTGGTAGAGCGCATAGTATCGAGCGGTGCCATTGGCTGCGCTCTGGGCATGGAGGCACCGTTCAAGTTTCCCGTTCGCATTTTCTCATTATACATACGTTTCCTGCATTCGTTTATATGGTGCCCCCTATTTTTGCAGTAGGCGCAGCTTTGCGAGGAGGGGCAGGACGAGGTTATGTGTCCAGGTCGATTGCATTTCCTGCAAATCGCCCGGTAAGGGGTATTATTTTGCTGATGAGCTCCTGTTCTGGCATTCAGTGGGCACGATCCCGCTCTATGTCCGGGCTCGTTACACCGAAAACATCTCTCAGGAGGCCTACAGTTTTTGGCTGTATGGCCTCTTAAATTGCATATTTGGCACGTGACGCGGTTGGGGCAGGCGATAGCTACGTGTCCCGCAGCATCACACAGCTGGCATATAGTCGTGAGCGACTTATTTGCTCCGTGTGTTGGACAATTGCGAGCTTGATGTCCGAATCGCCCGCAACGCTCGCATGTTACCTTTCGTTGCTCAGTAGGAGGTTGATCTAATTGGCAGACATATGCCTTTTCTTATCTTCCTTACCTCGAATTGTAAGCTTACGGCTCAGATCTCTTAGCAATGTACGCTCGTCGAGATCTCTTTCTTCTTGTATCGCTTTATTTATAACAGCGTTGAGATCGGTGGCCGCTGCACCGATACTCCTATCTATTTCTTTCTTTAATCCTTTGCGAAAGCAAGTGATCAACGTAGCTTCGGCTTCCCGTCGCATCGCTTTCCGTTACAGAGCCTACATGGGCTCTCTCTGCCTCTAAGAGTCGACGGCCTAAATCTTTAACGCGGTTTGCAAAAGATATTACATTTTCGTTATCTCGTTGGAACTCCGTTCCCAATTCGCCGATTAATTGCTGAACGGTACGAGGAGGCGCGTATATGGTCTCCAGATAATCCTTTAAAGCTGCGACAGTGTTGAATGTCTGTCCGCGAATCGCTTGCCTTGCTTCCCCTGTCACGCGTGCCCGTAACAACCTCACAAAACTTGGTTCATTGGTCGCGTCTATGATTTCTAATGCTTCATCGCAGCCTTCGAAGAACTCGCTCAGGGTGATGTTACGCCCGTCAAATACAGGCACCACCTTAAGCACGTCCTTCAGTGGGACTGATTGCGTAGGCATTGTTACGTGAACTCGGTTATTGTCTGAGATATGTATATCGGGGTTTTTAGATTCCTCCTTTTGCTTATTGTCAGCCGATTTTTCCGATTGCGCGGTTAGTTCTAGGACAGAGTCTTCCAAAAGATAGATCGTTCCTTGTAACGCTCGCGGTGGAGGTTTTGTTTCTACATCCCTCGGGATCTCTTTAGTTGGCGAAAAAGGGTCGCCGTTGTCGATATAGTCTAGGCAGAATTTATTCTTATCTGCCCGACTTCTAGTGACACGCTGTTCAGACATGCGTCTTTATTATATAGCTGGTGTCAAATTTTCGCGTTAAAATCGGTAATTATATAATAATAATAATAATTTTAATTATAATATAATAATAATAATAATTTATTAATAATAATTATATAATAATAATAATTATAATAACTGAAGTTATTAACTTATTAATTAAAAAGCATTACAACGTTATAAGATTAATGCAGGGCTAGTTAACGACCGTACCGCTTAAATAACTTTATTATTAATATAATAATTAGTAATGTTTCCTCCTTTCTTAGTCGTTCAAATTTAGCTGCCTAACGGCTTCTTCCAGGAATTCTATATCCGACACGCTTACGGACCGTTTATCGTTCAGTTCCCTGAAAGCGCGTGCGGTTATTTGCCAGGTTTTTTCCAACCAAGCTTTCAATTCCTCATTTTCTTTTTCCAGCCCCTCTACTCGCTCTTCTACGCTGGTAATTTTTCGCAACAAGAAATTGGTATTCCTATGTGTCTCCACACAGGCCTCTTGTAATTCTTCGATATATGTGCGGTTATTTCGCGACAGCGTTCCTACCATACAAAGCGCCCTGTGGTGGGAACTAACTCGCTCTTCTATAGTTTCTAACCTTTCCTCGCTCGGCGCGGGGGGGTCTCTATTTAGACCTACCATTTAGATAACGAGAGAGCGACGCTGTATATATATAGGGAGAGAGAAAGGGTATAAAAATAAAACAAAAGAATTATAAACAAAACTATAAAAAAAAAATAAAAATTAAAGAGAAAGATTAATGATTCAAGAGAAAAATAACTAAATAAATAAATCAATAAATAGAAAAAAAAGTAGTTAAAGTCGAGGTTTAAAACAATAAAAGGATTAAAAGGAAACAAAATATTAAGAATCAAAAATGGTAATTTAAATAAAGATTAAAAATTAAACGGATTAAACTTAAAATCTAGATTAAAATTATAATTAAAAGAGTTTAAAAAGAGAGAAAAAAAAATATATCGTTATAAAATAAGTTAAGAGAAAGCAAAATATTTGAAAAAAAAAGGAATGAAAGGTTAGAATAAAAGTAAATTTGAAAAATAAAAGTTAAAATTACTAAAATTAATAATAATAATGGCAAAGTAATATTAGAATTCAGCTAAGAAAAAAAAGAAAAAAAATACTGTTAATAAATAAGTTAAAAGTAAAAAAAAAGGTCAGATTTTAACAAATATATTAAAAAAAAGGAAGGAAAATAAAGAGAAAGAGAAAAATTAAAATTAATAAATATTAAGAATAAAGAATTAAAGTTAAAGATAATTGGTTAAAAACAACCAAAACCGGAAGCACAAATAAAATTAATATCTAGTTAAAAGGAAAGTGGGAAGTGAAAGTGGGAAAGGGAAATATGGTACAACACACAGATAAAAATGTATTTCTGGTAAATTCGTTTATTAAAAAAAATATATAGTGCCTATATATGCATACACGATTCAATTGAATTAATCGTCGCTTTCGCTCTCGCTGTCGGAATTAAAAAATAGCTTTCTCTTCCACCCCGCAATTCTCGCACGGCTGGGTGGATCACCCGATTCTTGGACGGGGCTTGGGGCCGGTATACCCTGATCGGTCGCCAGATCCCTCTTTTCTCGGCTCCGTCGCCCTCTGCGGCGCGGAGTTCTTCTTCCGTCGGTCCGCGAGGGGTCAGCGGGCAGCCAGACGGCTTTAGCCGCAGGTCCCGGATCGGTGACAACCACTTGGATGTAGTTGCCTCGGCCGGGCCCTTGTCGGTGCCGTTGGCAGCGGTACGGCTTGTCGTGCTGCGGCTAACGGCGGCGCGTCAAGAGAGAGAGATGCCGCAGCAGCGGGCGGCGGCGCAGTCAGGTGCGCTGCGCTGCGCTGAGGTAGTCGGCCGGCGGCGGCTGGCAGCGGCGCTTCAAGAGAGAGAGAGGCGCTGCGCTGCGGTAGTCGGTCGGCGGCGGCTGGCGACGGCGCGTCAAGAGAGAGAGAGACGCTGCGCTGCGGTAGTCGGCCGGCGGCGGCTGGCGGCGGCGCGTCAGAGAGAGAGAGGCGCTGCGCTGCGGTAGTCGGCGGCGGCGGCTGGCGGCGGCGCAGTCAGGTGCGCTGCGCTGCGCTGAGGTAGTCGGCTGCGGCGGCTGGCGGCGCGCGTCGGCGCAGTCAGGTGCGCTGCGCTGAGGTAGTCGGCTGGCGGCGGCGCGTCGAGAGAGCGTGTTCAGAACGGGCGGCGGCGCAGTCAGGTAGCTGCGCGGTCGGCGCTCGCGGTGCGACGGGCAGCGCTGATGGTAGGTCGGCGGTGAGCTCCGTGAACGTGAGCTCCGTGGATCCTTCCGTCGTCCGTCGGGTGGCTGCCGACGGCTCGCGTTGTCGCGGCCGCGGGGGTTCGACGATGGCGCCGGTTGTCACACCAGTTGTGGGGCGGATTAACTCCGCCAGCGGAGGCAAGCGCGTCAACGGGGGGTATATCAGCGTCAGCGGCCGGTTAACGACCGGTTGAGGCGGTCCGGAGGTCCCGAACACGCCACGCCGCGGCGGATTTCCCTGGGCGCTCGGTGCGTCTTGATCACGCCGGTAAGTACCTCCTTTTTTATTCCCGAACGCTGGGGGTGGCAGACAAACGGTTTCCCGTTTTATTGGCCGCCGCGCCGCGAGTTCTCGCAGATATCGCTCGTGAATGGGCCGATAAATTCTCCAAACCGTGTCCTCCAGTTCCCGATCCGGAACGCGGTTTAGCCCTTTTCTTTCTCGGTTTTCCTGCTCTGTTTCTAAAATTTGGCCCCGAATTAATAAACGGGTCTCCCGTTGCCGCCTCTTGTGCTCTCGATTTTTCTTCTGTTTGCAGGCTTTCCCGGCCACTAAAAATTAGAAACAAAAATGTTTAAAATTATCTCTACGCCCTATGCTTCGCTTCGCGAACTGGCCTAACACTAATCGATAAACGCGAAAAAAAAATAAAAAAAAAGTGTCCACGATCTATAAACGTATCCCGGCTGAGCCCCCAATTTTTTTGTGACGTCCAACCGAAGTTGGTGCCACCCGGGTAATCTTAACGGCGATTCTAAGCCGTTATTTACCGGCAAATGCCCCCTTGTTTTTCGGCCAACGCTTTCGCGTGTTGAAGCCGGGGACACGTGGGGCAGATCGCGGATACACTTATTTCGCGAGGGCGCGGCGCGACGCGGTGCTGTTTCGACGCTGGTTGAGGCCACTCCCGGGCGGCTCTCACCCCAGCGTGTCGGACTTGGAGCGGCGACGGCTCCAATATCCCCCAAGGGTAGCAGCGGCACGCGTTCGGCCTCCCGCTATTACCTCGGGTCGTCGCGCTTATCTTTAGCGGAGTCTACGGGTCCAGCGACAGCTTTCTGTCTCCTAGACTCGTGTCTCCCGCCCTAAAAATAAGCGCGCGTATCGCGGAATACAAGGTAAAAGAATTTGAAAAATATATATAGAGTGCTTACTTTTATTTAAAATTTTATACAGTACTACGAATATACAAGAAATAAGTTCTACTCTACGCAAACGCGACCGGCAGTCTGCTTTTCGCGGTCCAGCGGGCCCGTATTTATAGTCGGGGCGCGACGCCGCCGAAATTTTCTCCGCTGAGAAAATACATGGTGGTGGGAGAGATGAAGGGACGTTTTTTTATTATAGGAATATTATACTTCCCTTCATCTCGTACAAATATTATTATGATTGTTACTTTCTCTTTTGCTCGACAAAGACTTTTCGTATAAATACGTGGAGCGAACCTAGGCGTCGTCGTGAATTATAACTAACTTATTTAATATTTGAAAAAATTATGATTATTAAAATAATAATTATTGATTACATATAATGCTAATATAAAATAACATACTCTTATGAACTATTACATTTTATAGTGGTGAATACGCGTTAAAAACCTGAATATTAATACTAAAAATAATAATCGTAATAATAACTACTGATAGTAATGGTAAAAATCTTAATAAGAATGATTTACAAATAAGATAAGCACGATTAATAGTAATTAATGTAGTAACAATAATAATAATTAAATTAATAAGATAAACACTGATAATAATAATCAACCTTACTATAATAATGATTAAAATAAGATAACGCTTAAGACAATAATTAATTTTGTTGATAATAATAATAATAATTAAAAACTATAATAATAACTGTGGTTCGCAAAGTAGTAATTAGCGTAATAACAATAATAATAATTAAAATAATAAGATAAATACTGATAATAATAATCAACCTTACTATAATAATGATTAAAAATAAGATAACGCTCAAGATAATAACTAACTTTGTTAATAATAATTAAAAACTATAATAATAATTAATGTTATAATAATAATTACGGTTCGCAAAAAGTAAATTCTCGCGATAATAATTATAATTATTTAAAATTAGAAAAAGACTTCGAAGCAGGTATTATATTTTCAAATATTAATTCATTATATAAAATGCTTTTAAAATTCGTAGTTTTCTTCGTAGTGTCGTTCTCGCTGGTGTTTCGCCCCAAAATTCCTTAGTGTATACAAAGGGGGAGGGGGTCATAAAAGTCGCATTAACGCGCCTTCCACTCGTCCCGAGTTTCCGCGGGGGAAGTACGATCGGCGAGGGGGGGAGGAGAGAAAGCATTTCAGCCCACGCCGCATTACGGCGGGCCCGCAGCCAGGCAGCCTCGTTTGGGCCGCATCTGGCTTTTATTGCGGGGGGAGGGCGTGCGCAGTTCGTCACTCGACGCTGTGTGCACTTTTCCGATTTCAGGCACAGAAAAATTTTAAAATATTCTTTTTCCGTATCTTATACGCAGATATATATATATATATATATATATATATATATATATATATATATATATATTCCGTAGGCAGAGCAATCGCGACGTTGCCAGACGCTCATCCCTTTTCTTCTTTCTTTCTATCAATTTCTATTTCACTCTCCTCCTCACTCAAACTCCGCGCACATTCCCGGCGCGAGAAACTACAAGGGGATGACCATTTGTGTAAATATTTACACACACACCCGTATATACGTAGATACGTAAATGTGTATATCTATATATATATATGTGTGTATTCGTATGTATGTATATATATATATATATATATATATATATATATATCCGACGTCGTTGCTGGACGCAACAGTGGGAACAACCGAACAATAATAAGAGTAAGAGAATTAAGTGAAGATAGAATAAATAATAGAGAATAGTGATAAAATGAATGAGAAGTAGTGAAGAAAAAAACAATAATAAACATTAAATGATAAAGAAGAATAGATGACAACGAACAATAATACAGTAAAGGAACGATGGTACGCTGAAGAGTATTAAGTTAAATGTACACAGTAGTAATTAAGATAAATTCGGATAGTTAATAAAGTTGATTATTGGAAATCCCTTTAAATGAGATAAGGGAGCATTGACGATTGATGGAAAGAAAAGTCTTACGAGACTAATTAATTAGAAACATCACAATAAATTCTGAAGATTTTTTTTGTTTTGTCTTTATTAAATCAAATTTTTGTTTTGCGTTAAATAGTATTGAACTTATGATATCTACTATACAAATAATTGCTCTTTACTATGGTAATCTATGTGCAGTATAAAGGATAAAGTATCCGTGTTGAAACTATTTTCAACATTTTTAATATTATTAATAATAATTAATGTTTAAATAACACCTTAAAATGACAATTTTAGATTTCTATCAGTCAATTATATGAAGCATGGTTGAGTTAATCTTGATTTTTCATTGTGGTATATATATATATATTTTTTTTTATAATTATATGACTTGATTCTTCTCTATTCTAAGCCAAATCTCTGTGCTATTGTTCAATGATTGCAGAAATATTAAACTATAAGATGAGCACTGAAAAATTAATTAAATTACTTAGAATATAGAGTTGTCTTCCGTAGTATAAACATACCATAACAAATGTACGAAGTAAAAATGTCAATGTAGAACTTATTTTTATTTATTATTAAATGAGAAATTTCCTATGCTTTAGTTAATCGACTAAGAGTTTTGTCTTGATGAATTCATTTTAGCGATACCGAGAGTGCGATAGAGTGAGAGAGAGAGAGAAGATAACCGAGAAACTTGTAGCGTGCGGAAAAATAAAGTGATGTAAACTAGCCTACTCGGTGCTGTTATTCATTGCCGCCCCCCCCCCCATTCTATTTTAGCGTTGCCGCGCTTTTTCTCAGCAGACCCCCTCGTGGAGAGAGAAAGACAATCATCGCCGGAGACAGCAGCAGGTAGGTGCTGATTGTGTAATTATATTCTGTGACAGCGACCAGGGCAATAAAGGCTGCAATGTCACAATATATATATATATATATATATATATATATATATATATATATATAGTAACCATCTCGATAGGCAATCTCCATGCGTTTAAAACCGCGTGCGTCCCCGTGTATCGGAAATAATTGTAATTATATTGTTTATCTTCGCGTCGGAATTGAATGTACGTGGAAGTGTCGCGGCACCCACTAGTATAAGTGAGGCGGAGTGTGTTATGCAATCTGTGTGTGTCCACGTGAAATCGCAGCGTAACGAGTGTGAGAGTGAGCGCGAGTGAATAAAAGAGCGTGAAGCTCGTTGTTTAATTCAGAACTTACTGTCCATTGATTTCTCCCGTTAATCTCGCTAGTCCGTTTTCAGGTTAATACGGAGTAACCGCGGACGCATGCAGCATTGCCTCAAGGTAAGTGAAACTGCGAGAAATCGCCGTCACAATATATATATATATATATATATATATATATATATATATATATATTGTAACCGTCCTTATCGACGGTCCTTGCGTTTAAAATCGGGTGCGCGCGTAAGTGCGAGTAATACAGTCGCGCTGCCAAAAGTGCGCGCGCGAAGCGCCGCGCAACGCGACGCTCGAACGAAAACAGAAGCGACGCCTTCTTCTCTGTTGAAGCGCGGTGAGAGATTGGCGCATCGTGCACCCATATCGTACGTCGCCTCAAGCCCCGTCGCTATTGTTGAGAATTATCAGCCCCGCTCCGTGAGTGGCTCGTGTCCGTGCTCTAGCACATTACCTAGAGGACGACTTAAGGAAAAAACAGAGAAGACCTTGCGAACACCGTGTTCAGCGCCTCGGCGATTTTCGCCGCGCCAAGTGTTTGCACCGGGAGAGCGCGTAGCTCCCCGACCGCCATTTCAACACCGACGCCGCCGCAACCACGGCCGCATACACGACAGGAGTCGTGTGTGATCAGCAGCTCAAGTCCGACCGTCGCCGCCATCGCGAGAAAGCGGGCCTCGCACTGTCGCCGCCACTGCCTGCCTGACTCGCGCCAAGCGAGAAAGAGAAAGAGAGAGGGGGGGAGCGACGGCCTCCACGTCCTGCAGCCTGTTCCGGAGGACGACCAGGATTGCCCAGCAGTACTGGTAGCAGGCAAGTAGTTGACCGCCCTGTGTGCTAGGAAGTATGTGGTCGCGTCCACCGCTGCCGCGCCGTTTAGCGTAATGTTTTAATGTACATCCACCGGTACATGTCCCTGTCGCGTGACCCTGCCCCCCCCCGTGTATCGCGTTAGAGTGTCTGTGTGATCGTAGGGAAATGTCGCGGAACCTGCGTATGTTAACAAGTGTGAGAGTGTGTGTGTGTGAGAGTGGGGAGTATTAGTGTAATGCGGATGTGAAAATGGGAGTGTATATATTGTGTAATAAATAGAGTAGTGTGAGAGTGTGTGTGTCCCTATTTCCTTATGTGAGAGTGGGGAGTAGGTTAGTGTAATGCGGATGTGAAAATGGGAGTAGGAGCGTATATCGAAACGAAGATCGCTTTTCCCCGACCTTCGCGCAGTTCGAATTTTTCACCCGTTCTGCTTTACGTTTTCCGTCGACTGGAGTCGTAAAAGTCTGAGGTCGCCATTTTAGCGTCCTTCGCGGTAACGTGCCTTCACGGTAAAGTTCGCGTCGTTACGTGCATGCACACCGGACGAGCGAGAAAGACGCACGGTAATATCCTTGCCGCAACCCCGGACCAAGAGCGCGAATAGCTGACGAAGCGAACACGCTGCCGTCCGTGTACCGTCGCGCGTAGCGACGCCATCAGCGGTTACGTGTCGCGGTCAAGCGCAACCGCGCGAGCAACCGAGGAGAAGCGAGAGATAGCGGCGCGGCCCGTCACGTCGTTACGCATTCGCGTAAGCGATAGAGAGTGAGCGCGCACCCAGCCGCTCTGGTATAAGGCGACAGCCGCAAGCACCAGCGAGCACCAGCGAGCATCGAGGCCAGCGACAACAACGTCGTCGGCGGCAAGTAGCCTTATATATATCTTCTTTTATAGTAATGTATAGGTGCGTAGCTAGGCTCCTGGCCCACCGCCGCACCCGTGCCCCACGATCACGGCGTGTAGCGTAGCGGTTATGCACGTGTAGTATATATATCTCACGTTTTAGTATAATGCTATATTTTTGTATCTTCATGTAATATATCGATTCTGTATCGTATATAGAGTATCTTCCCATATTCTACCGTTGTTCCCCCGCGTTGTAGAGATCTAGCGTCCCAATCCGTGTCCCCCTTCCCCTTGCATTTTATGTGATCGCGTATTTGCGTAATATTTGTTGTATCGTCGCGAAACCCGCAACTTGCACGTAGCGTATGTGCTACTTGAACATTGTAAGATAGTTTTATGTAATAAAAAGTATTAATATTGTTAAAACCTTATAAAAACTGACGCATATTTCATTCCCTTTTCTCCGTCCCCTTTCTAGCTGAGTTCACGAGCAGCTGCGTAGAAGTGTCCACGCACACATCGAGATACCGTAAGTAATAACCTCGAGTTCGGGATTAATATATATATATATATCGTATATTTCCGATTTTTCAAATAAATACCGTGAATGTTTTCGTAGTAATGCAAACTGAAATTGAAGTAAAATGTTAGTATGCGCATAGCATATTTTTTAAGCAGACGATGGATATTGCCTTTTTATGCAGAAGTGATGACATATTTTATTTATATATACATAGTTTCGAGGTTGTTGGTAAAGAACCCTATTTTGCCATCATTTCTTTTGTTCGAACTAAAAAAAACAAAGTTTCTTGTCGCAATTCAGAAGTTAATAGAATGTATAAAAATAAAAATATAATTTGTCGTCACAAACTATATTCAGTATGATTTAGCATACAAAACCATTTTATAAGAGAAGGAGAAAAAAGGACAGAGAGACAGAGACAGAGAGAGAGAGAGAGAGAGAGAGCGAGAGAGAGAGAGACGGATTTTCCCACGTAAGAGAAAATAAAATTTACAAAAATCAAATGATATTCATATGGTGTGAGAGTAGTGTCAGATTAACCTGAAAAACATAAAGGGTAATACCGACTAACGTCACACCTTCGTCAGGATGCGAATCCCAAAGTTGGATATGAACGTTCGTTTGAGCTAGCCTGGTATTAACACTTTAAGCGAACTAGTTTGAGTTGATGTTCGCGATTCAAGACGCCACCTAGTGGTCGCTGGTGAAACTGATTGTTAAAACCATTAACTTAATTTATTGATGAAAGTAAAATGATTTTCAATAAAAAACATAACCTATGTCCTTCCCAAGATAATATAGATATGTAAAGTTTTTAGAATAATCGATTCAGTAGTTTTTTCGGTTATCGTGTACAAACGAAAATACGCTTTGTCTTTATAAATTAGTATATGAGTATGATATGATATGATATATAAAACATACCAAAAGTGGGACGATGAATATTATTTTTTGATGGAAGAAGGAAAGTCAATGAACATACATCGAACGCTCGTGCATAACCTAATATTAAACTTACGGGTCTTACTATATTATATATTATCTTACTATGCTATACACATGCCTTAGTGCTGACTTTTACTACAGTTTGGACAGTCTTAGTATTGAAAATTTTGACGTGTATTTACTATTACTATATATATAGAAAAGAGTGTTTCTGACTATTATCTATAGTCTCACATCGAGTTTTATATTAAAAACTCCTTTTTAGCCAAAAATATCGGCGGGAAACGCTTCCTTACGTCATAAATAGTAGATATGCTTTGCCAAATTCTCGATCAAGTAGCGATAAATCATTTTTTTCATTGATTGAAAATTCGACATCTCAATTTAGAAATAAATAGTGTATGTAGCGGTCGCGCCATGTCGGCTGTTCTCAAACTCGCCTTCGTGTCGTTTCCGCGGCACATGATTAATAACAATTCTAAATTAAATAGCGAATGAATGTGCAATAAGGATTGCAAAAATAACCTATACTAAGGACACACTCGCACAAGAGAATACTCACCAAGAAAATCGAGTTGGAAAAGAATAAAAAATAAAAGAAAAAAAGGATACTTGTTACGTGATATAAAATGATGCGTACGGCGGCACCGATGAACGCTCCCCAGGAAGCTGCACGCCAAGAGAATGAGTCGCGGAGAGCACGTGGCGACTGAAGAGGTTAAGAGCGCGAGTACACGACCGGGTGAAATCGGCGGAGACGTCCGAGTAGGGAAGGGAAAACAGTGCGAGGGTTGGTTACGGGAGAAAGCGGCGGTGAAGTGGTAGTGAAGCGGCCATCTTGGTGGCGTTGTGGTCAGAGCGGCGCGTGGAATGTAAATGGCGTATTGCCGTATTGTATATATATTGTTCAATGGGGGGAATAAATTTGTATCAGTGTCATATTTAAATCTAATTCTTTGATGTTGCCCGAGAATTTACACCCAATAAGTATAGATTTAATTAATTTAAAAAAATACAAATCTATTAATTTAACGAGAAATACTACCATACATAATCGTATTGTATATTATATATTATATTGTACATAATATATTATATTGTATTGTAAGATAGACATGGATACGAATAACGTAAAATTATTAAAAAATACAAATATCTGATTTATGAATTTATCAATTATTTGAATGAAAATGGGAAATGTGATTTGGATATTATTCCAGCTACCTGGATTCAATATAATAAAATTAAAAGAATATGTGAAATTATTTATCCAAATCCACCATACACTAAAAAAGATTTTACTCAACTTAATTCAAGAATGCAATCGTATATGCGTCCATTGGAAAATTGGTCTGCATGGCAAATCACCATAAAAGGAGGAGCAGGTAATAGATTTTATTTTCATGTCAATATTTTTATTCTGAATAAAAATGGTAAAAATTATAAAATACCTTGAAAAATGAGGTATCAAATTGTACACACACGCAGACACGCGCGCGTGCGCGCATCTATTTAGTCATGGATTTTATATTCATCAATTTGAATTTATTAATATTAATTTATTTAACCACATATAAAGTAGCTGAAAATAGACTTTTAAAAGTAAATTCAACCATATTTACAACTGACATGGATGATGACGATGAAGAAAAAGCAAATAATACAGTGTCACATTTTCATGAGGTTGATTTAGATTCTATTTTAAATATATCAGAAAATGACGATGATTTCGAGTCTTCTTCGGATTCATGGAATGATATAAAAACCACAAAGAAAATAAATTGTAAGTAGTGGCTAAGAAAAGCAGTAAATTTCTAACAAATGTTATATCCAGTTTTGTACATATTTATATTTCTTTATAAAATTTTTAAGTAAAATTAATTAATTTTTTCATAGCAAAATCATCTAAAAAGAATTCCAAATCAAATGTAATAAAACATATTCTAGATACTGATTTTCAGTTCGTGCAAGATGATTTTTTAAGTAAGTAAAATTTAATAAACACAAACATCATTAACACTATTTTTCACTAATAATATCCCTCAATTAATTTCTAGGTTATGTTGACGAAACCGCAGCAGAAATTTTACCAGTGGAAGTCTTCTTCTTTTGAAAATACAATACCAGTACATATTGTCAGCGTTAACCTATCAAATAAAGACTAAAAAAATGCACCATCACCATACCCACAAAATGCTTCTAATAAGCAAGGTGTTAAAACAGAAAGTTATTCTTCTATAGCTATTTATAATATTTGTATCATAATTGCTACAATTACTTGAAAAGGAACGTTTCTATTCTTTGGAGCTTATATAAGGAAATAATTTTACTTGCATACAGTAAAAAATTTGATAAGATTGGTCAACTAAAGAATTATATAACAGTAAATGAAAATTCATAGACTTAAATTTTTGTTCATTTTTAGAGATCAGGGATTTATTAAATGCTATCACAAAAATTAAGCTGACTGTAGAGAGGAAACTAATGCAGATTTGAAAGAATTAAAAAATAAGCTGATTGGTTATCACAATAATTCCTTTGAAAAAAAAATTAGTAAATTATAGAATTACGTTACGAGTTACGACTCTTGATTATTGGAATAATTTTAATAATTATTTAATCGAAGATAAGAAAGTACAAGACACATTTGTAAGTAAATAAAAATATTAATATCTTTGTTATATAAATTCTTATTTAAATTTGAAATATCTGATATATTCTTCATTTTAGATTGCTTTCGTAAAATTTAATGTCGAAAAAACAGGGAATAACCCTGTCAAAAGTATCAAAAATAATTTACGAAAATTATTAGCAAAGGACTTAATTTTAACCTTTACTGCTTTAAAAAAATAACAAAAATGACACTTTTTAAAGCTTTTAAGTCTTACGAGATTTTAAAATGTAAGTATTTTATTGCATTAATGTTAATGAAACTATTTTAATAAAATTTAATTTCTGAAAATATTTTCTAGCTGTTATTACCAGTTCGTATCGGAATGGAAACGGAGATTTTTTATCTGAAGATAATTTTCACGCTGCTTTAAGTGCAGCATTCGCAAATGCGAAAGATTGGGGTTGAAGAGTAAAGAAACGATCTCAATAATGAAAAAACTATATACTATTGAAGAAAACTTTTAACTTTATCAATACATAAAGCGTTATTATTTGTAATAGATATTAAATTTTTATATTTGTAAAAAAAATATTAGTTATAATAAAAAAGATAGTAAATAATAAATAAAATTATAAATAAATTTATATTTCAAAAATTACATGCTAAATTTAATGATTCATGTGAGGAATATTCACTTACAGCTTCGATTACTTCTTCCTTATCCGCAAATCTCATACCGCCAAACCATTTTTTTAAGGTTAGAAAATAGATAATAGTCACTCAGGGCTAGGTCTGTGGAGTAGGGAGGGTGCGGCAGCAATTCAAACTTCAGATCGTTGATTTTAGCCATCGCAACGATTGACGTGTGCGCTGGTGCGCTATCGTGATGAAACAAGATTTTTTGCTTCGCTAGATGAAGTCGTTTAATTTTCACTTCGTGGCTCAAACGTTGCAATAAGTCTGCATAGTATGGACCAGTGATAGTTTTACCCTTTTCAAGGTAATCAATGTATATAATACCTCTTACATCCCAAAAAACAGTAGCCATAACCTTGTTCACCGAAAAAATTGTTTTTGCCTTCTTTGGAGTTGGTTCCTCTGGTCCAATCCACTGTTTAGACTGTTGTTTGGTTTCAGGAGTGTAGTGGTGGACCCAAGTTTCGTCAACGGTTACGAATCAACGCAAAAATTCGCTTGGATTGCGCTTATACAACGCCAAATTGGCGGTAGAAATGTGCTTTCGAATCAATTTTTGGTCGACTGTTAGCAAACGTGGCACCCATCTTGTACAGAGCTTTTCTATATACAAATATTGGTGCAAAATATTTTGTACACGTTCATATGACATCTTATAGGTCTCAGCTATTTCACGCACTTTTAATTTGCGGTCTTTCAACACTATTTGATGGATTTTTTCGATCATATCTGGAGTTGTGACCTCAATGGGGCGTCCTGAGCGAGGCTCATCAGAGGTGCTCACACGACCCTTTTTAAACCCACTACTTAACGAATGAATATGATGGGGAGGATGTCCTCAGTGTCGAGTTCATCTCTTCTTTAATTTCCTTCGGCGTTAACTCCTTCAAATAAAAGTATTTGATGACAGCACGATTTTCCAGTTTTTCCATTTTTACGAAAAACACAGAGGCGTCTTGTTCAGCGTACTCTCAAACCTAAACTAACATGGCAATCGGACTGAATCTATAGCTACAAGCTATCTAAGGATAGTACTATAGAACGCCACCTCAAGATAGGCCTAGTAGCGCCATCTCTTGGTCAGGCCGGAAACTTATCGATCCACCCTCGTATATTATATATTAGCTGTTGGGGCGAGCTAAGTAGTGGGATTTTACTAACGTATAATCCCGACCAAGCAAGCCGCCCTTACTCCTTGCATCCTAATTCCTATAAAAATATATCGGTTTTATTTCGCTCTCATGTGATTTGTCTCGCGTAAATCGAGTAGTTCATATATACACTGGCCATATCCCTGGTTTTTAGTTGTAAAGACTGGGCCAAAAATAGGGGCAAAATTCACCGGTCTCCCGTGAAAAAAAAATAGTCGTGCATAGAACCGGAGTGTCACTCGCGCTACTATTAAATTTAATTAATAGGTGGGACGTCACAAATGTATATTACTTTTTAAGTATATTACGTTTGAAATAAAATGTAGAAGTTTTATTTTTCACACTCTTGCACATGCATTTATAGAATGTATTAAGGAGCATAATAATTTTGCTGGATGTGAAAGATCAACTTCTTTAGGATCAAATTCTGAAAATAGAACTAATTATCCATGCATTGACGATGAAAAAACTGGTAAATATTTTATGTCTATTAAAAGAAACAATTATCATGCAAATGTATCTCCTTTAATTGCTTTGGAACCTTGAATTGATTTTATTGATCAATTTGTACTTGATTCAATGCATTTTTTATATTTAGGGGTGATTTTTATTAATTAAATAAATTTTATTAATCAAATAAATTTTATACAAAATCAGTTCGATGCAGATATATATCGAAAAGTACATTCAAACTTTACAGTTAAGAATAAGTAAATTAAATTGTTAGTATTTATATGTCAATAATATTATTGAAAATATTATACAATAAAATACAGATCAGAAAATTCAATCTGTACAGAAAGAAAAATTTATTCATGAGAATCTCATTACAAGCAAGAAATTATTTACTGAGTTTTTCTTTTTTAATTAACATCTTATAATTTCAATATATTTATATATTTTCTTTATTCAGTCTTACATGAAGTGAAGTAGATCAAAATGACGTTTTGCAGCTGATCAAAATCAGCTGCAGTGAATCCAGGTTTTTCAAGAAAATATGTCAAATATTTTATAAGAATTTTGAAGCAATATTTCACAAATTAATAGAAAATTTACCTATAATATAAGGTTGCAAATTATAAATGAATTTCGAGCTTTCAATTATGTTTACAAACACGATAAACTATTAAGTAAAGAGGTGGAGGATTTGGTTTTTGAATGTAAATATAATGTTATTATCACGTTCCACAAGATATTTCTATCAAGATATATTCTGCTTAGAAGTCTGCTTTGAATACTGCAATGGATTCATCATCATCTATATCCAGAAAGATTGTAAATATGCTACAACTGTTTCTGAGCAAAGACGTTGCAATGAAATATGTTGTCATAAAAAAAAACAAGTTTATTATGTGCAATGGGAATTGCAGTAGGCCACCACATGCAAATTAAAATAATGATAAGTACAAGCTCAAAAGTAATATTAGCGAGGGTGGTCGAGCTGACTGCTGAACCGAATAGACTCCCCCCCTTATCAGTAAATTAGTCTGCGAACCCTTTATAATATACGAGGGTGGTTTGATAAGTCCGTGACTTTTAACTTTTAGACTGCCGGACTGGCTCATATATGAGCCACCTGTGACCTTGACAGCTACTCTAGAGATATGAGATGTTTTTATGTATAAATTTTGCACATGAAAAATATCAATTTATAAGGCAAAAATTCCGGCAGTCTAAAGGTTAAATGAAAAAACAATTTATTGAAACAATTTTTTTGATTTTTCGATATAGTCCCCTCCCAATTCGATACATTTATTCCAGCGGTATTCAATTTTTTTAAGCCTTCCAAAAAGTAACTTTTGTCGAAATCCTCAAAATAATCATTTGTGGCAGTCATAATCTCTTCATTCGTTGAAAATCATTTACCACGAAGCCAAGTTTTCATGTTTAGAATTAGAAAATAATCGGACGGTGCTAAATCTGGAGAATAAGGTCGGTGAGAAAGTAATTCGTAACATAATTCTGCTAATGACTGTTTCTATAGCACCCGTGTGAGCTGGTGCATTGTCGTGGTGGTGGAAGAGAACTTTTTTCTTCACCAGATGGGGCCGCTTGTCCTTCAGTATGGCTTCAAATCTATCCAATAATGAAGTATAATACTGTCCTGTAATTGTTTTCCCTTCTGCAGGTAATCAATTAGTATTATACCCCGTGAGTCCCAAAAAACTGTGGCCATGATCTTACCGGCTGATGGAACAGTTTTTGCTTTCTTCGGAGCAGGTTTCCCATGTTCAGTCCACATTTTTGACTGCCGTTTCGTTTCTGGCGTATAGTAATGAAACCATGTTTCATCAACACTAATATAACGGTGCATAAATTCGGTTGGATTACGCTGAAACATGTCCAAACATTGTTTAGTATAACATGTCCAAACATTGTTTAGTATAATAATGCATGACCGTTTATTGTCGACTGTGAGCAAACGCGGCACCCATCTTGCAGATAGTTTTCTCATATTCAAAATTTCACGCAAAATATGAAAAACGCGTTCAGTCGAAATTCCTACATGTTACTAATCTCGCGATCTTTAATCGACGATCTTCGAGTATCATATCATGGATTTTATTGGCCATATCTTGATTAGTCATCTCTTTTGAGCGGCCAGAACACTCAGCATCACTTGTATTCATTCTACCACAACGAAATGCAGTAAAACACTTGTGAACCATTCCATGTGATGGAGCAGAGTCCTTATAATATTTTTTAAGCTTTTTTCAGTTTCTTTAATTGTTTTTCCACGCAGAAAGTAATGTTTAATAACCACTCGAAATTCGTTTTTTTCATGCTTTTGTGAAAACAATGAAACAATAAATTCAAAAGACTATCAAAAAGTTTCTAACCAACATATTGACTTGAAACTTTGTATACCTACTTGTATGAGATGATAGTCTCTTAGAGTAGTAAAATATTTACGATAACAGCGCCACCTTTCGAGAATCATTTTTCCGATTTTTATCAATCAAATTTACTTGCAATCAGTGTTTTTGCCAGTTTTGAACGTGATTTTGACATATCTATTTTTCAATCTTTGTTACATTTCAAAAATTCAGCTGCACATTTGTTTTTATAAAAGACACATATGCGCTCGCGATCAGTTCATCCGCGCCAGCGACTACACCGATTAACTATCGTATCTAGTAGTATTTTTCCTTGCATTTCACAATTAATAGTAAGTTTAGTGTAAAGATTTTCGACGATTGCGTTGTACTGCCAAAACGAAAATAAAAGTAAGTCACAATAAAGATATTTATTTGAAAATTAATACTCGTTTCTTGCCCGTCCTACAAATAACAGAGAGGCTCTCTCTCTCTCTCTCTCTCTCTCTCTCTCTCTCTCTCTCGTCATGTCCGACGAAAGAAGTGTATCGAAAGGAAAATTGCAGAGAGAATGATCAAAAGAAATTTGGAGAAAGGTATTAGCAGAAGGTTTGGAGAAAAGTATCCGAAAAAGATTTGAGGCACATAAGAAGAAAGGGAAGTGAGGAGTGTGGTAGGTGGCAGCAACAAAAAAAAAAGAAAGAAGGATACAAAAATTTTAATCGAAGTGAGACGGGAGGAACTGGAGGAAAGGTTGAGAAAAGTAAGAAGGGAGGTGTGAGTGGGATGAGAAGGGAGAGAGAGGAGTATGAGAAAAAGAAGGTGAGGGAAGATGTAAGGGAGAGAGGCCACCGGAGAAGATGAAACAGAAACGAGAAGGAAGGTGAAGAAAACAAAGGAAATAGCAAAAAAAGGAGTGAGAAAGGGGAAGGAATAGCAGCATTGGTGATCCGAGGGGTGGCGGCAGCACTCGGTCGTGAGGACCTGGTAGACCTCCGGACCCTCCTACGCGTCCTTACACCTGTGGCTCGAACGTCATCATCGAACAGCCGTCGAAGAGAGCAGATGAGTGCGCGTCGTGCAGGTTTCGTGTTCTCCCCCCGGGCTAGTTTCGGGTCGACAGAGATGGTGCCGAGTAGCGTCGCGCGCGTAGCTCAAGCGTGGGCTACATACATTAAAGTAAACCACCGATGTAATCGCGTGTAATAAGGAAATCTGTGTGAATTAAATGGTTATATATGAACAAATTTGTCTTTGATATTTCAATAGTCCTTCCGACCTCATCATACTTATTATTTCATTGCTAGCAGTGTTCGACAGGCCAGCGGAGCTCACCCCGAGATTTGCAATAGGTGAGTAAACATCGGATCACAATACATATATATATATATATATATATATATATATATATATATATATACACTATAATAAACTTTTAATCCATCTCGGATAGGAAATAATTTGCTAAAGTATTTTAATATAAATAATATTTTAATTGTGACAGCTTGCTACTGATATTGAAGAATCCATAAAAGAATGAATTCATCTGATATATTTTTACAGCAAAATAGTGCAGCCTGATATAATGGTCACTGGACTATCGCTAAAAAAACTACATGGGTTTTATGTTAGCATTGACTGGTGTATTTATATATTATAAAAATGAAGAAGCTTTCTGTACATGTTTTCAGAATCTTCATATATTTTTCACTTTATATCTACTTAAATCTGAACATACATGTCTTTTGTTGGATTATTTAAGCCTTGTCTAAATAACATATAAAAAAATACTTGAAAAACAAACAGTCATAAACTCTAATAGGATTGTATACTGGTTCGATTCTTTTTCATACTTCTTTGCAGAGAAGATTTATGAGTTTATTGTTTAGATATATGTAGTTTTAGATCGGTTCTCTATAGTAATGCAGGAGTTTAGAACATTTTTTAAATGGTTTACTTAGTCTTTTGACGTTCGCCCTCGTGAACAGACGTTCCTTCCTCGTATTAAATAAATTCATGTTATAAAGTATTTCTCCAGTCCGATATATTACTGCCTAATATTCCACACCACAATATATATAATTTCAATAGCTTTTTTCTCCACAAAAATCATTATTTGGTTTTAATACTTAGTACAATAAAATGTTTTCAAACATTGAAACAATAATAAATGATTTGAAAGAATATATGCAACGAGATACTACCTCAAATGTTTAAATATCGATAAAATTGATTGTGACATAAATTATGATTTTTAATATAACTTTCCTAGTTGTGCCTTTTTCATTATAGAAAAAAACATCTTTTTATGACAGTGAAATCATTCATTGCAATTTTTTATAAAGTTTTTGTATTTTCTTAGCATGATATGTTGCCTCTATTATTATGTAGAAAAATGTTTTTTTCTTTTTAGAGACAGTTTTGCAAACGGGTGTCGATCCAAGAATTCTAGTATCTAGAATCCATTATAAATATGTTGAAATTCTTCCTTAGCAAACAAGTTGTCATGCAATGCACATAAGCTATTAAAAAAATTAGTTTATTATAAAGAAACGGTATATTGTAATAAAATTGAAGATTAGTGTTAAATTTCAACTGTTTCTATTTCAATTAGAATTAAACGTCGAAGAGAAGTAATCGGATTAAAAACGAACGATAAAGAGCTCATTGTAAATTCAAACAATGTTTTAAATAATGAGCTATTGTGGTAAACATATAACCCTGAACTTCCTTCTATTGACGTATAGGACAAAAGAATGTTCCTGATAAGAGGATAAAAATCCTAGATAAATCAATATCTGCTATATATCCAAAAATGTTATCAACTGGAACATTTAATCAAGGGATTATTGATTTAGTTGAGTCGTTATTTGGATTACTTGGATCGTTGCAAATTCTGTCAAAATCAGTCGTTGGAGAGGAAAAATGAAGCAGCAACATCTTTGAGATTCGACCCACGCAGCGCGGCTACGGCGTTCTCCTATAAACGTTGCACATATAGTGTGTCCACACATTTGTGAAATCTGAATCAGATTTGTCAAATCTCAAACGTCTATCTGCCAAAGTATGCGCACGGCCTGTGATCCACTCATGCCTGACAGAAAAAAATTTAATCATTTATAAAATAATTCGTTTTTATTATTTTCGATTATATTTCATTAACTACAATGTTACACAACATCATATGAATATATTTTATATAGAATCTATATTTCCCAGTGTTATAAAACAAATAGTTGTATTAATATACTTTTATTAATGTATTATTATTTATAAAATTATTTATAAAATACAACATTAAATAAAAATAAAAATAAACCATAGTAAAATTAATTGTTTTTTAAATTGTATTTTAATAATTAAACTAATTAAAGACTACTAGATCATCTGGCAACGCCTTATTTTTATTATTTTTAATAAAATTTCATAATTTAATAAAATTTAATAAAACAGTTTTGCATTTAGAGTTTTAAATGTAAAAAATTTAGAAAATAAAACGTAAATAAAAGAAATGCCAATTTATTTATTAAAATAGATGTTGTTCTATTAATTCAAATGCTTTTTAAAAACGTAATCTAACTAAGAAATTAGTAAGTATAAAAAAGATGAGTTATTCATAAACTACTTTTATAAAGAACTATATTTTACTTGGTCACAAAATATCTAGTTTAAACATAGTTTTTATGCGTATCATAAAACAATTGTTTTCGATATCATCCATTCTAAGTATTAAATGAAAAAAACTATTTAGAAAGTTGTATCTCTAAAATCGTTTAGAACGACCGTAAAAAATGACTTACATTTTCCTAGTTATATAAACTAGGTAAGTTCTATTGACCCTGTTTCTAGATATAATTAAAAAAATCACACAATAATAATATAACAATGAACTAAGTATATAGTTTAAAGTATAAATTCTTTAGAAAATAGAAAAGAATTAAATATTAACAAATTCAAATACAAAGTTTATTCTCCTGCTCTTGCATTTTAAAACGATATGCTTACGGAAATATAAATAGAAAATTTGTATACGAACTAATTTTCAATATATGTACAAAAAAATATATTCAAACATGTTACAGAAATATATTTAAAAATATTCAAAAAATCCATTAGGAAATTGTCTGATTTTAGTCAATTGACTTTTATCCCGAATTTAGTAACAAATGTCTTTGAAACTATTGATTTTTTAAACTTAAATTTTTAATAAAGCACAATTTTTTATACGCCCTATAAAATTTATAATTGTATCTCATTTCTCCTGTGATATTCATAATAAGAAAAAACAGCTGTAAATTAAAACGATACTTTTAAGTATCGTTTAGTTTTAAGTACTTTTTTAAGTAAAATTCCTATAAAAAAGGTTTTAAGAAGTTCCTGGAACTTCAAAATATGCTTGCATTTAATATGAATTACGTTCGAAAATGTTTCAAAATTTAATTGATAAATAATATTAGTAAAGGTAGTTATTGGCAAAATGTTTATGTTAACAATAATGATTAACTAATTTTACCTTTAATTCTATACTTTGACGACAGAGAAATGAATAATGCACTAGCTAATTTATATAGCTGGAGACAATTTAGGCCTAAATATAATCCTTTGTTTCAGTCAAAGTTTCAATCCATTACACTTCTGTAGATATTGAATGATTTCGAAATATGATTAAAAAAAAACAAATAAAATTGTCTTCTAAATTATTAAAAATTAAAGAGAATTATGATAAACATTGTGAAGAAAAAACTTTGGGAAAGAAGTCATATGATTTCATTCTAACACATACTTAACTTTACAATACCTTAAAAGTTGCTACAATTTTTAAGAAAACCAGTTTGTTTCATTTAAAATAATGATTTTTTAGATTGTAAGTAAGTATTGTTCGTTTAAATAAATATATTAATAAAAAAAACTAGATCTAAGAAAATATTTCCTTAGTTAAAGAAAACTTATTTTTATTAATTGAATTTTCAAGAATTAAAAAATTTTTTTGTAGTAAAGAAAACATCCATTAAAATCGAATGACCAACATTTTTCCATTTATATTTGTTTTTTCAATTCTGAGTAATAGTTACTAAAAGAAGTCAATAAGAAAAAAAAATAAAATAAAAATTATGTATAAGCTGTTTTAATCTAAAGATACTCGGCCACGTGACTGGACACTGTACCGTTTCTACAACTTAATAATTCTATATTCAAACATCAAAAATGGGAAATGATCTCTGAATTATAATTTATATTTAAAAAAATAGCATTTCGTCTTTCAATTTATAATATTATTATTTATTATAAAACTTATACTTAGCTTATGAAGTATACTTTCCAGTCTTGTCTGGAAAGTCGACACAGTGAGACGTATTTATAAACACGCTTCGGCATGATAGATTTCTATTTAATACGTGACAGCAAATAGCTCTCCGAGGATAAGTGTGTTCGAAATCAAGTGTTAAGTTACATAGTGCCGCCAGGTACACTTTGTACCTAAAAAAGCATTCACCATGAGTATCTCTGACAACAGAGATGGCTCTTCTCAATGTACTCAAGAAATACAGTCTAGTTCAAAAAGTTCATATGCAAAAATAGTACAAGCATCAGTTCAACCTAAAAGAGAGCAGGCGATAGTAATCGACTCAATAGAAGATGTCTCAGTTAAAGAATATGCAATCGCGGTCGGTAAACTGATAGGCCCAAGTAACATTTTATTTATCTCTAAAATTTCGCACAGCAGAGTTTGCCTCTATTTAAGCTCAACGGAATGTGTAAACAAATTCATCGAAGTACATAAACGGATAAAAATAAACAGTCACTCACTCGATATAAGACCTCTAATCGGAAATAACAAGAGAATTATAATATCAAACGTACACCCAATAATACCAAATACTCTTATTGAAAATAAACTCAGTGAATACAATATAACTCCTAAATCTCAAATTCTATATATGAGAGCGGGTTATAACGAAGTAGGCTTTACACATATACTCAGCTTCAGAAGACAACTGTATATCGAAAACAACGATGTAAACAAACTACCCGAGTCGATCCAAATTGACTACGACAGTACTACCTATTGGCTCTATCTTTCAGCTGAAAAGCTCATTTGTTTTGCCTGCAAAGAAAAAGGACACATACTTAAAAATTGTAAAAATAATATTAAAAATGGAAACACGGAAATTAAAAATCTTCTAGATAAGTCGCAAAATTCCTAACTAGAACCTACTCTTTCACAACAAGAAATAGATGACACAAGTGCTAATACAGAAATATTTAAAATACCAAAGACTAAACCTAAAAGATTACATTCAATATCCTCAAGAACAGAAACTGAATCAACCTCCGAACCTTCTTGCCATCAAGAAACTGAAATTGATAATACAGACACATCCAAAGAAATAAATAAAACCCAAATGTTAAAGACTCAGTCAAAACCACCGAAGAAAAAAAAGCCAAAATAACGGAAAGTCCAATGAATGTAAGCGTACAAGAAATGCTAGCAACAGCTAAACTAGAATTGGAAAATACATCGTATATTCCTCCAATTCCCATATACAAAATTGCCCAATTTCTTGAAGAAGTGCAGGGCAAAACGGACATATCTAACTATATACAAAATATACAAATGACCCTCTCGAAATTACAGAAACACTAAAAAGCATATATAATCATATAAAAGAGAGATCTCTCAAAAACAGAATCACGAGAATCATACAGAAAATTCAAGGAATTATACAATCTACTAGCAAAGAAAATACAACATCTGAAGAATAATGGATCAAATACAAAAAAATTATTCGAATCAATCAAGCCTCAAAATAGAAAACTCATTGAAAATATTATACTGGAATGCAAGGAGTCTTAAGGAAGAAGCACATAAGGAAGAAATTAGCGTGATTATAAACCAATTTGATGTCTTTGCCTGTGTCGAATCCTGGCTCCAATACAATCAAGAAATCAAATTCAGTGGATATAAATGCTTCAGAAAAGACAGAGTAGATGCAAGAGGAGGTGGTATTGCAATATATATTAAAAATAATATTGAATTTAACGAAATAACTAACCTAATTCAAGTAGAAAATGTAGAGATTTGCGGCATAAAAATAAGCAATATCAGGCCAAAACTTAACTTAATTATATGTTACCGAACTCCAAATTTTAATCTTTCTCAAAAACAATGGGATGATTTAACTAAAAATGCATCTAATAATAATGCTCATTATTTAATTATAGGCGACTTCAACGCTCACCATACAACCTGGAATTGCTCTCATAATGATTCAAATGGTGAGAAATTTCTAAAATCAATATCAAATAATAAATTGTTTATACACAACTTAGAAACACTTTCACACGTAGAATTCTATAGAAATAAGAAGTCCAATTTAGATTTAATCATTTCAAATAATATTATGGCCAATAAAATTAATTTCGAAGTAATTGATGAAACTTGGGGTTCGGATCATTTTCCGTTTGCTATAAGAGTTAATGCACAAAAAGAAATCTATCACAGAAAAACACTAAAATTATACTCTACTAAAACTAACTGGAAAAAAGTTCTTGAACAACTCGAAAACTCATATCAAGGTTTCCTATCCTATGAATTTGTTAACAGCTCAGCATCAAAAAAATATGAAATATTTATGAATATTGTTAAAAACGCAATTATATATACTGAATACGCCTAAGAGAACTAAAGTCATGCCACAAATGCATAGAAACCCCTCCTCTTGGTGGGATGCTGAGTGCCTAGAATTAAAAACAGAACGAAAACTAGCCTTTAAAAACTGGGAAGAAACTCAGGAGCTGAAAGAGCTAATAAAATGGAAAAAATCTAAAGCTCTACTTAAAAAGATCTATAAAAAAAAGAAAATACAAGATTTTAAAGCCTTTACTGAAACCCTAAATATTAGTACCAATAATAAATATACATGGAAAAAATGTAAAATTTTAAAAAATAAAGTCAACAATATCGCACCCATAAGTTTTACTGCCAATATAATTAAAGATGAAAAACGCAAGAATGAAGCTCTGGATAAAATAAGTCCACAATGGGTTGCGTCCAATCCTGAATTTCTTCCCGATTGCACCTCAAACCAATTCTTTGACGCACTATTTGACTTTAGAGAATTTAATATTGCATTAGAATCTAAGAAAAACAAATCTTCATGTGGCCCGGATGGTATAGATTATTCCGTTTTAAAGAATCTTCCGATCAATTACAAATTAATGCTTCTAGACATATTCAATGAAATGTATTCTTCTCAAAATTTTCCGCTAATTTGGACTCAGTCATACGTTCATTTGATTAAAAAAACAAATGGATCTTATCGACCAATCTCACTAACCTGCTGTAGTTATAAAATTCTAGAAACCATACTAAAGAACCGCCTACAATGGTGGTGCGAACGCAATAATGTCCTTCCGCAAAACCAAACGGGATTTCGTAAAGGTCAATCATGCGCAAATAATTTAATCGAACTTACTCTATACATAGAAGAGGGCTTTCAAAACAAGCAGGATACCCTTGCCGCATTTCTCGATGTGCAAGGTGCATTTGATAATGTAATATGGGAAATACTCTTAACTAAGTTAGCAAAAATAGGCTGCTCCCAAAATATGATTGTATTTATAAAATTTCTAATGACCTTTTAGCCGAAGAAAGACACGTTTATAAAGGTGTGGCTCAAGGAGGAGTTTTAATTTTTTTTTTTTCTATACATAATTTATGTAGCATTGATTGCAGATAATTTAGGAAAAGCACTCTCTATCAGACAATTTGCAGATGACATTGCCATATTTATTAAATCCAAGTCTACAACAAGAAATATAACTATTATACAGAATTCAATTATAAAAATTAAAAAAAAATACGTTTATTAGGACTTGGAACTATGCAGCCACAAAACAGTCTTGATGCATTTTAGTCCAAGAAAGTGCCCCCCCCCCGGGTAAAACAAAAATTTATATAGATAACATTGTTATAAAATCGAGTCCCTATACTAAATTTTTAGGCATTTTTTTCGATCATAAACTAAGCTTTTCACCACATCTCAATTACGTCTATGGGAAATGCAGTCGGGCCATAAACATACTGAGATACTTATGTGGTAAGTGGTGGGGATCTGACCCTACTACATTATTGACGCTATACAAAAGTTATGTGAGGCTTCATATTGACTATGCCTCCTTTATTCATTTCCCCAAACGCAAAAATTCAATAGAAAAACTAGAAAGAATACAATTACAAGCAATAAAAATAGCTCTTGGATACAGAAATAGTACACCATAAATCATAATCATAATAATACACCAAAAATCTTTCTAATCTAAATCTCTCGACTTGTACATAGATTGAAAATTTTCACAAACGCACAAAAAAAATTAAATGCAAGAAAAAAATACTTATTCAGGAAATAATTGAAGAAATCTTTAACCGATCAAAACAGAAAATATACAGAAACTCAAACTTTACTTTCTATACAACAGACTTATATACAAATACTTTTAATATCACTGTCAATACAATACTTGCAACAAACCTGCAAAATACAAATAACCCCAAAACAACTTTTGACCAGTTTTTAAAGTATAAAAATGCCACGGTCCTCCATACGTTTATTACACGAACTTCTAATGAAATAAAGTGTTTATATGCTTGCAATGTATCTAAATTTACTAAAACAGTAAAAATTATAAAACCTTTGTCCAATATATCCGCTCAATATTTCTTTCTGTACGAAACAACAAATTTTATTATGCAAAACCCTAACAGTAACTATATTATCACCTTTAACAACAGGAAAGTTTTACTCTCTTTAAATAATCCACTAAACACGAACTCAAATCCATACCTAATAAAGACTATTTATAATACCTCCAATTTTTCAAAAAATACAAACTTTAAAGTCGAATTCGTGTGGATACCTTCATCCTGCATAATGAAGCCCTACATGGAAACATACAGAACAATGAATTCCGATTCCTCAATTGAAATATGCCAAGACCTTTATATTCCGTTTACCGACTATAAAAAAATTTACATAGACACAGCAACAAACACTACTGAATCTGAAAACAAAGCTCAAGGACTTAAAGGAAATGAATTTTTCGCTATTTACGAGACTGCTACGAACAAACCCTGGTTTTATCGAAAAAATCTTCCCCGGAAAATAATAACCATAATGAATAGAGCCAGATCAAATCATTATAACCTTGCCTCATCTCTAAACCGAATTGGAGTAGTAAATGACAAAACTTGTAATTGTGGCTATGAAGAACAAGACTTGAATCATATAATGTGGTAATGTCCAATTTACGATACACAACGATTAAGCCTAATCTCAAAACTTAATAAATATAAACAATATCCTCCTTACAACATTCAAAGTTTTCTAGCTTTACTAAACTTAAAAGTACTCAAAAGCATTTGTGAATACCTCGAACTATGCAAAATCTGTATACAAATTCTTCTATACAAACTGATAAAAAATTAAAATACTTATATCCTTATCGACAACTATATAAACTATTAATGTAAAACGAACATATTTATATATTTTAAACTATGTATAGCTGTATGGGCCAAATAAGGGCCTAGGTAAGCTTAAAAAAAAAAAAAAAAGTATACTTTCTTAAAAGTAATTTTAGAATTAAATTTCATTAATTTTTTACAAACATTGATCAATTGATAGTAAAATATTTATTATAAATTAAAATAAAGACATTTTATATTATATTATTTGCATTTTTTAAAATTATTTATGTACATAAAACTGCTTAAATACCAGACATTGTAAAGAATATGAAAATTATCGATATAAGTAACTTTCAACCTAACCTCTATACTTCTTGCCTTACATTTCCTTTTTTTTAACTAATTTTTCATTAAATTACGTCAACTGCAGAAAAAATAATAAAACAAAAGCTTAGAACTAAACGATCTCTATTCTTATCCATTGTAAATGATACCTATATTACAAAAAAAGTTGTTCATCAGCTATTCATAAAAATAATAATACGAAAAAATTCTAACCTCAATCGCTTAATCATCAAATTGTCATCTATCATGTTCATAGGTACACACATAAGCATACACGTAAGTCTGTAAGTTACATAAGGTACATTGCACTGCTATACTCGATACACGTTCGTGACTTATTTAGATTTCCGTATATGTACATAGCACATATCACATTAGTGTTTTACATAACATCACAAAACGTAAATTTCTGATAGATGTTGAAGAAAATTCTTTTAGAAGCTGAATCGACGAATGAATACTTCAAATTAAGATTTCCAAGATTAACTAGAGATACTTTATAAAATGAATTTATTTAATACGAGGACTGGACGTTCGTCCACGAGGACGAGCGTGAAAAGATTAACTATAAACTGTTTCAAGATCAAATATTATGCTGAATATCAAATATCATGCTGAACCCCTGCATTACTATAGAAAACAAATCTAAAACTTCAAACATCTAAACGATAAACAGATGGACCTTCATTACGAAAAAGTATGAAAAAGAGTCGTAAGACGCTGTGAAATAAGAAAACATCTGCAATAAACATTTTTAGAAAGAATGATGACGCATCATAATCAAACCAACCGGACTCAGTTTAGAACAGATTTACAATCTGACAAGAGTTGATTACAGCTGTTTGTTTTACAAATGGTTTTTGATAAATTTGATATATTATATATATATATATATATATATATATATATATATATATATATATATATATCAAATGTATAAAAAACCATTATACTTATACTTATACTTGCCGTCGAGTCATTCTAAAAAGGGTGAAAAATAATTCGTTTAAAAATTCTACCTTAAAATCTAAAAAGAAAAATACAGAAAGAAGAATCTAATGATTAATTCATGTTTTTATTTTGATATATACTTATTATATAGTTATTATAATGTAATCAGTAAGATGTGTAAAAAGCTTATAAAATCGTTTAATAATTTAAAACTATTAAGATTCTGAGCTCTAATATTGTGAATATAAATAATTAATGTTTAAATATGTTGAATGATTTTAGTTCATTATGCTTTTAACTCAATTTCTACTCCTTAACCCAATCTTCCTAATTTCTAGAAAGTTGAAATCATTTGTATTTTTTCGGGAGTGCATTTACATTTCATAAATACCATCAGACTTTCTTGACAGATGCATTAGTTTTCCAAACATCGCTATAAGTTTATCCAAATCTTGATTTTACACTTCTAAGAAGGTCTAATATATTTATCAGTAAACAATAATTGAATGTTTTATCAAAGCCTAACTACAAAATGTTTTTCCACTAGGGTTGAAATTAAATATCAGGGTGTACATAAAAACGAAATATATTTATTATAATCTGAAGTTTTATTAACAAGTCAGGTTTCAAATGTATATTTTGACAATGATTCTTATTATTTCTGCATTCTTTTATCGTTTCATATCTTAACTATAATTATAACAATTTAATTTAAAGACCTTAAGTGAGGACTCTACATCGCATCGTCACCATACGAATATTAATCCGATCCTGTACCCAAACTAAGCTGTTATACATGGTGTATTGGTGTTGTTCCCATGCTTAGCAGGGATAGAACCGAGGGAGAAAGAGAGAGAGAGAGAGAGAGAGAGAGAGAGAGAGAGAGAGAGGAGAGAGGGAGAGGGAGAGGAGAGAGAGAGAGAGAGAGAGAATGCGATCGTATAAACACATGGGGTCCCTTGAAAAGAGCTCGCGCGAGGTCTAAGAACGGCAGCTGTAAAATGGAAAGCTTTCTTGCCGGTGCGGAGGGGGGCGGCGTCGCCCGGTGATTGGCTTGCAAAGATTACAGGCCACCTCCGGGCGGCAGCGGTTGCGTGGCGCGCACGGCGGGTCCACCTTTCGGAGAAAGGCAAATGCCAGAGGAGCCCGAAAGCGACTTTTCCCTTCCACCCGCGCGCGCACGAAAGACCGAACGTTGCGGCTCCGGCCCTCGGATGCTCTCCTGCTAACTAGGATATCACTTTTCATTTTTTTCATATCTCGAAATGCCGTGGGATCCGTTGGTATTTGTATAGCTATAGTATTATATGGTACATTATGTCTCTAAAGGAAGGCACATGTACTTCGATTAGGCAATAGAGCCAGATATAGCCGTAGAATTTCGTGTTCCTTGTATGTGTATACATAATATATATATATATATACATGTTGGGAAGTAAAATCGTTGATGCGACCTCTGGTGGTCAAATTTTTCACTTACGAAACACCAAATATTACCTTTCAAGCATGGGAGTTTTTATATTATTCTTTTTTTGTTATAATCTAATTGTTATGGAGATTGCAACGTTTGTAAAACGTAAAAAAAGTTCTTAGAATGTTTACTGTGCAGTTAGTGGTTATGAAAGTAAATGTAAATGAGCTAACAAATTATCAGTAAGTTTTCACGCCTTGCCGAAACCAAATGAACACTTTGTAAACGGACAGAATGTATTTTGAGTGTTCGAAAAATAGATTTCTTCAAAGTGTGGGCAAAATCTTGAAAATTACAAATATTAGGAGAAAAAAATTAATGTGCTCACGGTATATTAAAAAGACTGATTACTTTTTTGCTGGTAAGTTAAGACAAAAGTGCTTGAGTAATGTTTGTCTAATTTGGTATTATTGTATTAATATAAATGTTATTACCAAGTTTGTAGCCGACCAAAGATATTTCAAAAAGTAGGCTCTGAAATTTCTGATTTCAATAAACCAACCGCCCGTGCCGTAGCAAATTTCCTTTCTCTTCTTTTGGTAATTCATTACTTTCTATCAGAATATTTTTTGTAGTACTTAGTATCATCGTATCATAACATATTTTTACAGACTGTGCATTAATAATTTTATCCTGTTTTATACTGTCACTATAGCAATGATGACGCATTAAAGACATAGTTTCATAATTCTTGAACATTGGCGAGTATTTCTCCACTCTCATTTTCTGTCAGTACGGAACTAAAAATCTAATTTTCCTTTTCAAAATAAAAGTTTTTTCTGCTTACTAAAAGTTTATCAAGTGTATATCAATATTGACCGCTATTAAATAAATTTCTTATAATTCTACCTATAATTGTTAGAAATGTATTAATATTAAAAATAAATAAAAAATACATAATGCTAAATATTAGTTTTGAAATCCGCGTGAAAGTACCGTAAAACTACATAAAAAATTAACTAATATTTCTTTCCTATTTGCGGGCAGTTCATTTATCTCATACTGTTTTTGAATTACGTGTGCGTTGAACTGTTGAACGTCGCGTCTGTTAGCTCGTCCATACGGCAGACATTTTATATTACCATTGACACTTTAACTTTCATGATATCATTAGAACCGTTAAGAAATAATCAATATTTTAATATTGTATCACTGTTAATATAAATTTTTTCCATTTTGTAGTAATTAAAAGTTACATCCGAATAAAATTGTTCATTTATTATTCAGAAACAAAGGCGCAGCTTTAAACCTAGTTTTACCCCTTTAATAATTTTATTGACAACATACAAATTTTTCATTCTAAGATTTGTCTAGTTTGTAGCCATGATAATTGATTCTATTTTTAATACCTATAGTAACTACTTGCCAGCCCATTGAAAATTGTCAGATTTCTACCAGAGTATCCGTAATGTATAATTGTATATAAAATGTAATTAATTTATAAAACTGTAAAACTTACGTATATGGAAAAGAGCACCTATTATGTGCTTATATTTTTTTCCTTGGCTGACTTTACACGTGTCTGTCCTTATTAATGTCATGAGCATTTCTATCTTTAATGGCATTCTGTGTTATTCCTATTCATAATTAAGTTCTATACCAAGGAAAACCTTAATATATTATATTGCGTATATGTTCCATAATATTTAGGATATTAGTAGGAATATCGAACTAAATCCTAGCATGTAAGAGTAGTTAATATCTAGAGAATTCTGTATAAAATCTATTCAAAACATTTTTATTTCAACTCAAAATCTTATTCCATTTTGTTTTTCAAATAACTAAAATTTGATAAGTAGAATTAGTACGTGGAAAATTAAAATATGAAGAATATATTTAAAACAAAGCAAAAATTAATTTGAATTAAGTACGTACACATTTACTCTCGGAAATGAAATAATTAGAGGGAAATACTACTCGGATCTAGCGAGTTATTACATATGTGAAGATATCAGCAATACTAACTAGAATTTAGCTTGTACTGAGAAAACGTCGAGGATATTGTTACATGGGCTGGTTTCCAAAGAGTTTACGTCAAAATTTATTTCACCGTTGTCTTCGAAAATAGCATTTACATATTATGAAATGAACTTGAAAAACTCTTTCGCCTTCATACGGTAAATTGACTCTGACGAGGATTTGTGAGGATTTATATCAGTATAATGATAACATTTCTTAAACTCACCATTTTAATGGAGTTTACACCTATGAGATTTATATCACGCAACGAAAATGAAGGAACGTCAATCCACGGTGACGAGCAACCAAATAGTAGTAATATTCTCAAAAATAAAAACTGTTTCTCAACACTCATTACGCTTTCCAAATATTAAGAAAAAGCAGGTACGCAAACCGTTATAAATTTATTGTAATTCAGGCCATCGGAAAACCAGAAAAGCAGGGGCGCAACAGACATGATTGGTGCTGATCGCATCATAAAGAGCTACGGCGGACGCATTATAATAAAATGGCTGCGATACAGACAATAATCCGGTAATTTTGCCGCAATTTCGAACAATAACATCATTTCTTAGTTTTCAGAGTCCACTATATGAGAATAGCCCTTCAAAGAGGTATTTTAAGTAGTTTATATAAAATTCTGGGAAAACTCTGGGAACTACTTTCTTTATCTTCAAATATCAGATTTCATTTAAAATATTTTTGATATCGATAATTCTTTATATCGCTATAAAAAGTTTATTGCATTAGGTCTGCAAAAGTTCTTATTTCCGATGAAAATAAAGGTTTTATTTCCATACTAAAATTCTGCAAAACAATATTCAAAGATTGTTCATCACCATATAGCTATGGCCTTTGATCACAATTCAGATAATTTGTATATTCTGTCCTAAAAAAATTTATTATCTTTTGAGGTCAGGAACAAATCAAGAAAACCTGTGAGACCTTTAGATAACGAGGTACGTACTCTAATGTGGACATTTTGCATTGATCAAAATAAGTCATTAAGATCGTGATGAGTAGAGGGAAGGTCTGGACTGTCAAGGCATGGATTTTTCGCTTTGATTGCGATAGGCCTGGTTTCCCGGATTTGACCACAATTTTTTGTATTTTGAACTATTAAAAAAAAAATTTTTGACGTCTCTCGCATTTTTCAATGCACCCAATTTCCTATCTTTTGGGTGAATCCTAATGATTTTAAATTAATTAATAAAGTTAAACTGCTTACATAAACCATTTGTTGGCATTTAATTTGATATTTTCAAAGCATGAAAGAATTTTTGTGTATAAACTTATATTTACTAGGACAGATTCAACAATTTTTAGACGCTGTTTAACATATGAAAGCCTTCAAATGACGCAGAGGATGTGTATACAGCTATTGATAGTACTTTTAGGAAAATAAAATGTAAATTTGACTTCTACAGTTTAGAATGCAAAGCTATTATTGATCCTGTATCTTACAAAATTCATACTTGTTTCTATATTATGTATTCATTTTTATTTTTTTAATTTACACGCATGTTATAATTTATAATAAAACATTTTTGCCTTAACTGTGCGCTTTCACATTGATGGACATGTAGACATGAATTATAAATTAATTGAAGGAAAGTTGTATTCGTACAAATTAATTAGAAGATTTTTGTTTAAAATTTTTTTTTATTTAATTAGAGAGAAATACTAATCTTAAATAAGAATTATTATGATAATTGAACTTTAGCGTTGTCCTGAAACTGTACAGTGCTCACTTTTTAAGTAATTTGAATTGCTTCGCTCAGTCAAATGAACCAAATGTGGATTCATATATATACTTTACCTCAAAAATTTTTCGCGTTGTTCGGTTATAATAGTAAACCTATATCAAAATTAAACGAATGCAGCTTTTCTATAAAAATATAGGTATACAGTCTTATGCAATTTTGTATATAGAAATTCTGGAAATTCTCGGAAAGACGGCTCTGCGCCGCTCTGCGCGCCTCGATATATATATACCGCACCATATAGTTATGCCTCTGTGTAGCACCATACACATGGATAGTGGGTGTTACCGATCGATGCAGTCACCCCTGTCCTTTACCTGCTACCCTGGTCTAATTTGTATTTCAATTCAGCTAGCAACCCTTATCCCAAGCCTTCCTTCGCCTCCTCACCTCAACTATCCCCGATTATATTCGAGGCTAAACGAACGAGGCCTATACTTTATATAGAACTAGCTCTATATGGATAGTTACGTACCGCGCCATCGTTCAGTTGGCAGGGAAGAGATCAGGCAAAAGGGAGGCGCGTGCCTAGCAACCTTGGCCCTGAGAGGGAGGGTCAAGGGCTCGATGTGGCGGGGCAGGTAGAGGAGGGACGAGGACGTCTCGGAGAATAAGCTGTTATCTCGCACGCCTGATCGCGCCACTCAGAATGAATGAGAGAGAAAGAGACAGAGAGCGAGTGCGCGCGCAAGGATTCGCTTTATATACCCCTTCGCTTCGCATGGTATCCTAGTTCCAACTGTATCGCCGATGGCTCAACTCTTTCGCTTCGGCATGCCGCCCACGCACATTATACTGTCGGGCTGCAATAAAGGCGCAACACGGCAGTGGGGAGAAAGGGTGGCGAAGAGGAGGGGCAGGATCATGGAAATATAGCTTCGAAAGACGATTAGGACTAGGAGCTTAGACGGAGTCGTTCTCCGAACGCAGCTGTATAATATAATCAGTACACTATAATAAGCCGCTTTTAAGGCTCGGCCGTACACCGTACGCATTGCTTAGATCCGTTATTCAAAATATGTATATAATATTGTTGTTTTTCAGTCTTTGAATAATTATAATATAGTATAACGGGCACGATATTTTATTCGAATAACTCAGAAAACGTATGTTTATTTTTTATCCTTGTTATAGCGTTTTATTATTCTAATACTAAACACTTCTACTAATCAATGTTCTCTTTCTTTATTGCAATATTACATTATTTATAATTGAATATATATATATGTTTACAAAAAACGTTTTGAAAATTGTTAAAAAATAAAGCAGCGCTTGTTTTTGTTGTTGTCATTACTTAAACAAAATTAAGAAAAAACCGTGCATTATCAAAAAAAAATAAGAAGGGAAAATGTTAGAAACGAAAGTTGATATACCAAATCCTGTTCAAATATTCGCAGCATTTGCTACCAGTCTTTCATTATTTCCTGATTCAAGCTGCATCGCGAAATTGTGGAAGGCGACTGCGCAGTACAAAATATATACAAGCACACACACACGCGCGCGCGCGCACGTGCGCACACATACACACATAGAGAGAGAGAGAGAGAGAGAGAGAGAGAGAGAGAGTTCAAGAAGTATACCGAATCATACCTATATTAGTATGCTCTATATGCGTGAATACAAGGTTAGGATATACAAAAAACTATCGACAAGTATATTTAAAATTAGTTTATTGTAGATAGAATAGTAATATAATAATACGATAATATATAGTAATATAATAGTATATTGCGAAAACGATAATATATAATTTGATATTAAACAAAAAAGTTATGAAAAAATTGCTGTCCAATATAATGCCCTTTCAGTGAGTTTTTTTTTTAATTTGCATTTCTAGAATTATTTAAATTTATGTAGAAAAAAAAAAGTAAAGAAATAAATAATATTAAATAATACTTCAGTTATATATCATAAGATAAAAATACTCTCAGATGTTTGACGAATTAGGCATTTCTAATATTATAGCGAATTGAGCATATTTTGAAGTGTGTATATTTGAATGATTTCGAAAATTTCAGATTCGAATGGAGTAATAATATATAATTTAAAAAGCGTTTAATTTTATATATTTTTAGCTCAGAAATAATTTTACTCTATATTAACTTTTTTTTATTTTTCATATTGTCATTTTCCTTGTATGATCTCCTTCTGATTACGCCTATATTTTCTCTTTTAACACCATTTGGGAAGGATCCTTTATGGACGGGAACAGAATTTAATGGAACAAATATTTCAAAAAACGACAAAAAGTTATACTTAGAAACTTAATCAAGTTCTGCTAATTTCTAAGAATTTCTCTTTTTCTTTTTTTTCTTCTGATTACTCATAATTTTAAACATGAAGAGTCCATTAGATCGTCTCAAAGCTCTGAGTTAGTTGATATACATTTGCCATAAAAGAAAAACTTTATTTTTTTAGGAAATTTAAATTGTTGTACTTGACATAGCTTTTTTCCTAAAAATTTTTTATGCTTCCAGTGTTTCTATGTTCTGGAATAGTAGCTGATTCTAATGTATCAAAGTACTATAAATAGTTCAAAATAGTGGTTGGGAACATTGGAAAAACTCGTAATTTTCGATTTATGAGCACAAAATAAACAAAAGTATATATATTTTATTTATATATTATATATATACATATGAACTTTAGAACTTCCTAATATCATTATCACCAAAATGACGCACCAGAATAACCAAAATATTTTCTATTTAAAATTGTCGTACATTGCGACGACTTAAACAATTTTTCTATCTTTAATTTCATAAAACAAATTGTTCTTTTCTTAAAAATTAATTTATGCGACTTATAATTAAGAGTTCTAAAGCGATACGAGAAATATTTTATTTTTAAACGAAACTGTGTTTATCTGTCTTTGTGTTCTTAATACTATATTAATAAATTGCAGAAATGGATTGAAAAGAAAATAGTCAACGGAAACAAAGAAAATAGTCACCAATAAAGATCTAACGACTCAGTCTAGTTTTCCATACTGAAAATCATGTTTCTATAATTGTATTATATTTTTTCGTTTGAATCGGTGCGGTTTCTGCGGAATGAAATTTTGTTTAATAAAATTCGAGATACTACTAATTTTATATTTATATTTGTTTAATGTAATTATATATATACATACATACATACATATATATATATATATATATATATATATATATATATATATGCCTACCGCAGTTTATTACTTTACACATACTTGTAATCTTGTATATTTAAACAATGGACATTGTATAATCAAAGGAAATATTGAGAATGGGCTCGATTTGCTATATGTTTCAGATGTACAAAAATGCCCTTTCATCGTCACTTTCTACTCGTACTGGTTCTAAAGTACCCGGTACTGCTTCAGTATCCTAATATCTGTCTATTATTTATATCGACAACTCAATAAGGACAATTGCTTGCTATAATAATTTTTCCATAATGTTTGTTATGAAATTAATATCATGTATCAACTATAGATATGACAAAAATCTGAAGTAATACTTTTTATAATAAATACAATGACTTGTCCAAAAACCCATTTTTCTCATATATATATATATATATATATATATATATATATATATATACAGTGTAACAAGATAAAGTATTTCTACACTTATCTAAGAATGTTTATCTCGATTTTTATGAATGTTTTCTCAGATGAGTTCATACAATATATAATATTCACTATAAACATTTATAATTTAAATAATCACCTTTAACACTTAATCTTTAGAAAATAAGCACAAGAATTGTATTATATATCTTTAGAAAATAAGTACAAGAATTATATATTTCCTTTATATATATATTCCTTATTTTATAACCATATATAACACTTTTATATAAAATACGATTTCTGACTGAAAAATCAATACGCTTCAATAGCATATACGTATGAATTATTTTCAGTCACAGAACTAAATTTTGCTGAATTTTCAATCATTTTTACTAGTGCATTATAACCAATCAATAAAAGTATTTCTTCTATCTGATTTGCTCGCTGATTTAATTGCTTATTCTCTTGATAGTGATTTAAAGGAGTAGAACTAAGGTTAAGATCGAATAGTAAATGAATGTAAAATATAATTCGTTTGTAATCGCTGTGGAATTGAACAGTTCAATAATATCTATGTAAAAAATACTTTATGTACAAATCTATATTCTTATAGATAACTTTACTTATCGTAGCCTCCGTATATAAAAAGGTACGATTTCAATGTCCATTTCAAAAAGGTGCGATTTCGCAGACCACGTTTTTTGCTTCAATTTCAGTTGGCATTACTTATTCGGGGTATTTCGGGGCATTTAATTTAAAATACGAAAATATCATATATATCGTATATTTTCGTATTTGAAGTTAAATACCGCAAATCTGAGAACACGACCTCGGAATTTTAAATCATTAGTTTATTATAATAACTCTTTTCAGAAACTATTTACTAAAAAATAATCTCGATGCTCGCAATTGGCACCCCAAAATAACCCTATACAAGAAAAAACTCAAGTTCGACTGCTACTCTGCCTCCTAGACTATTTACGATGTGATCTGTTATTTTTCAGATATTTATAGTAAAAAATTTAGGTACAGAACAACACAAATCTTTAGATTATTTATATTTAAAATTTTACAGTTTCTATAGTATATTATTTTTTGGAACGTTGATCTAAATCTGCGAGCCCCCCTTAAGTCGACACAGTTGGACAAAATACCTCTTATTCGGTTATAATACACTAGTAGTAATACTTGAAAATTCAGTGACTTTCAGTCAATATGATTAAAAATTAGTCTTATGTGGCTGAAAGAAATTCATACACGTATTACCGAATTTTCATATCAAATTCAAATTTAATTCTTTATTATAAAAGAAGGAATAATATACTTATTTGTTTTATTGTGCAATAATGTGATCAAATCTAGCTATATAAACGCATATAACTTTTCTTCATTTTGTCAATTTCAAGATTCAAAGCTTATTATTTATATGACCACTATGCTAATATTATATAACGAGTATTCTGTGTGCATTGTATAATGAACAGTATGAAGTCAACGTTAAGAACGTTCACTCAAAAAAGAAATTTTATAAAAATTGTTTGAAATTTATATAGAAACATTTCATTTTGCTGCAAAAGTATTCAAGAATTTTTTTGGTTAATATGTAAGCTACCATTCCCAAATTTTAAATTTAATCATGGGCATATTGATCGTACTAAACTCCAGTATATATTCCTTCGGTAACAAGATTTTCGATGCAAGGATGGAATTTTTAAAGGTGATATCGCTGCACATTGTTCATTTCAGCTAATGAAAAACGCATTGATATTTAATAATATTTTGAGTATCTTTTTTTTCAGTTTACAATAAGTATATAAGATGAATATATTATCAAAAGTAAGCGTATCAAATTCGTTCCATCCTATACGATTATTCGAAGAATATTATTGACAAACGAACAAAACAACGCTTTCTTACTATAAGATGAATGAAATATATTGCTTATCGCAACATTTTTTCTCGGACAATGATATCTCAGGAATTTCATTTAAGTGTCCCCGAAACAATTGATCGAAACATATCACATTTAAATAGATCAGGAAAAATTATTTTGGACAGTTGGCGAATTATTTTTCCGATAGGATATAGGATGCATCAATCTTTACTAGCCAATCATGAACCGTATATCTATCCGCATATACAATTTAGTAGTCTGGGATATTACGAAATTATAGGCAAAGATTTGCAAGTAGTTTAATTTGTCAATGAACCCGTCATAGCAAAAAACCGCAAAAGATCAGGTTCGAAAAGCGGTTTATATATGGAAAAATGATTCTTAAAATTCCTTCTCTATTTCCAATTTTCAAACACCTCTCGATTTCCAAACTCATGAGCAGTAACTAACAACTAGTTTATGAAAATAACAAGTGCAAGGGGTGATGTAAAAGAAATCAATATTTTGTTTTATCATTTCAGGAGTTGATGAAATTGAAGATCCGAGTGAGAAATGAGGATCCGTAGTTCTGAAGGCGACTGGCAAAAAATGATTATACAAAGAGAGTCCTAAAGATTTATACCATCTGCTTTGTTTTTTTAAGGATATAGTACAATTTAAGTTATGAACAGACGTGACAAGTCTAAAATTATCCGATTTCGTTATTTTTTAGGCTATTTTTGACGATTAGATAAACAATAAATACGTTTGTCAGTTTTTTTTCAAACACATTAAGTTGGATAATTTTGATGATTTAGAGTATGCCTGTATGTCGAGTGTCAATTGAAAGAAACGATCAACTAAAAAATTATAAATCAAAATATATTAATGAAATATAGTAAATAATATTTTTTCTTACAAAAGAATTCATTTTGTGTATATTCCATATATACTTGCTTATTTCGTATATTTTTTAATAACATTATATACTTTCTACTTATTACTACGCAAATTTTAAAAGAAACTAGGCCAATAATTCGATACTTTTTTGTTACGAGAAGTCGATAAATTGGGCAAACGTTCCATTTTCCCATAAAAACCTGTGTTGTACTGAAACAACTATATACAATATTTCATGAATATTCTTGTAATTTTGTATTATCTAGTAATTATTTTACTTCATTAATATTCTGTATATTACTTATCTATTAAATCTAGTTAGATCTACTTCATTTTTCTCCATATAGGAGAGGTAACGAAAATATAAGAATTTCTATTTTGGATCTATACTTAAATATCCTTCCTTTTTATTTATATCAGGATAAGTCAGAGTTTCCTAGATGGGATCCTAAAAAATATTCCCTGGTCCGCGCTTCGTGAACAATCCAGTTGTTATGTATATATTATACATTTATCATTTATTTGCCATATACAATCTGTATCATAGTGGGTAATATGCGTTAGCTTGCGAAGCAGAGTATCGTCGGTTCGAGTCCAAGTCAGGTTGGATGTTTTTTAAGCGTAATAAAATTATTATTTGTACTGTACGTAGATTATTTTATGATTTAAACTATAAATACTTATAAGATTATAAACTGAGTCCATCCGGTTCCACCTGGTTCGATTACGGTCTGCGTCGTCACTCTTTGTAATAATGTGCTTCGCAGATGATTTATTATTTGACAGCGTCTCGACTCCTTTTCATGCTTCTCCGTAACGAAGTAATTTATTTATTTTTTATATGCCTGGAGTTTTAGAGTAGTTTGCTATAGTAATGCAGGGGTTCACAACTCATAATCTTGAAATAGTTTATAGTTAGTCTTTTGACGCTCGTCCTCGTGGAAAGTGGTTACTTTATCGTCTTTAATAAATTAATTTTATAAAGTATTTCTTGAGTCCGATATTTTACTTCGTGTATGTATTGGAAACAATTAAATGTGTACGTGCTTAATGGTCTTTTAATTTCGCTTTGTATTAAATATATTCTTCATATTTTAATTTTCCACACACTAATTCTACTTCATATTTTGGTTATTTGTAGAACAGAATGGAATAAAATTTTAAGTTAAAATAAAAAAGTTTTGAATAGATTTTCTATAGAATGCTCTAGATATTGTCTAGTCGTAATTCTAGGATTTAGTGAAATATTCCCACTAGAATTCTAAATAGTATGGGACACAATACATTGTACACAATAGTACCTATTATGGTTTTCTTGCTAAATCTCAATTAGAAATATAGATATCTCTAACTTAATCCGTGAAGGAATTTTCAATAAATTTCTACACTGGTATATTCTACATATTTCGATTATTTATTTTTGTAACCATTAAATTATATATAATAAATAAATTGGTGTACAGTATAAAAAAACTCATTCCGATAAAATAATAATCACTTTAATATACCTATAATATAATATCTTATGGCACGTCCACATAGCATCGAACGCTGGAGGCAGAGTAGAGCCAACGATGGCGACTATAGATGGCGACATTCTCTCCCGCCCTGTTTAAACTCCCGCATATACATATAGCGGCTTGAGCGGGGCGACTGTCTCCGGCGGGCGCAGCCTCCCACGCCCCCTCTCTCCGGGCACTTGGAATTTCGAGACAAACATCTATGACGACCGGCAGAAACGAAGGCTGCCGCCACTTCTTGCCAGGCCTGCTCCCTTATTCCAGTTGTTTACTGCTGTCCTGACGTCCAGGGCGCGCCACACTCCTCGGCGCACACCCCCCGCTGCGCGGCTTTTATCTACTACATCTATGTACAGGGTGTTCCAAATATGATTTGTCATCCTAGCAGATTGGTAACTAGATGGACAAGGTGTATATACAAAGGTTGTTAGGCATTTTGAAAAGTTGCAAATAGATTTTGCGCTAGTTATCGATGTTCATCGGGCCATGAGCAAGCGACAATTTAGTTCTTGATCGAGTAGGGCATAGAAATTGTGAAAACGAGTGGAGTTTTGGTCGAATACATCTAAAGCAGCGAAAAAATATTAAGTTATTTATTTAAAGTTAATTCTTTGAGTGCGTTCATAAGTGGATGGTTAATATTATAGAAATGACACATATATACGCTCTTACGTTTTGGAAATTTTGATCAAGGCCAATGAGTATTTATATATATTTATAAATATTTATATACATATTTATAAATCAAAGCCAATGCGTATTTGTACATATTTATAAATAATTGTTGGTTTGTGGTGCATTCATCTCGCTCATTCCGTTTTCATTAGATAATCGACAAATGCTTCGCCCCTTTGGCTCAATTTCCATGCCCTTCAATAGAGTGCCGAATTACTGTCCGCTTATTAGTAGGCGAAACTTAGCACAGTGTAAAAAGTATTTGCAATTTTCCAAAATACCTTAAATCTTTGTATTCAACTTCCCTGATGATTGACGATCCGTTAGTGTAAACAATCACATTTGGGACACCCTATGTATAGGAATATAGGCTCCCATAGTAAAATGCGCCTTCGACGCTTTAGTATAATATGCATACGCGTGCTGTATATGTTTCGTTCCATGATTAGTTCTAGGGAGAGTAGACAGAGCTAGTACGGAGTATACTATATATACACACACCGCATAAAGTACGAACGATATATCTATACGTATCATATAAATATTAGAGGGATAGGGGTAGCGCGAAAAGCATCTAATGCGAGTATTCCGATGCCAGAAATACTCTATATATGTGGGATCGATATAACTTTAAGTCCCGTGTTCATGAGGATTTGCTCTGATTTGCTGGTGCGAACAATCATCTAACTCTTACATCCTCCTCGAGGCGAGGGAAGAACCAGCGGCGGCAGCGTTAAAGAGGGAGAAAGAGAGTGAGAGAGAGAGAGAAGAGAGGAAGAGAAAGTGAGAGAAGAGACCCGTTGTGCTGCAGGCTGTGCGCAGCGGGCGACGAGCGCGGAGGACGTCGCTCGCCGCTCTCTCCACTCCTGGAGTCCTGATCGCAGCCGATCAAATCGATAAAACGGCCGATAGTCTTCGATAGTTTTCCCCACCCTCCTCTCGCAAATTCCGCTACCCTCGCTCTCCTCCGCTCTGCTCCTCCCTCTCGCCCATACTTTTGTTCTCGCGCCCTCCTCGGTGTGCTCGCTTTTCTTCATTCGTTTAATATAATATATTGTGTATACATTATATAATACGGCAACAATGGAACTGAATATATTGTTTGTATACGTATTTATTCTTATGTTTTTGCTTTTTCAACTAATTAAAATGAGCTTTGACATGTTATATAGATATAATAGATATATAATTTATTTAATAAACGTATAAGTTCATTGTTATAAAAATTATTGAAAATTGAATTATGAGAAAGTAAATTTATTTTCAACATCGACATTATTATTACTTTTGATCAACGTCCAACAATCATGATAACACTCTGGATGCGCAAAACAAAAGACGGTACATGCACGCCAGCCCAGTACCCAAAGAGACACCACCATACAATAAAAGAACCTCTCTCGTCTGAAAGCTACTCTACAATAGGGCGGAGTATAAGGGTATAAAGCGAGGTATATAATAAAAGGAGACCCTGGCGACGCACGCGCGATCGCGGGGCGAGGAGGGGGGTAACAAGAATCGTTATATTACATGCGCAGTGTAAACAACTCCGTTACATCGAGGTAGCAGGAGTATAAGAGAGCGAAGGAGGTGCCAGCGCGGGAAACTTTACGAACCAGAGTAGCATATTGCTAACGGAGGAGGTGGAACTTTCTCCTTGCACAATCGCTTTCTCTCACTCTCTCTCTTTCTCTCTCTCTCCCTATCTTCTCCATTCAACCCCCTCCCCTCCCTTTTCGCCATTTCTTCGCTCCCCACTTATATATACCTCCACCTCCTAACCTCCCACCCGCGCCCTCCGTTTTCGTTGCTTCTTCGGTCGACTATACCACTACGATGTATATTATACAGGTATACTGAGTCCTATTCAGATGTAACATTGTTCATCGCTCCTCTAAAATTATATGACGTAGAAAAGGTGGACTGTTAACATTGAAAACGCATAATCAATTAATAAAATTGAAAAAACTCTTTTTCACTTATGCTTATAGTATTATTGTTCAAACATTTGAGTAACTGAGCTTATAAAAAATTATGAAGTATAAAAACATTATGGCATGAATATAGGTACGGAATACGAATACGGTAAAAAACATGAAATCTAACGTGATACCTTACTATAACAAAATAGTTTTATTAAATTAGAGATATATTGATAGATTTTTTTTATCAAATATACTACCAGTGTTGGTGGAGCATATAAGCCTGGAATTAAGGCGGAGCACATCCACACAGGGAAAGAATGTAAAAAGATTCCTGAATGAAAATTATCCGGATCGGTGGATTGGATGGAATGGTCCTATATTATGGCCAGTGAACTCTTCAGATTTAACTCCATTGGATTCTTTCCTATGAGGGGCCGTCAAGGAGATTGTACTAAATCTCCTATAAGAAACAAAGAAGATTGTCGTAGTAAAATTTTAGATGTTTTTGCTTCTATATATGAGCGAATGATAAGAAAGAGCGTTAACGACCTCATCAATAGAAGTCTCAGCTTCGCCCAAGATAGTAATTTAATCGATTTCTTAAACAATTCAATAATATCTAAATAACAAGTACTCTATATATAAAAATTTATATTACTATAAATAATTTACAGTAATTTACCTATCTTCGCTTCTATATAAAAAGCTGCTTCAAAGCATCCACTTCAAAAAGCTGATATTTCGCCGATCATTTTATACAATATATATATTCCATTCGACTTCTATGGGGAAAATGGTACTTTCAATTTTGAGCGGTAAAAAAAGATGTCCAGGTATCCAGAGACGACTTCTACTGGAAGGTTGGGTGTTCGAAAGATAGAATACGAATCTTTTCATAGAAGTCGTCCCGTCATACCTGGACATCGTCTTTTTTTTTTTGTCGTTGCTTTATTTATTGTCGCATCCCTCATAATGAGTATTAGCGACCGTTACTATTACATAATCTTACATTATATACATTTTATTTACAGGTTTGGTATCTGTGTTACAATATTTTAATATAATTTAATGAACTTATAAGAATATTTTATAATAACTGTTTTATGTTAATTCTATTGATAAAATGTATCACGTTTTTGTACTGCTGGTATTTGTTTAGGAGTTCTTTGATGGTTTTGCCTTTGATTTTACTTTTCTTCCTTTCAGTATAGTATTTTGAATATTCGATTAGGATATATTTTATTGTTAATGGTACATTGCAGTCTTGACATGTATTTCTAAGTTCTTTGCTTATAAGGTATTAATCGGTTAATTTCGTATAGCCGATACGTAGTCTAGTTATAAGTTGATCATTTCATTTTATATAGTTCATTAAGATTTTTTTTTATGTTATTTAACGTCGCTCTATTTATGCTTCCAAATACCGGTGCTAATTAGCGACGGAGGTCTACGATGTGTTTGTAAACAAAGCACATGTAAATTATTACAGCGGTGCCTGTGTCAATCAGCCGAGACCAGGATTTGAACTCGGATCACCAAGTTACTAGTCCTTCGCTCTAGCGATCGAGCCATCGTAGGCCTCTTAAGTTGTTCCTTTTGTTTTGGGTATTGATTTTTTTGCAACTTTGGTGTTTAATTTATCTATTTTATTAGATATTATATTTTTATTTTTTTCCAGTTGGCTTTATGAAATTTTCGTCTAATATAATTCGATGCTTGAGTTCAAATTGTGAAATTGTTGGTGGTTATGATCGGGAAATAGTTGCTGCCATAAAGTTCATCTAGAGCTTGCCATTGTAGGCGATTTTCTATTCTACTGCAACACAAACTGAGATCTATAGCACTAAGGCAGCCATTACTTCTATTGAAATGGACAGTGAGTTCTTATTTAAGAGTACAATATTATTATTATTAATCAGTTCAACAATTAGTTTACCTCTCATGTCGGTTTTATATGAGTTCCATAACGGGTGATGGCTGTTGAAATCGCCCAGTAATAAAAAGGGAGATGGTAGTTGTTGTAATAGCACCTCAAGTTCTAATATATTTAGATTGAAGCGATTACTTCGATATATATTGCAAATGTATATTTCTTGATTTTCAGTTTGAGTCATCATTGCAATAGCTTCAGTATTGGTATTTAGTGGAACGTTTTGACTGTATAACGTATTTTTTGCAATTATTGCTACTCCTCCACTTGCATTGACGCAGTTTTTCTTATTGTTAATGAAACATGTATAATTTTTTTTAATGCTGTCTTCATATTTAAGATTTGTTTCTTGAACACAAGCGATTTCTATATTATTTTTTGTTAGTAATTCTTGTAAAAATTCGTAGTTATTTTTTATTCCATTAATATTCCATTAGAATATTTTTCTTTTTTCTACACTGGTAATTTTTTAGTTATTATTTAGCTTTGTTAGAAATTCTTTAAAATTGGCTCGAAATCAGAGTTTTCAGGAGTACATAGTGATGTACTGTTAGGTGTATAATTCTGATTAGGATTTATTTTGTTTATCGTTAAACTACATCTTCTTTTAATGCTGGAATCACAAACATTCGGGTAAATATAATTTTCGAGAAATTTAATGAATTCATTTGTATAATTTGTGTATTGATCTATTTCCGTTACTACATTCCAAACACCTTTGCTGCTCTCCAAGAAATTTTTGAACTGGTCATTTTTTACGGATTTAAGTTTTGTGTTAAGTAGGGTCATAGGTTATTGTTAATTTTTTTGAATCATTGCTATTTGTGTGTTGATTTATATCTAGCACTTCATTTTTTTATCTCGACATCTTTTCTGTTTTTCTTACATATATATTTTTCTATATTATTAGTTTTTCCTTTTTTTTTGTTATATTCTCTTCGCTTTGTGTTTCGTTTGAGCTTATTGCAGAATGAGTTCTTTTTGGTCTTAATTCGATACTTCTGATAGTAATAAATTTGGTGCAATATCCGTTTCCTTTATTTCTATTATATTTTTGACTGTATATTTATCTGTAGGGCTTATATTATTGATGTCATTAATGTGTTTACTATTTGTTGTGTTCATTCTATTATTGATTTCATTGATGTGTTTACTGTTGGTTTGCAATTGTTTTGTTTCTGTAGTAATGGTTGCGGAGCTACTGCAATTTTTCGCTTTCTATATTACAGATAAAACATTTTAATACTTTTGTGCGTTCAAATATGTAGTAGTCCATGTTATTGAATTTTATTCTGATGGCTTCTGGAATTTTTTCGACATTTTCCAGGTTTCACATAAATTTGTCATCTAAAAATCTCAACGTGGCTATATCCTTCTTTGCTGATGCCGACTCGTAACGTTGTAATAGTAGATAAAGGTTTTACTTATAACTCCATAAGTACGTTTTCAAGGGCAAAATTTGGAAATTCTGTCCGAATATTAAAAATAACTAAGATTTACTTGGTTTTCGTTAATTTTTATACAGTTTTGATTTGTTTTTATCTAATTCACAACTTCTTTGCTGTTTACATACACACATATTCAATTATTAGAAATTCTAGAAGCACATACATTTTTTTTCTACTAAGTTACCGATGGCACATATGTAGTCGGTTAGATTTAAATCATCAACACAGTCGAGTATTATTCCTTGTTCTCTTTTAACTGATGCTGCCGTTGCATAACTACTGTTATTTGGTATGTCTATTTTAAACGTAGGAATCATTGATTGTGTTCGTCCCCCTGATTGTAAAACCACGACGGCTCACTTCAGTAAACTTGATAACTATGTATTGGACTACTATAATATTTAAGCACTTGTATATAAACAAAGCAGTAAGATTTCCACGTCTCGCTCGGAGCGTTTGGGAACACCTACACTCTACAGTCACTACGAGTCTTGGACGAAGACTGGACATCGTCTTCTATGGTCTGAACACGCCACTCCAATAGAAATTATCTCGAGGCACCTGGACATCGCATTCTACCGTTCAAACACGAAAATCCCTGTAAAAATCGTCCCAACATACCTGAATATTGTTACCCACCAACTAAACACGATACTCCTCGCAGAAGTTGTACGCAGAAAGCTAGACATCATTTCCTACTGACTAAACACAATACTCTCCGTAGAAATCATTCCAAAACTCCCTCAAACCGTGTTCTACTAAATTCAAAAATTACAAAAATTCAAGTAAATAACGCAATAATATAGTATATACCATTTGTTTTATATAAGTAAATATAAGTTGAAAAGTTTACAGAACATAATAAAAATTTTTTTACAATGAATACTGCGTACGCAGTTACTGTTTGAGAAAGTAAATCAGGTGACAAATTAACAGTAAGTTTTCAAACCCTCCCAAGACCAAATGAACGCCTTCGAAACAGATAGAATATATTTAGAATCTACGAAAAATAGATTTCTTCAAAGCATGAGCAAAATTTTGAAAAATTATAAATATTAAAAAAAACAGAAGTGTACTCACGGCATGTTGAAAAGGATGAGTACTTTTGTGCTGTTAAGTTAAGAAAAAAGTGCTTGAGTCATATTATTTCATTTTGTAATTACTGTATTATTCTACATTTTATTGCAGAGGTTGCAGTATACGAAAGATAGTTCAAAAAGAATGCTGTACCGTCTTGTAATTTACTTGTTGATAAAAAGAAGATTGAAAGTGAACTAATAGTAAACGAAGATGACGGAGATATATGAGGCTAAGCAATATACAAAATAATGCAAAAAATTCAATTGTCATTATAAAAAATCAGAGAACAAAAGCATAAAGGTGCAATAGAGCACAATATCAATACAAAAGAAGATCTTAAGCATGAAAATTAAACAAAATAACATCAGAGTTCACATCAAATGTTTTCAGATCCCGGTTTATGAATCTGTTTGGATAACAATCTTGTGAATTGTCAACTACTAATTCCTGGATGGCATTCATGATATTGCTATATTGTTCTGCATAAATCAATTCAATAATTTTTTTTTAACTTCTCAGTGATCCTATTTTTAATATACAGCATAATACTCTTTTTCTCTTGCAATAACGGTTCCTGTCTTCCTAAGATATAATGTGAAGTAATTAAAAACAAATACATAGTATGAAAAAGCATTAAAAATTAATTGCTGTAATAGAACAAACTTATACGTTACAGTGTCATATACTAACATAAATGTATATAAAACTTGATATATGCTAATGAAAATGTGAGATGAAATATATCATATGTCTTTAATCGGATAAAAATAATAACATGTAAAACTTATATTTTGGAAAACATAATTTTATCAATATTATTTACAATGTAATATTACGTGGTGTGGTCGGACGACAGTCTTGACAAATCGACTTGGCGAAGTATTTTGTATAGATGGAGTTCAAGCGTGGTATTTTCTTACAGCACGACCATAATACTGGTATTAGGTATGGTCGTAGGCATGGTCTATTTAACTTTAGCAAATATGAGACCCATACCACTATCACTGAAGATATCCAACTTGTATATACGACCGTGTTTACAACCTATATATAGTTAAAGAAGAATTTAATAATTCCTTATCAAAGATCCTGTACACAAACTGCCGTAGCCATATTCCTTTCTTCTTTTGGCAATACCTTACTTTTTATTAAAACCTTTTTTATAGTAGTTTCATAATAATAACTTTTGCATATGTTCTGATATCTCTTGGTCATGGACAACATCTATAGCTGTCTGAATAACTATTCATACCGTAAATTAAACATTGTATGATATTGCTGTCTGAGTTATTATTTAGTTTGCATTCACCTAAATTATGGCTTTCCAGACATATAATACATTTATAATTAATACTGCAATTGGATATATGTGAGCAAATCTTTGCCATTTTATTACAAGATGGTATTTTTTCTTAATTGTTCCCATGTTACCATTTGCATATTATTACTCTTACTTTTGTACGCACATCACTGACCGCTGAGAATTACATTAAATTTTTTTTTATATTTTCATTGCTACTTTTTAATAAACTTACTTTTAGTAATTTCACATTGTTTTAAAGATTTTTGTTTCAGAGTTCGTTGAATACTTCTGATTCGTTTGGATCAGTGCTTCAATACATCATTTTTGGTTTACATGCTTATGGGTAAATGGATAGAATTAAATATTATGTTTGGACAGATTCTCTTATATACTATTATATCCTTCCATATTCACAATTATGATATTTATCTTATTGATGTTAACGTTTTTAATGGCAAATTCACATTTTAGGTTCATGTTCATAGGCGCATTCATTCTATTATATGACGAGGATTTGTTCCCAAAAATTTATTAATCTTATTATTTTAAGAGAGTCAACTTCTACGAGATTTACAGCGCGTAACGAAAATGAAGGCGTCAATCCACTGAGACGAACGAACAATTGCGCAGTCCATCGAGAAACTGGGACAATAGGGGCGCAACAAACGTGTTCGGTGCAAATCGCATTATAAAGAGTTGCGGTCGGCGCATCATAATAAAACGTTTGTGATACAGTCGACAATGTAATAGTTTTGCTGTAATTTCCAGCATGATTTTTTTTCTGTTTTATGATTCCGCTATGAGAATAGTCTTTTAAATAATTTTACCGTATTTAAGTTATTCAAACTGAAAAACGGCAACCGCTCTATATGTACCTTAATGTAACTCTTTCCATTATTCCCGCCATGTTTGACTTGCGAACCATAGACACGCCCCCTGTTTTACTTTACAATGCATACATATACAGACACGCATTCGCGCGCACACATTTCAATTTCTTGTTTTCATATATAGGGTGTTTTTATTTTTTCAGAGTTCGCGAGAGTCTCCGCCTGTATTTTCTGATTCCATCCTTTCGAATGAAAAATCGAACCCGCGATTCCGATTGGCTATTAAACATTGGCTATTTAACAACGATTTACTTAAATATTTTTACTATTACATTTAGATTTTCATGTTCTATATAAATATAGTAATGTATCTAGTAAATTCAAAGACACCCTCGATAATAATTGATGTATTAGGATTTCCCGAGATTATTTATTCCTTTACAAATATTACTATTTAAATTTAATCTAATCTTTAATTCTATAGGAAATATACTAAAGCATAGCTAATCGGTACATTCCTTTCTATAAAACCTTTCTATATAAACTCGAGCAGGGTATGTCTGCTAAGTTGATATGAAAAGGGCGAGTGAATTCTTTACCTGTTTTTACATATGTGGCAAAAGTGCGCTTGGAATAGTTGCAAAGAACACATCAGTTCGGTATGTAAATATGTTGATGGATATATGATATATTGCCAAATGAAAAATGAAACAAATAGTAATAGATAAATGTTATATCAATTTAAGCGAATATCGGCGTAAAATCTGACCACAATATGACCGCGCAGCATAACAGAAGATTGGAAAAGATTTTTCAGAATATAACAATTTGTACGCTTCAATGCGTGAAAAATGGTTAATCAGCGAACTGTCTATCATGATAAACAATTAGAATTTATCTGCTTATATACATATATAATTTACTGCGGATATACATCATACCATATACATACATATCTTGGACCCGTAAAAACTCGCCAGCCTACACTGAGCGAAAAGAAACGTTACGGTAACCTAAAAGTCGAGTAGATTCAACGTGAGTACTTAGGTAACTCGTGTCACGTAAAATCAACGTTAGGAGTGGCGTAGTTTTAAAGTGCTGCCTGGCGCTGCTCACAGTAGTATATAATACCTAACCTAATATAAAGTTACAACTACGTGAGTCTTCCGTAACGCTAACGTGACCAGTTCGAGAAACATTTAACCAAAGTTATTCAAGCAATGCTAATGTTTTTTTTCGCTCAGTGTAATTCAATACGATGCGATTTACTCCGGGTATATAGTTCAAGGGGTGATAATAATTTTTGGAACTATTTAAAAGTTTATATTAGAGCCAGAAAAGAAAATTATTTTTTATTTATATATAATTTAAAACGATTTTCTGCTGCACGTGAGATTGAACTTTGAAATACGACAGAAATAGACGATCATATTGGAACGAGTGTCCTCCCGCAGCTCCGTCGTCCTTATTACGAGTCGTGGCTATATAATACAAACTCGTAAATATATATTATTGATTATCGTCCTTTTAACTGCATTCGAGTAAAAAGTCACGATCATCTTTTAGATACGAAGTTGTGCGCGCTATACTTGATTAATCGCCATTACACCCTGATTCATCCTGTATGTATATATATATATATATATATATAGTTACGCTGGCGAGTCTTTTCGGAAACACGGTGTATATAGAGACTGTATATGCATATATAATTAGATACGAGGTACCACGTTCATATCTTTAGTAGGAGAGAAAATAGGAAAGCAGAAGGGACATAGAAGTCTACACGGCATTTATATGCTCACATATGCTCGTCATATTTCACTGGAAGAGCTCCGTCTTCATCCGCATGTACGCACCGTGTATGCGTAAGGAATCTTCCTCGCCGGATGGCTTGCCGCCATGTTACCACATACGAAATACTTTCTGCTTCGATCGTATATATAAAAAAGAAACGCGTGCAATATGTTATGTTTTGTAAATATGACGTTACCGGGATTATATAATATGAATAATAGTTCCACACGAAGGAATATATAAAATTTTAGCCAACACTAGTACTTTCATACGACGTATGTATATTTAGGAGTTCGCTTAATTTAAGTTCGAATATAACCATACATACACTTTGGTATTATAATTTGAGCAGTAAAGTACGATAAGTTTTTGTAATTCTTTCCCATTACTTCATATTTCTATATAAATGCCTATAATAGTAAAGCAATAAGAAATTGAAAAAAAATTATTTTATAGTAATATTACTTTGATATAATGTATGTATAATATATATCGGGTCTCCTAGAATTAAGTAGACGGATTAGCATGCGTGTATAGATTGTGGAAATGTAAATGCAATAATAAAATTAACATTAAGTGGATTGTTGTTAGTTTTGAAATTATCAGATTATTAACCAATGTTTAATAGCAATCCAAAATGCAGGACTTGATTTTCGGTCGAGAGGATGGAACCAGAAAATGTAAGCGGAGATTCTCGCTGACTGAATGAAATGGGCGGAAACGAGCACAGATTGTTTTTTTTTCGCTGGCCAGAAAGCTTGTCATGGTGCAGTCATCGGTCTGTCCTCTCGTATACTTAAAACTGCGGATATGACATTAGAGTGAGAAAGAGCGAGAGAGAGAGAGAGAGAGAGAGAGAGAAATATCTTTTTGTCGCACTTTCTTTCCATGCTCGCCGTGGTGTAAGTATAAAAAACTACAGACTCACATTAATGTTTGCTTTCTTAGGCAGAGTTGTATGAATAATTTGATGTCCGGAGTGCCCAGAGTGCGGACGCATGTTTCACATGTTTTATTATTTTTGGACAGACAGTGAGAGTCACTACCTGCATTTTCTAGTTCCAGCCTCTCAGCCGAAAATCCCAGTTCTGCGTTTTTGATTGGCTATTAAACATTGATTAATAACTCGAGAAGTCTAGAAAAATTGGCTATTAAAATAAGTGTATTGAAAGTTTATAAAATTCAAATAAATATTAATTAAAAGATGCAATTAAAGGTGCAATCAAGATTTTCAATAGTATTGGATATAGTTACAATGTATCGATTTATTATAAAGAATTTCTATTTGTAAATTAATGAAAGTCAGCAATTAATCGACTTTCTGATTAATAATGTCTTTTATAATATATACATATTTATATTTACAAGGAATCGGTGGTTTAATTATTAAATATTAAATCGTCAGGAATTTAAAGTTATCGTTAAAATCATAATATGAACAACAATAATTTTGTTCAAAAAGTAATTTATTAAAAATTATTACTTTCACAATTTACAGATAAAATATAATATGAATATTTAGTCTGCATTTCTTATTATAAAATAACCATTTTCCTTGTTCATCAATATAAATTCATATATCAATGTCATTTATATAAAAAGGCCGTTTTAAAAGTTCAATAAGGACAAATTCAAAAGTCACTGTAACATATAACGAATCGTGCGTACAATGTTCTAATCTCAAAATAGCTATGGCGTATTAGATGCAGAATGTAAAACGCACTTGTCGACCGCTTGAGCGCGCGCGCGCGCAGGAGCACGAATTTTCGCCAAGAGAAACGTATAGATATACGTGTGGAGAACTTGCGCAGCGCGCCGGCGCGCTGAAAAACGCAGCAGGATCCAAAAATTTTCGTTCACAGAATTATTTGGTACAGCGTAAGGCCCGCTTTTCGTTTTTTCGCGTGCGCATTTTCGATTTTTCCAAGGGTTACATCAGGCAACGACGGTACGGTCGGGCCACGTGGGCGCCCGCCGCTGCCAGCTTTCGATGACTGCTGGACTCCTGCTCCTCATGCGTGGACGTGTTCCTTTGTCAATTCACATATGAGTCCATATGTACATTTCGCTTGCCGGGTTCACGTGTCTCATATGCGCGCGTGTATATACCTACACACACGCGCGCGCGCGCACACACACACAGAGAGAGAGGTATACTTATATACGTATATATATTTCACAGTGGCACACGTGGAATGAATAGGCGTGATCTCGTACGTTCTAATCGCCTTGAAGGTATAAGATATTAACGAGTTCTGAAAGCGCAGACGTGGTTTAAGCAAATTAAAGACGCAAATCAATAAAATCGATATCCCGGAGAAAGTATTATTTTGTACCATTAGACATATTGAGAACATATCCGCTTATTATTGTAGTACAGATATTTCCTCATGCATAAAACACAGTAAAGTCACAATGTTTCCAGCATTGGAGTCAAAAGTTTAATTTGTAACGATATTATATATAAGGTTATGTAAATATCAATGAGGATATTGATTAAAAACGACAGGTAAAGAAGAAACTATATTAGACGATATTTGCGATCGCGGACTTGAATGTAATATATATGCGAGAGTCGATGAAGTAGAGGGGTTTGTAACTGACAGTTATAAAAGCCGATGGCACCGCCCGGTCGTCCACTCCCCTCGCGCGTGCGCGCACGGCCTTTAAAAAGCCGCCTCTCCGGCCACCCCCCGCCCCCTACACTTCCACGCGACCGCTGCGGTAGGGAATCAGATATAATAGGCCGTGCAGCTCCATTATTCTTTTTGGCCGTACACAGACAATACACTGAAAAAAAAGTTGATGCATTTAAACACATGTTTTCAAATTGAATACAAATTTTGAATATACAATGCTATTAAAATTACAAATTATTGAAGTGTAATAAATTATTATCTAAAAATACACTAAATGTTTGGCTTATGAAGAGTGCGGATGTTTATTAAAAGTATTTGATTTAAGAGAAAGAAATGTTTATTTGTTTTAAGGGAATATTTGTTAAAAACGAGATTTTTGAATGAAAAAAAGGAACAGGATGAAACTTATTGGGTGGTGATTTACGTAATTTTCAACTATGCAAATTTATAATATATATTATATTTCAATTCGGTATTAAGTATATTAGTTATGAATTATGTTTATAGACTTATAGATTATTTATATTTTTATTGCATTACATGTGTAAATTTTACGTAATCCAGTGAAGCAAATCTGCCGTTGGAGTATTATACACGTAAACGTAAACCAAAAGGACTTCATTCTTTTGTTTAAAGGACATCATTACTTTTGCTGATCTAACTAAATCAATTTTTTTATTTAGTAGTTAAACATTTTCTACTTTTTAACGAATACGTTTTTTTAATTAACGATATGCTTATTCAATTATACAGGTATAATGTTTTAAACACAATTCATTTATTTAATTTTACTTTTTCATTTTTCAATTTAATTAAATTCTTTTCATAAATTATCAACGATGCCTTTTTAAAAGTAAAACGTCGTTTCGTCTAATTCAGTTGCTATTTTTAAATATCGATGTATTTATAATAAACGGTTATTTGTATTAAACATTAAATATCGCATACGTTTCAGTATGAACAAATCTTATATTTATTGAAAATCGCAACGAAGCTTTTATAAGTGTACTATAATATAGTGGAATCCCGCTTGTATACACGGCAGTCCTTGAAGAAACTCCCGTCCGCACTCGCGACCATATAAACGCGTATGCAGATGAAGTATTCGCATATACGCGCGGAGCGCTTACAGGCCTCCTTCGACTCGGCTCCCAGTGACTGGCACATGCACGCTCGCTCCGCTCGCCTCGGCGCGCGGCCCGCGGCAGTCCGCGCCGCGCTCTCGCTCGCGCCACGCTCGAGCGCTCCTGCGCGCTCCTGCGATCCTGTTGAAAATGCGTGGGCGCGGTCTCCCCGAGGGCTGGCCCCCGAGAGTCGCGGTCGCGCCGCGCCGTCGGGCGTCCAACCCCTCGGCGACGGCGCGCCCGCCGATATTACAGAGGCGTCCCGGCGCGACGCCGCCCGCCCTGCAAATCGCCCGCCGCCCGCGAGGCTGGACCAAACGCCGCCCGCGCGCGTCGCCGGCACGACCCTCTCCCGCTCGCTCTTGCTCTCTCACTCTCTCTCTTTCTCCCTCCCTCTCTCTCTCTCTCTCTCTCTCTCTCTCTCTCTCTCTCTCTCTCTCTCTATCTCGCCGGTGGATAGCGGCGACGAGGCGCGGTCGGGCGCGGCCCCAGGGCCGAGCAGGCAAGCATGAGCAGTTCGTCGCGGGGGGAGGGGGTTCGTCGCCGACGACGCGGTGCGGCCTCTCCTGGGCGGAGGAGTAGAGGTGGAGACAAAAGGGGCGGGCGAGGTGAGAGGAAGGGCCGAGTAAGAGAGGAATATTTGGAGATGGATCGTGGGCAGCAAGGAGGCGGAGGACATCGTGTGGGATGAGGTTGATTTGGGAACTTTGAATGGATAGCGATAGTTACATAATACAATTTTAACGGGAAAAGAAATAATACGCTTTGCAAATCTGATAAAGTCGGAGTTCAATTTGAAAGTAAATAATGCACATATATATATAGATTTCATCTTTATTCTTTTAAATATATTCGTTTTTATATTAGATTAAAAAGGTTTCGCTTATATTCTTTTTTGACATTAAACAATTCGCTTCGAATTAATTATATTAAATATATACATTAATAATAATTCAATATGTCAATAAATATAATATTCAATATTAGAATTTCAGTGATATTTATATCGGCTATCTTCAAAATTTAATTCAGTTGATATATAAATTGCATTATTAACGGGCTGGTTGACTGCTGTTCTATAAAAAGCTGGGGTACAATGCTCTCTATATCAAACGTTGTTGCACATAAATATTAAGTTGTTGTAAATTTTTGTTCACCATGCTGTTTATTTATGTCTATTCTATCTGTAAAATTTTCTCTAAAGTGTCAAGTGAATTTATTGAACAGAACTTGTACAATTTTTTTTGGATAAATTACCAAATTGTTAATTTCCAACAATCATTTTCATTTTGTTTATTGCTATGTAGCATATGTGTAAATAAAAATCATGCTTGACCAAACTGTAGAATAATTTATAAGTTTGCATATACACAATTATAGAAAATGTGGTTATTGGTAAAAATTGACTTCGCAAACCTCTAACGCTATCGAATAAAATGTTGAAATTTAAATTAAATATATAATTTCTTGTCATGCATTATATATGTAAAATGAATATCTAATTTTTTTCTGAAATTTTTTTAGTACACGGGTTTGTACATGAAATCGAATACATTTTAATACTTTATAATAAAAAGTTATAATTTTTATTTTAATATATTATTTACTAATAAGAAAATTGTTGAAAAATTTTCTAGATTAATCAATAAGATAAAGTATGATATCGGATGTTCTTATATACGTACTGAATTAATAAAAAACCAAGTACGTAATTATAGTTCTAAAATGCGACGTTTTAAACTAGTTGCTTAAAATATTGTTTATATTTATTAATTGGTTATATAAACTTTTATGTTCTCATTCGGCACACAATAGAAATTTCCGACGAGCGACTAACTGAATATCCACGTGACCTCCATCCGCTGTATAGGTAAACCCCTTGACCCCTCTAATAGACTATTGTATTCCGACTGTACCTGCCCTAGAAACGGGACTCGGCCCCTTACTCCACCCACTTTTACCCCACATATATAGGTGCCTATTCTCGCACCGCGTGTTACTCACGAGCAAGTGTGCGCGCGTACATATGTACTTACGCGCCGCCGCCTCTGCTCCAGTCGCGGGGGTCGCTCGCCAGATCCTGCGGGCTTCTGTGTCCCTGGTGAAAGAGCGGGGGCGGCTCCCGCGGAGGGCAGGCCGTCAAACTCGCGGGGCGTAACCCCGACGCGAGGAGGCGGGCTGCCCCGCGAGCGAGCCGCGCGCTCTTTTCCAAACTTCTCTCCCCCGCGAGCCTTTACGAGCGCGCGGAAAGGGGAAAGACGAGAGAGAGAGAGAGAGAGAGAGAGAGAGAGAGAGAGGGCCGCATCAGCTGCAGCGCTATATTTGCGCAAGGAGGAGCGAGGCTCCGAAAATCGCTCGGCTCCTCCGCCCAGAATACCGACGCGAGCGATCGTCAAGGAGCCCGAGCGACCGACCGCGGCCCCCTTTGGGGCGGAAGACGCGCGGCGCACGCTTCCGAAGGAGGAGGAGGAGGAGGAGGAGGAAGAAGCGAAGTGTGCGAGGGTTACTATTATATGAGTGGGACGGAAACGCCCAGCCGATTAAAGCGGAGGGTTACGCTGTGTAGAAAGAAAGAGACAGGGAGTAGCAGTGACGCCCCGAAGGATATGATCCCGGGAGACGGAAAGAGCATGCCCCCTCCCATCCTGTGGAGATGCCCGGCTTCGTATACGCGAGGGTATGAATTAGAATTCAGCGCCAATTTGCTTATGATAAAAGTACAATGAATTTAATGTATGCACGTGCTAGAAACCATATTTTCATAAATGTTGAGAAATTCTAAATCAATAATAACTGAAGATTCACGCGCCTTACATTAAATTTCAAGGAAAATGTCTTGAAAATCTGAATATATGTTGCACTCGTATATAGGTATACTTATATACTGCAAATTATAACAAAATAAAATATATCATAATCATATATATATATAAATATCTACCATTAGGTCTATGAATTATACTTCATATAAATGTAGAAGCTATATGCTAATACGTGAGAATACTTTCTGGAGATTTATATTGATATCGAGAAAATTATAATGAAAAAATCAGAATTTTCAACAAAATCGATATAAAGTCAAATATATATACATACATACATACGTATATATATATATATATATATATATATATATATATATATATATATATATATATATAATATACGTATGTATCACACTACATACGACATAAGTATACGAGAACTCGTAGATAGAATGTTAAATGTATCAAGATTTTTTTAGATTATTCGAATATGTATACAAATAAAATTTTCAACGCCCGTGACAAAGAGTTATTGAAATTACAGAGACACGTTAAAAAGTTATGTTTAGGACGATACAACTTCTCGGAAGAAATTCTATTAAGAAAGAAACAAAGTTCGTGTAAACTGTCGCGCAGCTTAATCCCAGATTGATTATAAAGAAAAATTATTTTCTATATATCTCCTGAAAAAACTGGATTACGTCCCGTTTTACCAGAATTTATAAAATTCTTATTCGCAGTTCCAGGATTTTCTTGTGTGGACGAGTGCTCATTCTCCATGTTATTTACTATTTTATAATTTTATATGCAAATATAGACTGTCAGACTCAAAGTTTCCACTATTTAATCTAATTAAATAAAAAAGTAATAAGAATATTGTGTTTAATTATAATAATAATTTTTTTTTATTTTTTATAATTAATTCGCTTTATATTTTAGGACATGGTTGGAGCGGGTCGAAAATTCCACATACACCCTTCACAAGAAGCTGACGTGCCGTACTTTACATGTTTTCATTTTTATATACATTGCTTATGATTTCTAAGCAAATCATGAAAATATGTGAAAATGGGAATATTTTAATATTTTATTTAGAATATATATTTATTAAATTATTAAAATTTTAAAATGTTGTCGCGCAAATATATTTTGAATCGATATGCAAAATTGATACAATAAATAAAGATAAAAATTAACTATAATTGGCAATAATCTAATGTTTAAGTATACCTAGAATTCTACCAGATTCTACTCAATCTTTCAAGACGACCAGTGTACAGCTGCTTCTGAAATAATAAATGGGATTCTATTAACTTTTGTGATTATTTAAAAATTTAATATAAGATTTAAATTTTAATATTAAAATAATGTATATAGGTATAATAAAAAAATAGATATAAGTAGATATAAATAAATATTAAGAAATTGAAGTTTTAAAGAAAATAGATAAATAAATATAGTTTTTAAACATTATAAATTAATTGTTTAAAAGGAAAATTGAGCTGCCACACCATAATTTAAGATTTCTTATAATGTAAAAGGCTTCAGCTTGGAGACTAATATAATATCGACAGTTTCAGACGTCTCGTCGTTATTGTCAATTTTTATATTTTATAATAACTATACTTGCCAAAATTAAATTAAAGTCTACTTAGAAGATATTGTAACTATAAATAGTAATGTTTAATATTAAAAAAATTTTGTTTAATCTATTAGAGTCGAGAATACAAAATAATGTTTATTTATATATAAGTTTTATTTAATTGCGTGTCCTCATTAAAATACAAAACAATAGAACAATTCTATTAAAAAATTGGTAGTTTTACAAGTATAAATAAAAAATATTCCTAAGACAGAAAATAAACGCGTGCCCAAACATCTCGATAGGTCAGGACAAAAGAGACAGGGAGAGAGAGAGAGAGAGAGAAAGAGAGAGTGAGAGAGCGAGAGAGGGGAGAGAAAGAGATATAGTGGTGTAGAGAGGAGGGGGTGCGAAGGAAGAAGAGAGAGAGGGAGGAAGAGACACGTCATCCCCACGCCACATAATTAGTATTCATATTATCAAGAGCACGGGTACTAGGGCAGCATACACCGGCAGGACCGACTCTTAAAGGAATCATTCTTTCGGGATATATAACATATACATATATACAGAGGAGCTGTGGAGAGCGCCGCCGCCGGTGGCGCGCGGCGAGAATCGGAATTTATACCACACGCGCGAAACGTATACGCACGAAAAACGTGGACGCGTCTTCCAATTAACAGAGGAGCAGAAAACCCATCGGCTCCAATTCCGCGTCCATCTTCCCTTACTACGTACTCGTGCAAATATATGCGCATGGCGCATCTATAATAATCGCGTTTGTACACGCGCGAACTCGGCTCTGGGATGCTGCACTATATGCGATAGATTTCAAAAAATTCCATCGACGCTCTTCAAAAACACCCTCCTCCTCCGCTCGGTGTGCGAACCAACCCCCCCCCTCCGTCGTACGCTAATAATAGCGGGAGGAGGGGCGTCAACGGCGAAGCCGACAATCCCCATAGGTATATAATAATGCGCGAAAACGCACCGACCAGCCCGTATCGCCGCCCCTGCGAGAACGCGTCGCATCGCGCGGGGGTGCGATCCAAACCCCATTAGCTCTGTAACTTCCTCGAGCCAGCCCTCGATTTTGCGACGACTCTCCCACCCCCCGCCCCTGCCCCGTTCCGGCGGCGTGGGGCGAGCCGTAGGGCTCGAGGCGCGCGAAAAAGGGAGCGACGCCCGGGCGCGCAGGACGAGGGATGCGCTCGACTACCTCCCTGCGGCCCATGGCCACCTGTTCCCGTTGTTTACCCTTGTATTGTCAGTACGGTCCTCGGGCTACGGAAAGGGAGTGGCCCTCTAATTCCCGTATGATAATACGACGCCCCCCGCTACTGTAATGCAGCATCTACCTACGCGCGCGCTCGATCGTTCCCTGTGCATTGGTGCGCGCATTAACACAGCCGAGCACGCGGGCACAGATACGTCGCGCACACGAAGCGTTTAGAGGCGGCGTGCGCATCTTCTATTTTGCACACATACGGGCATCTAAATCCCGAATCTACCTCGCACCAAACCGCAGGACATCGTCTGAAGGGGGAGGGGGATGGGACGTCCGCCGGCCCGTCGGATTTATACTTCCCTACCACTTTTGTATGTCATCCAATATACGCGAAGGCCGCAGGAGCCCGCGGGCTCCTGCGCCCCTGTTACCGACGGGGCCGTTTTGGGTTCAAAGGGTTTTCCTCCGGCAAGGTCAGCCGATGCGTGACGCTCATACATGCCTTATAATGCCGCTCCTCAGCCGCGATGCGCCGCACTGGGAAGATTCGCTATTAGAACGTCGCCGGGGATATTCTCGTGTATTATCTGGTATTGGTCATAGTCATGTGTTAGAAGAAGCTCTCTCTTGACAACGGGGATGAAAAGTATAATGTAGTTTCTATACATAGTTAGAATATTGGGGCGGTGCCGTGGCAAGGACAGCAGGATTCGAGAGTTATTCGCACGAGCCAAGGATGTAATGTGTGTATATGTTGTAATAATCTACGTTCACGTATGTGAACGCCTGCGTATACTAAATAAATACACCTTCTCGCGCTTATAGTATCGTAATATGTGTACAGGTTATGAGAAACATATATTTATTTCTAGAGCAACGGTTTGCTTTAACAAATATTATATATATCTATATTTGTAAATAAGATGTATAGATATATATATGTAATATGTATATATGTAAACAGTGGTTCGTGCAACAGGGTTCAAGAAAAGACTGGGGTATAACGCTTTAGCTAGACGATTTGTTTCGGATTTTTTTCTTCGCGTTTGTGTTAATATAATATTAATAAAGCGAGTTATAGAGTGCATTATTCATTCGCTTTTGAAAATTATACGTAGTTGTTATTAGCGATTATAATTATACAATAAGTCAACAAACTTAAATGAATTTTTCTGTTACAATATTAGCTATAATACGTCATAACTTCTTCCCTTTAACAATAATTTTTATATGCATAGATTTTAGTATCATCGACGCGAAATCACAAAAAATATTGCATATACGAATGTTAATATTCTTTTCAAAGTAAAACATTTAATTCAAATCAAATATTTTTTATCAATTTAACTCTAGATAAATGTTTTATGTCACTTTGAGTAATCGAATTAAAGAACTTTTTAGATGTACTAATAGGAAATATGTTTATGATTTTTAAACTTGTCAATAATTTTTTAAAACTATTAAACTATTTAAATAATAGCAACAATTTAATTTATGCTTTAGCGATTTCACATAAATTTTGAATTGCAATTTTATTCGAATTAGTCCAACTTTTACAATTATTGGAATTAATGATCCTGACAGAACTAAAATTGTTCGATAGATTGAACTTACATTATATGACGCATACACACATGCTACATATGCTTCAGAACCACTCTTCCCCCTTTCATATCAGTTCATCCCCACCCAACTCCTGCATCCCTGATAGCCGCAAAACCACGTTCGGTTCCCGCTCTATCGTTTTGGAATATTAGTTTCCGTGTATGTTAGTATTTATCATACGATACAGTGATACATCCGTGTATATAGATTCCTTGGACTTTCATCGCTGTTCGCTGCCTCCAACTAAGCATAGCAACGGCCGCCATACGCGCGGGCGAACGGGGAGTACAGCCGCAAGTATGTGCAATGCCGGGAGGGGGTGGCGACCGACGCTTTCGTAAAACGGCGTACCGACACAATGCGGTCGCTCGTTCGTATGAATATTAATTACACCGTGGGTGACAATGAGCAGGGCCGCATCGAGCGCCAAGAGGTCGCTGGCGTCGCGGACCCTGGGACTGAGAGCCGAATAAACGCGCCTCGGCCCTTTAATCCCTTTTGCCCCCCCCCCACAACCACCCATGGAAGGCATACATCGCCCTCTCTTTCTCCCGTTCGGGCTGGGCGCTCAATCTCCTGCTCTCTCCTATACCCTCCTTCTCCGCCCATATTAGGTATGCTTCTCTTATATATTCATCTCGGTCGTAAGAGGTTATATGGCTACGTGCATGCAATGCACGTAAGGCGAGCATAGACGTGCTTACAAATATCCAAATGAGTGCTGGAGGACCATAATTATTGTTATCGCGTGTATACAAGGTGCAAGCTTGAGGCTATAATATATATATATAATAATATGCTACTATGTTATTACGCTACATAATCGTAAATTCACTTGCAAAGTGTTCATTCGTGATTTTCAGGCAAATGAAACAGTTACGGCCCATTTTTGCAATACTTTGTTTTTCAATGTACATTTTTACCAAAAACATCCGAATATTAATAATGTAGGAATATAATAATAAAAATTTGATGTTGAATAACATAATATAATTATAAATTTTGAATTTTATTAAATTAAGTAATACGATAGTTCAACATGTATGCATTGTTTTTCTGAATTCTTATATAAATATATTTATTATAGTTTTTTAAAATTAGTTTTAAAAAAGTTTGCATCTTTTGTTCAACTTGTATTTTCATCTCTTTTTTAAAAATTTACAATGGAGGCCATAGTTACATAAATAATTCAATCAGGAAAAATTGTTGTTTTCTTTACACATTAACGGGTATCTTTATCATGAATATTTTGGAGCTTCGCGTCATTATTGGAACTATCGCAATAAAGGAGAACGTTTTGCTCGAACTATCACTACAAGAGATGCTGATTTTTTGATCGTTTGTAAAGGACCAGACACGCCGAAACATAATCATGCTCCAAATCGTGAAACTCTTAAAACAGAAAAAGTTGTTTACGCATTAACAAGAAAGCCGTAGAATATCCTCAAATGACTCCCGCTCTCGTTTTATGCAATGAATTGCAAGACATTCCCCAGGTATGAACAATTTCAACTGTATGGACAGATTATGTTTAAGAAAATAGATCTTAAGAAAACTTATAGAAAATATGCCAGGCAAGCCGGATTAACTGAAATATCAGACCAATATGTAAAAACCTTAAACGGTAGTTCTTTTTTAATTTTTGATTTTGTGTTTACCGAGGATGATAACAACAACGAGGACCATTCTGGCAGAATGCTCATCTTTGCGATTGCAGAAAATTTAAATAATCTATTTAAATGCGATGTGTGGTTCGTCGACGAAACTTTCAAGACTACTCCTAGTTTGTTTTTTCAACTTTTATCTATATTTGGAGCTGTCGATAAAGTAGGAGAAAATGAAGAAAAATAAAGAAATAAGCCTCAGGTATCTTGTGCAAAGTCTTTGACGAAATTTTAAAAGAGGGGCACAAGCTGGGACTGACAAAAATTTCTAGTCATATATTGTGTGATTTCGAGCTTGCTATTATAAATGCTGCTGAAGAAATGTTCAGATATGATAAAATAAAATTTTGTTTTTTTTTTTCATTTATATCAAAAAATTTACCAGTATGGCGCAACAAAAGGATTGAAAAGTGAATTGAATTAAATAATTGAGATATATTTCTAAGAATATATTTTCACTCTTGGGTGATTCCACAGATTAAGCGATGTACAACATCGACAAATTTCGAATTGAATAGTGATGATCGATAAATTAAGCAAGCTGTTCATATGTGGTGTGTGTTAGCCTTTGTGCCAGTGTCGAAAGTTACTTTCCACTTTTACGTGAAATACTACGAGAAGTTCTCAATCCTGCAGTAGATTACTTTGAATCTACTTATATTCGGAGAGTAAATGTAAGAAGATGTCAACCTGTTCTGACGTTTTTCTGCCGTCCACTGAGATATGCATCATCGTTATGGAACTTATATAAAGATGTGTTAGAAGGATCGGTCCGCACAAATAATTTTTGTCAGTACGTTGGTATAATGAGTTTTAAATGGTTGTTACGAGTACAAAAGGAACAAGGGGGCACCGAAATCTTGTTTCGTCAAATATAGTTGGGACAGTGCGTACGTAAAGGCTACGATAGAAGAAGTGAAATAGATGATAAAAGTTTCAATTTAGTAAATAAATATAATGAATATTTGGAAGAAAATAATATTAATAATTATTTAAAAACTGTAGAGTATGACATAAAATTTTAAATCAGGTTTGATTTTTGTGTAAACTGTGCGTATTCATTTATTTATAATCATATTAAAACTTCTTAAATTTATGCAAAATTTGAGACATTGTTATTTATACTTTGGAAATATTGGATTTGGGAACAACGGCTTGGGGAATAAAGATCTTGGGAGTAACTGTTTTGGGACTCGGGATACCCAACCGGTATCCATGAAGATAAAATTATTGCTTTATTTATCTAACTCCTATATAATTGAGTTTTCTATATTAGAATTTTAACATATCGTAGTGTAATATTAAGAAGTAACATATCAGACTCAAGTAATACTTTATAAAATGAATTTATTGAAAACAAAGAAGGAACAACTGTCCATGAAGGCGAGTGTCAAAAGACTAATTAAACTGTTTCCAAACCAAGTATTCTAAATCCCTGCATTACCATGGAAATCGATCTAAAACCGCAGGCATCTAAATATTAAACAGATGAACCTTTGGTACGCAGAAGTAGTAAAAAGAGTCAAGACGTCGAGAACTCAGAAAATACTTGCAATTCGCTTGCGATGCACATTATTGCAAAGAGTGGTGATGCAGAACGTCTTCGAACCGACTAGACTCACTTTACAAAATCCATATAAATATCTCCCTACACTGAATGAAAAGAAACGTAACTTTACTTGAGTGACTTTGGTAAAATATTTCTTGAACTTCTGGACTCATGTAGAAAAGTTGTGTTTTCTGTTATGGGCACGGGCTAAAACTATTTTTTATAAATTTAAGATAATTGCAATAAGGTATTAAGTTCAAACATAAATTTCATTAAATACTGATCAATCTTATATCTAGACAAATAAAATATCAAGTATAATTTTAATATATCAATTTAAAATCAATAATGCAATAGAACATGAAACAGTTTTAAGTTAAAATATTATAGACAATTTATAACTCAGTAAAGTTCACTTAAATAAAATTCGTATGCCTTATATTATATTTTCATGTTTGTACTTGGTTGAATTATTTCTATGAAATTTATAATTACTATTTTGTTCATCTGTCCTCTTATTGATAATTCTTAAGATTTAACACACACTCACACACGCGCGCGCTTGCGTACAATAGAACTATAATTTTTACAATGAATTTTATAAATAATGTTTAATGTATAAATATTGATTACAATCAGCTTTGCTAGTTTTCTAATTTGAATAAATTTATAAGTTGAAAATACTAAATCACGGATTACGAGCATAAGTGCAGCATCTAATCTCCAGAGTTTTTTCCACGTTCTCAGTTTCCGACGACAGATGTATGCAGCACCAGAGGACGTAAATAAAATACCGGCAGCTACACAAATCCACTATAATGATTCAACGTATTGGATTTATTTGTCGGCAGACAGGGTAGCATGCTTTGTCTGTAAGGAGAAACGGCATCTTGCAAAATTTTGTAAAAACAGTGACGGAAATCTACAATATACACAAGATGTGACAGAAGTAACTGATACAGATAAAGTAAATCAATCAGAATGTGTCACAGAAATTCACAAAATAACAGCAAGTTGCTCGATGCCGATACCAAACACACCAAAACGACCACGTTCTTCTATTTCTTCAATGAGCTCAATAATAGAAACAAAAAAACCTAGACAGAAATAGAAAAAATAGTGTACCTAAATCTAACAGTACTCAAGCGGTTACAAAAATTCAAAAAGTTCATTTTGAAGCAAAAAATTTAAAGAATTTAAGTAGATTTACACAAAAGTTGGAAACAGCAAAGGAATTTTTAAGCAAAACTCGCAGAAAATACCACTTCAATTCGAAAATCTGGCAATGTTAATATCCGAAACACGGGGGCATTAAATATACAAAAAATTGCGTGCAAGTATGCACATAATTCCTCAGCATTGTATGAACAACTAGACAACATCTACCGACTAATTCAAGATCGGAGCCTAAAAACACGTATCACAAAAATTAAAAAATACTTAATAATAAATGAAGATGAAGAAATAAGCGAAAGTTTTAGTTCTACAGAAACAGAAACTGAATCGTTAAAAAATATATAGTATTACTGAATAGGGGAAAAAATAAATAAAATTTCACTTATTATTACAAAAAAAAATGGCAAACAAAATTTTGCCAACTCAATTAAAAATACTCTATTGGAATCCTAGGAGCTACCGTAAGCGCAAAGAAGAACTAGAAAATAATTTACAAGGAACGGACACATTCGTATGCATTAAAACCATGGCTAAAAGAAGAGCACCGAGTGAATCTCGCTGGATTTCATACATATAGAAAGGACAGAATAGACTCACGTGGAGGAAGTACTTTAATCCTAATAAAAAAGAATTTAAAATTTACGGAACTGTGTACATTAATTAGCCCCGACGGGCTTGTTGAAATATGCGCCGTAAGTTTCGAAAATGTATATCCTAAATTCGATCTAATTGTATGCTATAGGCCACCAGGCACAAATCTCACAAGTATACTGGGATAACATTATAATCAATCTAAATAAAATAAATATAAACAGTATCTTTGTGAGGGATTTTAATGCTCACCACACGATCTGGAATTGTCTGCAAGATGATTCGATTGGAGTGCGTTCATTTCAAACGTTACATTCTGATCATTTTCCGATGCGCATAGTTATAAACACGGAAAAATATCTATATAAAAAAAATCATTTAAAATCAAATCGTTTAAAATCAAATGTCAAAAGGCAAAGGCATGCGGGTTTTTAAAAATGGCAATATTCGCAAAACGAGAAAGATCTAATAAACTATAAAAACTGCTAATCAGTGGCGAGACGTACATTTAAATTAAAGAAAAGGGAGTGTTTCAAACGATTTGATGAAAACTTAAACTCTAGAACAGATACAAACTATTTATGGAATACATGCAACATTTAAAAAAATAGTTGGTCAAAAATTCCTTCGTTACTTACTAAAACAAATTTCCAGAATCAAGAAATTATAGACAACGCTATTAATAAAATAAGTCCCACCTGGGCTCAAACAAACGCAGATTGGATACCTAAGTGTAAACGAAATCTATTCCTAGAAAGCTCCTTCGACTTCAACGGAATTAATGTTAGGCTAGAAGAGAAAAACTTAAAAACTTCTCCCGGAATGGACGGTATTGATTTTGAAATCATCAGCAAATTATCTAATAAATTTAAATTACTTCTTATTGACATTTTTAATAAGATGTATGAAAAAAATTGCTATCCGAAAGAATGGAAATATTCATTTCTTCATTTTATGAATAAAACTGAAGGCACAGGTTTGTGACCTATAGCGCTAACCTCCTGCCTTTGTAAACTGTTTGAAATTCTACTTAAAAATAGATTACAATGATGGGTAGAGTATAACAAAATTTTGCCAAAATGAGAGTCAAAATGGTTTCAGAAAAGGTAGGTCGTGCGCTAACAATCTGTGAAACCTCACTCTAAAGATCGACGAAGCATTCATGGAAAAGAAAGATGTTCTAGCAGCCTTTCTTAACGTAATGGGAGCATATTATAATGTAAATATTCATATACTACTTTCTAAATTAGCAGAATTAGGATTTCCAAGAATCACACTCCAATTTATTACATTTTTAACACATGAAAGATTCATCTTTTCGAATTCCATTCAAGACACCCCAAGAAATATCTATAAGGGTCTTCTGCAAGGCGGAGTTCCTTGTTATATGTACTATACACCATGAATATAGCTAATGGTGTTAAAAAAGATGATCTAAATAATCATCTGACTTTTTTATTGTGTCACAAATGTCTTCTGACAAGTGTCCCCACTCACAACCATTGTAATTAATAAGCGCTAGTCATGTAAGCAAAAAAAATATTTATACAATTTATATATGACATTACATGGTATTTCTTTTTGTAAGGTAAGAAATGGTTTCTAGGTGTTATACTAAGCTGTAAAACTGCTATCTATGTAGCATAAATAAGTCTAATAAGGTTGAAAATGCTTAAAAAAAAACGCACCAGCGCACACGTCAATCGTTGCGATGGCTAAAATCAACGATCTGAAGTTTGAATTGGTACCGCACCCACCCTACTCTCCAGACCTAACCCCGAGTAACTATTACCTGTTTCCTAACCTCAAAAAATGGCTTGGCGGTAAGAGATTTGCGAACAATGAAGAATTAATCGAAGCTGTAAATGGGTATTTTGAGGAGCTTGACCGCTATGAGAAATGTATCAGCCTTGGAGGAGACTATGTTGAGAAAAACGTTGTTTTTCTTGATCAGGCCGGAAATTGATCAATCCACCCTCGTATAAATAAATATTAAACGCAATGACAACAGTTTACTCATTCGCATACAATGTTTTACTGTATGAAGTATATAATTATCGGATTTATGTACTAAGATAATTTTTTGTCACTTGCGGGAGTGATCACCAGATATGCAGTGTATTCTCTATAAATCAAAGTTTCGATATAAACTTAACTTTACGCAAATCTAAAAATATTCAGAAAACAAATAATATTATTTATTTTATAAACGAATATAATATATCTATAGTTAATTATACCAGTAATTGAAACAGATATAATATAACCAAAAATTATATTTTTAAATTAATTCTTTCAGTGGAATGTTTAGATATTAAGATGTCTCATTATTAATGTGGTCATAATTTAAGCAATAAAAATTAAATTAAAACAATTTATAAATACTCTCATTATCACTCATAAAAACTGAATATAAATTAAAATTATAAATTGTCGAAGATGGTCTTATTGATAATTCATACGGTATAATATATAATATACACTGAAAAAAAATTACTAGAATTGAGAAAAAGTTACTTGAATTTAAATTATAATTTTTTTCAATTCAAATAAATATTTACTAAACATTAAAAAATAGTTATTAAAATAAAAGGAATTATTTTATTCAATATAGTAAATTTTATCTGAAACTAACATCGTCCATACTCAAAACAAAGTAATATTTTCTAACTTTAAATTAAATATTTATTTAAAAACTCAGTAATTTCAGATAATTTTAGTCTAAAATTAAAAAAAATCATCTTCTTTTAAGAAAATCTTTTTTGTTGTAAGTAAATAAAATTTTACTTGGCGATTAATTTTTTAAATAAACTGATAATATTTACTTGAACCCAATAAATATTTACTTCTTTTTAAAGACATAACTTACTTAGCTTAGGGACCAATATCATATTCATTTAAGAAAATCTTTTTTTGACGTAAGTAAATCCAATTACGTACAAATTTGTTAATTGTGAAACGATTGACCCACAACGACATTAGGTTACTACTGATGTCCTTCTTCGCCCGTTTCGCAAACATGACAAAAATGCGCTTTACCAATAATGAAGATTCAATATGCGTACGTAGGCACCAGTATTGAAATTCTCCGAAATATAAACACGATATAACACATACATCGCATACATCTATGGCCGAGGCGTCGATCTAGCATAGCTCATATTATAAGAAACAATAAATTTTTTAATCATGTTACATCTACATATATATTCTTTTAAACTTCTGATTTCTTAAACGGAAAAATTTATTTTAGAATTCAAAAGGAAAAAATCTAGAATTTATAAGATTTCATAATTATAGAAAAGGCATTGCATGCAATTTATTTTCTCAATACATTTTTTTGACATTACGTCTATATCGCAATATAAAATACTGACTTAAGGAACAAGCTAGCCATTTTACAAATTGTAAGTTAACTTTTTTTAAATCTAAAATAAATTTTTTCAATTTTAAAATTAGAAGTTTAGTTAATTAAAGAAAATATTTGTTCAATTCTTTGAACTTATCAAGTTAATATTGTTTAAATTAAAATAGATATTTCCTACCACAACATCAGGATTTTTTTATATAAAGAAATTTTTCATAAATATATTTACTGATTACAAGTAAACAATTTTTTATAATTAAATAAATGCGTTGTATTCTAAAAGCAATTATTTGCTTAATTTAAGTATATTATTTTCCGTTTTTTTTCTAAAAGGGTATTTAGAATTAAATCAAAGTTAAGATTTCGATTTAAGCAAATCAAGATAATACATTTCCAATTGAGTAAATATTTAGTTAAAACTTTATTCCTAAACAGATTCATTTTTGACTAATAAAATATTTGCATTAAAAAAATTAAATTTTAAAGCAAAAATCTATGTCTCTTAAAAATAAATTACTCGAAACTGTTATTCAAACAATTTAAACATTAAATTAAGAAAATAATTGAATTATGGTTGATTTCTATATTTAAGTAAATGCATTATATAAATTTAAGTAATTAATTCATTATCATTAAAATAATATTACTTTACTCAAAATTACATTTTTTTAAATTAAATAAATATTTTTTGAAAGAATGTATACTTAAATCTAACTATTTTCTTGAATTAAGTAAAAGTTATTTAATTGTAATAAATATTTATTGAAAATAAGTAAATAAGTTTCTAATAATTATATTTACTTAAATCAAGAATTTATTTTTTCTTGAAACTTTCCAAAGCTAACTGTAATTTGATGTAACATTTGCTTAACATCTCAAGTCTCAAATTATTTGCTTACTTGTCCAATTATATGAGTTCTTCGTTGGTACAAAAACTTCCCAATCAGCATATGCTGATGAAAAACCAAGAATAACGAATCAAGAAAGCATTTTAAATAATATTATATAAAAACTAATTAAATAACATTATATAAAAAACAACTTTTATATTGCTTCAATTTGAATTTTATTTGGTAATTATTTGTTTGAAATATTTCATTCCTTTTCTTAATGTTTGAAGTATTATATACTTTTATATTTTTCTTGCAATAGTTAAAATAATAAAATGTTTGAAATTATATCGATTTATAAATATCCTTATACAATACCTATTTATCATATATAATTATCATAATATTGTTATAGTAATAATGATATGAAATTATTACCTGCATAATAATTTTCGTTATACTTCATAATCTCATGCTATTTTGAATGGCACACGCGTTAAACTGCCGGGCGTCACCTGCCAGCTCGCCTGTATGGCAGACATCTTACTTCAGGAACCACACGATATGACCGCTTTTATCACTAACTTTTAGATTGCTGCGATTTGAACCTTCAAACGGTCCTTAAAAAGTGGCTTTCATGATATTATTCGAATTCTTAAGAAATAATCAAAACTATTATTGAATTTTACAAATTGTGGTATGGAATTTTAAGAAATAAAATATCAGACTTGATAAATATGTTACTTTATAAAAATGAACGTCTATCCACGAGGACGAGCGTCAAAAGACTAACTAAACTGATTTAAAATCAAATATCCGAAACTCCTGTAGTGCTATAGAAAAAAAAATCGAAAACTCCAGACATCTAAACAATAAACAGATGAACTGTCGTTACGGAGAAGTATGAAAAAGAGTCGAGACCCCGGCAAATAAGAAAACATCTGCGAAGCACATTATTACAGAGTGACGACGCAGGCCTGCATCGAACCGACTGGACTCACTTTACAATCCTATAAGAGTTGATCGCTGTTTTTTTCTCAAGTGGTTTTTGATACATTATCTTTATTTAATAATTTAATTTAATTTTTTCGATTATGTAGTTAAAACTCACATTAAATTGTGCATTTACTCGCGAGAAACATGTTTCCAGTTTTAAATCTATAGTTTCTACCTATTTCTTATTTGTTATTGTCAACATTCACATTTTTCAGTTTAACGTATTTCTAATTTCTAATTCGATGATAATTGATTCTATTGTTATATAGTAATTACTTTCTATCCCATTGAAAATTATCAAATTTCTACAGGATCGGTTTGCAGTGACAAAAGAAAGCCGAGATCAAAAACTATGAGCGTGATTCATCATTCTGATGAATAATGTTATAAGAGCAAAGCACTATATAAATATGCCTGTGGAAATGGATTATTAATTCGTGGAATATCTGAGGGGAAATCGAAGGAAGTAAAAATCAACTTTACACGCTAGTATAATAACTATATTTTTCACCGCGAAATTTTTTCGCCGGAAAATCATGTTGAAGTTGTGATTTTGAGATAAGATTAATGAGAACGCATATTCTATTTAGTTATTTGTTAGATTTTTAGATATGCATATGTAGAAGAGTGAACAAGAAATAAAAAAAAAATTTTGTTTTTTAAAAATTAAAAAAAACATTAGTTAGTTCAAAATCGACTGTATATGTCAGTATAAAAGCAATTAAAACAATTTTTGAAATACATAAATGCTAAAAACTGAAATTGAAAAGTTTTAAGAGTCATACAAAGCAATAGGAAAAATAAACACAAAAAAGAAACATGCTTTTCAAATGTGAAGAACGTACGAACTTCTTATGTAATTAAATTAATAAATATTTTTATCCGTCTTACAATCTTTATAATATAATATATTAACTAAAATAATGACAGTTAGACTGTCCTTGTTTATTATTACCCAAAAGAATCTGAAATAAAACGTATTACTAAAAATAAATTAGATTAAAAATTAAAAATAATAAACTATATTCTATATTAGTGAACGACAATCTGGCCACTTCATTTTCTCCTTTGGTGTCCGACGTTTCGAACTGCTACGGTTCATCCTCAGGAACAAATCTATAGTTGGAAATACATTACATATGTATATGAATGATCAAATATATAAAGATATTAATGAACAAATACATCAAATGTATTGACGCTTGAGATTATTAGTAAATTAATATTATTTAATATTCATCCATTTCAATATAGCTAATTGCAATTTTTTTAAATCGCGCCTTTTCCGCTAACAGCTTCCTCTGGATCTCCCTCTGCCTTATACTTTACTTTGTTACTTACAATTTCTCTTTCAATCTCTTATATAATTACAAAAATGTATACAACAGTCGCTCATTATTGAACAACTTTGTTCCCGTGGTAAATTAACCGAGTAAATCGTTTCCCTTCGTTTATCTTTGCTGCACATACAATCTCAGCAGACGGAGATAATCTCAATCTTCAACCTCTGCTTCAACCCAACCATCTGATGCCTGGGGGAAATGAAAGGGTAACTCCTGCCACCTCCACGGACCGTTCGACCAGGAGTAACCCCATACTGGTATCCCACAGTTGCTATAACTTGCTTCTCTTGCCCAGAGAACTTCCATCGGAGACATTCTCGTCGAGGATGTTATCCTGTGAAAAAAGCGTGGGTGGAATCCCGACGAGGGAAAACCCTTTCGCTCTCCATGGAAGAAGAGGGCCAGTGTGTGTGTGTGCGCGCGCGTGCGTGCGTGAGCAAGCATATATACGCTATATGTAGGCCACCGTTCTTTGGTGTCTATATTCTATCTCCCTCTCTCTCTATCTCCTATGTTACGTAAACATTTTCTCTTTCATATATTATATATTTTAATTTCCAATAATTTTTATGTTTGATTATTTATAGTTAACTGTTTGCGGTATTTCTAAAAAATTATTTTTACTTTATAATATACTTTTTTTGCTTTATACTTTAAAATATACAAAAAATTTCTTGCCATTTACATCCTTCCTTTCTTAATCCTGTTGCCTAATGTTTTCTTCATGCTACATTGACAAAATTAATTTCTGGTAAGCCTTCGCCAGCCTCCACCTTGCTTGGGCTTTATATAATAAAATTTACTGACTTTCCATTTAGTACATAAAAGAAGGAATCAGAGCAGCATAAATTATGGGTTGATTTTCTAAGAAAATTAAATTATGGAAAAAGCAATTATATATGAAGTAATACTTTGTAGTACATTTATAACTTGGATAAGCATGTTATCATTTTTTTCATAAAATAATTAATATAGATGATTTTATAGTTTTAAGCTTTTTTTTTTATAATCAGACTCAAATTTAAATAAATTTACTTCTGCTTATATATGTATAATAAGTATATACATCCAGACGCTGGCAACGTTACAATATAAATAAAAATTAAACAAATACATTTAATTGACTAAACTTATTTAAATAATATATAGAGTTAATATATTTTTTTAACACTTGATTAGTTTCACAAGCATGTCTTTCATGGATCAAGCCATATTTCAAATACTTTTATTTTATAAGGTGTACAATACAAGAAATAGTCTTTTTATTTCATAGAAAAAAGCACAAATTTTCATTGAGATAAGAATCATTATTTTGCACATTTCGTCCTAGCTCATTTGAATGGTTATAGCGCTCTCTATAGAAACTCTATAAAAAAGTTATAAACTTTTTTAAAAATTTTTATTCATTTTTCACAGTACTAACAGTATTGTAGTATATACAGTACTAACAGCATAAACTCTTATAGAATTGTAAATTGAGCCGGTCGCTACTATTACGATCTGTATCACCACTCTTTGTAATATGTGCGTCGCAGATGTTTTCTTATTTGCCGACGTTTCGACACTTTTTCACACTTCTACGTAGAGGAGATTTATGTATTTATTGTTTCGATATCGAAGTTTTAAACTGGTTTTCTATAGTAATGCAGGGTCTCTGAACTCTTGATTTTGAAACAGTAAATTTACTTTTGACGCTCATTCTCGCGAAGCTTCTCTTTCTCGTGTTAAATAAATTCATATTTATAAAGTATTTCTCGAGTCTGATATTTTACTTCCTAATATTCTATTGCACAATACCCCTGGTAGAAATGCTAAAAAATTTTAAGCTATAAGTAAGGTATTTCATTATGAAGAAACTTAGTAACAAGGTATTTAACTTCGGTAGTAATTAGCTTAAGATGTAACGTTTTTCCGGTCATTTCGGCTGATTTATAGATACATTTTCTCAACCTATTTTTTAAGTATTTAAGACCCATAATAGTTAATTACGTATCAATGTATTTTTGGTTCTGATATGGCAGACATTGTACTTCCAGCAACGTACGATACGATCGCTTTTGTAATTGAAAATCTCCTCAAAATTAGCATATGACACTTAACTTTCAAGATATCATTAAAATACTTAGGAAATAATCAATACGCGGCTCATTTATGAAAAGGATCTTTCATTTTTTGAGAGTTAATGAAATAAATTTCATTTCTGGCGAATCTCTCATAAGAGTTAATGCGAAACCAGGTTAAATTTCTGATATTCAAAAGACTCATTCTCAAAACACATTTTTTTCTTTTCTAATTTTTTCAAACTATTTACGTATCTTATGTTTTATTTATTCTATAAACCATATAATATTATAATGTATAAATATTAATTTTTTCGATTGTAGTAATTGAAACTTATATATCCGAATTAAAATGTTTATTTACTAGCCAAAAACAAGGTTCCAGTTTCACACCTAGTTTCTACCTATTTTTTAATTTTATAGACAATGTTCACATTTTGCATTCTAAGATTTGCCTAGTTTTAAGCCATGATAGTTAATTCTATTTTTAATATCTAGTAACTACTTTTCAACCTATTTAAAGTTGTTAGATTTCTAGCAGAGATATATAAATTCAATAAATTATATATATATATTTGAAGAAAAAAAACACTTAAACCTATTATGAATAAAATTCAAAATTGTTAGGTCCTGAAAATTTAAAACGAATTTCTTTTTATTAACAGTCCAAATATTGTTTATACTAGACCAATTTGCTTTATTAGTTTAGATGATTTGCGTTAGTGTAATCACTTTTAAATGAACCCGCGGTCAATTTAACAGGGCTTTGGTGCGTGGTATAATTACAAACATTCCTTCCTAATTATGCTTACACCTATAGAGCTCTACAGACCCCTATCTTTATTATTGTTTCTCGCAACACTCATGATACAATTATACGAAGAACGAGACGAAACGACGAAATACTGTTACCTGCTATTATTATAATTATTCTCAGTGGAATAAGGCCGCACGAAGCATTAAGCAACAGCTGGCGGCACCTCGGCTTTACGAGCCGCCCGCCCGGGCCGATGCCTCTCTCTTTCTCCTCCTTCCTTCTCCATCCCGCCCTCCCCCCTTTCCCATCTCTCTCAATGCTACGGCTTTGTAGGCGGCGTCAACCCGCGCGCTATACACAGCTTACCGCCGCTCGCCGCCGACACCGGCGTCGGCGCCACTCCGCGTCGACCTTCTCCCGCAGGATGTTCGCCTGCTTCGAATATGTGAATATATTTTATTCAACCCTTTCCCTCGGGCGCTCGATTAAATTATTCCTAAAGCTTGGGCGATAGCATTAGATAATGTGCGGAGGGGGTCTACGAGATGCACCGCCCACGCTATTAAATATGTACATATACCTGTATGTATATATATATATGTATGTATGTATGTATGTATGTATGTATATATATATATATATATATATATATATATATATATATATATATATATATATATATATATGCTATTATAGACGTAAACTGTATAGAAAAGGAGAGAGAAAGAGAGGGGTATAATGGATAAAAAAAGACGAACGAGAACTGGTTTCGTTGGCTCGCGTGTCTATGTGACTGTGTGAGTGCATGTATATATATGGCAACGCATCACACATAGGTGAAACGGTGAAAGCTGGTGAGAGAGCGGCATGTACATAAGTGCGGCGTCAAGAAGAGAGTCGGAAATCTGTTTTTTATATCGTATCATAATAGAATCATTTTTTTGCATACCTATTGTAGTGTACTGATTATTCATACGACATTTATATATGCTTAAAAATGTTAATCCATTATGCAATTATTATTTTGTGGATTTTTTTTAAAGTTATTGAACGTCGCTCTATTTATGATTCCAAATACCGGTGCTAACAGAGGTGCTAATCAGCGACGAAGGTCTACGATATGTTTGTACACAAAGCAAATGTAAATTATTACAGCGGTGCCTGTGTCAATTGGCCGCGACCGGGATTTGAACTCGGATCAGCAAGTTACTAATCCTTCGCTCTAGCAATCGAGCCATCGTAGGCCTCATTTTGTGGATTTTATAAGAATTTAGTTTTCTAATTTTTAGTCTTCTTCAAATGATGACTTCATTACTAGCATTTTTTCTACCGTCTCTGCAATTGTAAATATTAGTAGTCATTATTTTATAACACAATTAAATCTACAGAGGATTAACGATTTAATATTTTGTTAATTGAACGAGTGTTACATTACCAGCGGTTTTGGTACACTGGATTACCGGTAAAATATAAAATATATAAAAAATCAAAATAAATACTTTTTTCTCCGAATTATTTTTAACGCCTTTATTTATTTGCAGACTTTTGCTTTAAATCTAAACTTCCCTAGAAAATATTAATCTAAGAATTAGACTTTGTTTGTTTTTAGAAATTCGAATTCTTCAAGTGAATTCAAAAGTTATGTTAGTTGGTTTTTAGAATACTTTATATACACATATACACGCGCGCATGCACCACGTAACATTTATATAAATGTTGTTCGTGCAATGTGTAGTTATAATAAGGGAAAATAATAATAAAAATTTTCTGTCTCTAACATGAGCTTCGGCGATCTCCGCTATTATCACTGGTACGTGTGTGTTTTCGAATTCATCAAGCGTTATTTTTAAAAACAGACATTTCTTAGAACTGATTGACTCCGAGAAGGTTTCAAATTTCTATTAGAATTTTCAGAAATAATTTTAGATTTTTTAAGAAATTATGAAATTTAAATTTTCAACAGTTGAATTTATTTCTTATGTATTAAATTGACTAAAGCGTAGGATTATTCTTTTTCATAAAAGGCTAAAAAACGATTGTGCATATTCTAAGTGTAATGAATAATAAAGTATTGAATTTTATATTCAAGTCAGTTTTTTCAATAATTTTTAAATAGAAAGTCTGCACATTATCAATTATCAGTGTCTCAATTAATGATTCAAGTGTATTTTTGACCAATCCAACCACCGTTATTGGTCTTGTAGTTTATGAACGGTTCCTATATAATTATTATTTTATTACAAAATATTAATGTTTACAGTACAACCGAAGCAGTTGCATTTATTTAAAGCCTTTTATATCGAATCATTCTTTATCAACATTGTAATACATTTCAGCAGATTTCTACAGTCTTTCCTATTTCTATTGTAATACATCCTTTGAATACCTCTTATGATAAAAGAAAACCAATATTCACTGGTACTTCAATATCTATATATTACCCCTCTTATCCTCCAAAGGGGAAAGTTGTCGAAACGAGGACTGGTAAACAGGAAGGAAGCCTCGGCTGCTGGTAGGCGAACCAGTTCGAATGTGCAGGGAGGGGGTCGAGGGGCGTAAATCCATTCGTTCCTCGGAAGATAGAAAGAGAGAAAGAGAGAGCAATATCCCAGGACGAAGGGGCGAGAGAGGGAGAGAGAGAGAGAGAGAGAGAGAGAGACGGCAATATGCACAGGCGCAACGGGTACACCACTCCTCGGGCGAGGTCGCACACACGCACGAATTTTCGTGCGCTTCGGCGCTGGCGTCGACCGCCCGGCCCTTCCTACTACCCTGGCAGGGGGGGATCAAACCAATAGTCTGCCGATAGCCCTTCGAATTATCGACTCGATTGGAAACGCTATATATGGGATATATATATATATATATATATATATATATATATATATATATATATATATCGGGTAATAAATAGCCTATACAATATTCGTTAGTTTCATATACCTATATATTACATATATACGCATCTCGCTTCGAATTTTCTTTATGAATTCGCGACATGACCCTAGTTCAAAATGCGTATATAAATATAATTAGAAAATCAATTTTCTAATTTATACAGGAGTTTTTCTTTCTTCAAATATCGAAGGCGTGCTATATAGTTATATAGGTATAGCTGGAAGTTGGTATATACATGAAATATTTCTTCTCTGACAAATTTTACTTCTGAGCTTATATAATAATAATAATATAAACTTGAATTTTATATAGTACAAATATTATAAAATTCCTTTTACTCGGTGTGAAACGGCCAATAAATAATGAATCTATACACTGCATGTTATATATATATATATATATATATATATATATATATATATATATATATATATATATATACGGTCTAACCCGCCGCTCTTACGAACCCAGACGCCTGCTATTATTCGGCTCGCCACGAACGTACCTCACCAGCGCCGGCGGTTCGTTGGGCCGTCGGGGGTAATTTATGCGCGGGGGTACGCGGGACGGGCAGGCGGGCCACGCCCGTATAATATCCATATACCTATAGCGGAGCTGCCGAAATTTTTGCTTTCATATTTGGGAAGCAGGAACCGCCGCCGAGCGAGAGGCGGCCGACGGGCGCGCGCGCCAGTCGGCCCGACCGAGCCGAGCTCCTCGGGGCTCCTGCGTCCCGGGTACTTTGTCGTGCTACAATGCCATCGATCTGACGTGTCGACAGGTCGCGGACAAGCAGCTGTCGTCGGTGTCGTCGTGTAAATGCGTGCACGTCGTACGCGCGCACAAGTCGTTGCATATCGGCCGGGGTTTCATGTTTATCGTCGTCTTTAGTTGTTTGAGTGCGTGCATGAGCAGGACGGAGAAAGAGAGAAAAAGAGAGGGGGAAGGAGATAGAAAGAGAGAGAGAGAGAGAGAGAGAGAGAGAGAGAGAGAGAGAGAGACGGAAACCTGTTCAGAAGATATATTGCTGAGCTGATCATAATTGCTTCAATTTAAATCTACTTTTTAACCTCTTTATGTAGCAATAATTTTTATTCATGTATAGTAGAATAATGTAAATAAAAAAATTATTACAATAATTATTACATTATCGTAAATTTACATTAAAAATGTAAATTTTTAATATTATAACGTTTATAAAACAATGAACAAAATGCCTGATTCGAGCTTGATATAAAATGTTTAATAATATATTTTTTTAAACTTTTTCACTTGTTTCTTTTATGTAAACATATAATTGCTTTCGTGAGATTTTAAATTATTTAATTGTAAATGTAAGAAACGAGCAAAGGAGTACATAATCAACGAAAAAAATAAAATAGGAAATATAATAAAACAAAAAAAATGATACACAATCACGAATGTACATAATTTGCTTTCGGTTTCCCTTTCTCTTCCCTCTAGCGCTAACTTTCCCTTTCGCTCGTTTCACCACCATTCATACATACATGTTCAAATAAAATACAATCGGAGCAAAATTCGCCTCTCTGCCAGCTCCGTTCTCCCTCCAATTGATCCACGTATACCTATAATAAATATACCTATACGTTTCCCATGCATATATACACATCTACCCACAGAGCCAGCTCGTCGCAGAGCAGCCCCTCCTTTTCCCCTCCTCCCAGGGTCCAGGCAAATACAGCGTATTTCAGCGGGAGGCAGAGCCGGCAGACCGGCAGCCCCTCCGGGGCGAGGGGTAGCAGTTCAAAGACCCTCGCCCCTCGGAACATCGAGAGAGGCGTTGTCGGATACGGCGCGGGAGGGAGGGACAGCCAGACGGCGAGCGTGAAAGAGGGGGAGGGGGTCCAAGAGCGGCTCGAACCGGGCGACGACCTTCTAACCACTCCTGACAGCCCCGTAGCGATGTGTGGCTCGAAGCACTTGAACGACTAACCCTTTCCTTCGGCGAGGCTCTCGCGTCTCCGCGGGGCACGCACGCGTCTATATATGTGTCTACACATAATACACCCTCCAACTTTTCCCATATATGAGCGCGCGGGGGGTGCGCGAGGTTGCGGCGAAACGCGGCCCCACTTCGGGCGCGGCTTGGAACGTACAGCGCGCAACAATAAGACGGAGATCCCGTCTTGGGGCCGCTCTCGCTTCCTTACATCGACCACAGCGTATCAGGAGCGACGACTCGATCGGGCGGGCGCCGAGCTTTTTTTTGCTCCCCTCGCGCGCGTCAGCCCGCCATTCCGATTCCCGATACAACGGAGTCCGGAGGAGGGGAGGCGCGAGGAGTGCAGGTGCTCCGGCCTTTTTTCTTTTGCGCCCGTCGCGCACGTTATATATATATATATATATATATATATATATATATATATATATATATATATATATATATATAGTTCCAATCGAATATGCGCCGGGAGGGGGGCGTGTAGCAGCGCGCGTCCGCTCCAGCAAATAGAGGAAAACGATGGAAAAGTTCGATTTTCCCGGGCGATTCATGCTGCTCTGGTAGTGCCGGAAGGGACCGATTGATTGGAAACGTCCGGGAGCTTTGAGCCCCCACCCACCTTCCCCCTCTCCGAGGCTCGCCACATCGCCCGCAGGTCGATGCGTTTGCACATCAGCTGTTCCGATGCGGCGCAGCGGTCGCGCGTTGGGCTCGACGAATAGCCAATAGCTGCCAATAGTATTAATGCGAACGATATAGCTGAGGACTGGCTTCGGAGCTACATGTATATACCTATACATTTACAAATAGGACGAGCGGCGAGGTGTCACGTGATGAGGTCCTGGTAGAAAAAAGGTCGAGTCGATTTTTTTCTTTTCAGGAATCATAAAATGAAAAAAAATATAATATGAAAAATATGCCTATGGTGTCATGTATAAATAGATATTTATTTATAGCCTATTTCAAATTTATTAAATCGTATTGCAAAAGTCTTTGTTTCATAATAATTTATTCGTAATTAAGTAATGATTTATAAAGTGTTTCTATTCTTATTATTTCTATTCTAACTGAAATATCTATATGTCGAACTCAAGATATAATTAATACTCATGCCGGGGAAAAATTGAAAAGTGGATTAAAAATGTCATATACATAAAAATCTGTTAATTATTTTGAATCACCATTTGAAATTTTTGATTAATTAATAGAAGTAAAATGACGTATACACTAGTTCTTATTAGAATAGGAGTAGTGATATACTTAAATGCATAGCATTTTACTTTTATTAATTAGTCAAAAATAATGTTTAGGTTTTCAAGTATTGATATTTTATAGAGATCTACATGAATTCTGAAAATTCGTCCAACATATTTTCAATATCTCCTTTCCATGTTCATTTTTCTTCAAATATCATAGGTTTATATTGTTGTTTAACTAACTGAAACTATTGCAATCAAAATGAGATCAAAATCAAAGTTAATTTATAGTGTTTTAAGTATTTCCAATAACTATCGATTTCTTTATCAATTTCCAAGATAAAATTGTCGAAAAACTACTCATCGCCACATCTATACTTATAATAATATGTATAATCTTTTAATACGTTTGTCTCTTGTTTGCCTCACACTTACCTCTTATTCATTTATTACTCTCTCTCTCTCTCTCTCTCTCTCTCTCTCTCTCTCTCTCTCTTTCTGTTACTAGCTGGTACTTGTAACTATGTTTCTACTAATTCAGCCATATGTATTACGGTGCTATGCAAACGTATACGTACTAGATGACTTATTAGAGTATAAAAAGATTTTAAGTATAAAAAGTATATTATTAGAGTATAAAAAGTACCTAAATTAGACCCCGATTTGCCAATGATGTAGACGAGCAATACGATGCGACTAATTCTTCTAAAGCGCCTCCTGCTATCCTGAGATTTCGTTTGCTTTTTCGATAATCCTCCTTTGTTCGCTAATTTTAGAGAGACAGCCTTAGACCGATAGAAGTACGTATATAGAAGATATAAAGGCAAGGAACGGGAGAGGGAGAGAGAGAGAGAGGGAGAGAGAGAGAGAAAGGACGAGAGAGTGACAGAGAGGGCGTTGCTCCACCCCTCCGTACACGATTCTCCATTTCGCTTCAGGTCTCTTCGTCTGCCATTATTGATTCGAGCGGGCATCAGGTGTATATAGGTATATAGATACAATACGAAATATATATATATATATATATATATATATATATATATATATATATATATTGCAGGCTATATATTGCAAACTGCTATCTCACCCAGCTAAAAGGCCAGTAATGATAATCCCACGAACAAAGGAAACGCGAGGAAAATGCTAGGGTTGCATAGTGAGCTAGGTGGTAGAACGAACGCGTTTCGCTTTGTTCATCCCCCTCTTTGCCAGCCAACGGCACGATCCGTTGTTCCGAGAGGTGGCTCTCTCTCTCTCTCTCTCTCTCTCTCTCTCTCGCACACATAACTCTCTTTCTCTTTTCTTCGTATATATACCATCAGCATATTATACGAAATACATTAGCGTTCCCTCCTTCCATTGATGTGGTTTTCAAATAGCACAATGAATACATTCGACAAGCACCCGTATAGAAATTCATTAATAATCATCGTCGGATGGTGCTAGCGAATTTCCTAATTAAATAAGTATTCAACCATGAATCATGACCTGATACTTAACAGACATGTCCTTTTTTTTTAAAGCATTCTGGTCAGGAAACCCGGACAGTACCCTATTTGGTTTATTATTAAATTTGTAATAAATAATTTAGTTAAATAATTATATAAGTATAAGAAATAAAAAATAAAATTTATTCTTAAAAGAGATTTAACCATGTATGTAGATGAATACAAAAAATGATATATTTCTTATTTTCAATTAAGTCAATAATGATGATTTTTATTTTTCTTTTTCAAATAGAAATTATTATACTAATAGGATGATATAAACTAATAATTTATAAAATATAACAAATTAGAAAAATGATTGACTAATTTAATTAAATAATAAAAATATTATAATGATAAAAATCAAAAACACATTTAAAATTTTAAATAATATTTATAAAATTTAAAAAAAGCTTTTCCAACTTAATGATATTGTTATTTATTTAGTTATGTAAAGTATTTAGTGTTTTGAATTCTTTGCTGGACCACCCGCGTTTTTGAAATTCCTAAAAGTGGAACTCAAAGCACAATTGAAGAGGCTCTCTGCAATAGCATTTCCATGTCTATTTCGCTGATCATTTGTAATTACTTTTACAAAACAATTTCAATAATTATTTATTTTATTAAAAAAATCATTATAATAGCAATTTATAGTTTTTAAAATTCATTGTCTTTTTCTGTAGTGAAAGGACTTCCTATCGTCATTCAAGAAGAGTATCTATATATCTCTCTCTCTCTCTCTCTCTCTCTCTCTCTCTCTCTCTCTCTCTCTCTCCCTCCATCCCGTGTGTGTGTAAACAGATTCTGCAACAATGCAACACACATTCTTTATTTTTAATCACAAAATTACATTGTTGATATACGTATTCTTTTCTACATATGAAAATTATTATATTGGCCTTATTGCAGACGATTTCGGATATGCACAAAATTAAAAATGTTTTCGATCTGATTTACAATTCGACGTATATTATTGCCGGTAGTAAAATTTGGAACAATCGAGCTTGTATTAATAATAATGAAATCGGAAACTCCTTACTTAGAAATATATAAACATGAATTAAAAATGGATGGGTTACATCTGCATATAAAACGATAATTTTGTTGTTACGAATTGTAATATTGAGGTTTAACTATATTATATACAAAAGTGTGAATTCATTTCAATAAGATATGTAAATTACCAGTTACAAAATAACACTTGGCAACATTAAATTGACATACACAGATATCTCGCTGGTCTCTGAGTGTTTTCTCGGGTTTTGCAAAAACAAAATTGAATCAAAATATCAGCCATCCATTAGTATAAAATAAGTATCATTTCTATAACAAATGACATATTTGTATAAAATTATATACCTATCTGTTAAAAAATATCCTCGACATAGCCCCCAGTACAAGCTAGATTCTATACTTAGTCATATTGCTGATGTCCTCGCACGATAACTCGGAAGATTTGAGTAGTATTTCCCTATAATTATACCATTTCCATAATATTCTACGTATTACTCTATTTTAAATCTATTAAAATTTATTTAATTTTTCGTCATGGGAGAGGTAAGGATATGATTGGAATTTCTATATTGAATCCACTTTAATGTCCTTTCCTTTTATTTACATAGGGTTAAGTTAAGATTACCTCTAGCTAAAATAGAAATATAATATTCCACGATCCGTGCTTTGAGTACAATCGAGTTGTTGAGTATATATATTTATGAGTTATTGTCGTACAATCTCTGGCATAGTGGATAATGCGTTAACTTGCCAACTAGAGGGTCGTCGGTTCGAGTCCAAGTCAGGTCGGGTGTTTTTTATAAGTGTAATAAAAATATTATTATTTGTAATGTACGTGGATAATTAATAATAATATATAGGACAATATGATCTGGTATGTATATCTACATTAAAAAAAAAAAACAAGAAAACATTTTCGAAGTTTAGTATAATATAATAGATAAAATAATGTAAAAATTTTTAAAAACTAGATAATAATATAAATTATTGAGTTTCATTTTAAATATATATATATATATATATATATATATATATATATATATATATATATATGTCAAAAAATAGAATACAATTATTTATTGAAAATAAGGAAATTTATACGTACTTAATTGAAATTCATTTTTGCTTGGATTAAATCTATTCTGCATATTTTAATTTTCAATATACTAATTCTACGTTATATTTCGGTTATTTGTAAGACAGAATGTAATAAAATTTCAAGTTGAAATAAAAATGTTTTGAATAGATTTTATATAGAATTCTTTAGATATTTATTAGTCTTACATGTTAGGAGTTAGATGGATATTCCTACTAAAATCCTAAATAGTATGTGACATACATACAATTGAATCATTAAGGTTTCCTTAGATCTCAATTATAAATAGGAATTACTAAATCCGTGAAGAATTCTAAACTAAATTTTTACACGGGTATTATTACCTCATAATGTCCCTTACATACTGTAGGTTGATTATCAACAGTGGGATTCAACCAAATCAAAAGATTTCAACACAATAAAACCCTATACGGATGTGATTTGGTATTAACGATATGAAATGAGTATATGTATTAATTCCTGACTTCGTATTTATTTTATTTTTCATTGCATTACATTCAGCTCTAATGTAATAATTACAGTTTAAACAAAAGAACAAAATCAATACAAAACGAATAGGAAACTATAAATATAGTGGCTAAACGAAGCAATTTGCAAATTCAGTGTTTGTCTATGCTTGTAATGATGTTTTAGGTGCTATTATAAATACGTATAAACTTTAGTAGTATATTTATAATTGATTTTTTCAAAATTTTTTTAGCAAAGTTGATCAGTTAAATGACGGGATTATCGGCGATATTCTTATCGGATAATCGATACATTTATAGCTAATTTATTCGATACTAAGTATATTCAGGCAATTTTATTCTAATATATAATATATAAAATATATATATTCACACACTATAATTATTAATTATAATTTTATTAAATCATTTAATACATATCTAATGTAATATCATTTTAGCATTGTTTGTTCTCATTCTGTATTTATTGATTGTATTTTTTACTATAATATTTTAAATAATGTATATTCGACAGCTCATGTAATAACTTTTATTATATTCATACGCTACAAAAAAACGACAAAATGCTTCATAGAAAGGGGGTTATGAAAGAGATAGAGCGAATCAGTGCGATTACGGGATCGTCCGTGGGGATGAAGGTATATGCACCCTCCGGTAAAGGGCGAACGCGAGGGCGTTTTGCTCAGCCTCGTATTTCCCTCTCCTCTTTCCCCTTACACGCGTTCCCCATCTCTCTCCCGCTCTCTTTCTCTATACCTACCGCCGCTCACCCGCCTCCGCACGAGTCTGATTCGCAGTCCCGCGTTTGTATCAGGCAGCCGTACTCCACTGCTGAAATATAATAGTATAGAGAGACACTGCGACCAGAGAGGGAGGGAGATGGAGAGTGAGTGAGAGAGAGAGAGAGAGAGAGAGAGAGAGAGAGTGGCGCGAAGGCATTCGTAAAGGGGAGCAAGATGCCGATTGACCTCCTGCCCCGTCTGTTGCCCGGATAGAGTTTCTATGACTGTTCCGTCGCCGCCCGCAACCCTTTCGTCGGGCGCGCCGCTGCTCCATTTCTCGTTTGTCTACGATTCTCGCATTCCGCTCGTTTAACTCCCGCTGTATTTATAATACTATACCGGCGCTCGCTCCTCCCCTCCCGTTCTAAAGTGCCGGCTTGCTCTTTCGCCCAGGGCCGCCTGCGGAATGCGTTCTATAATAATCATAACAATAGTGCGTTCCGTCCCTATACAATTATAGAGACCGAGTCAGGGGGGCGTGGACGTTGGCGCGTTCGGGAGTCCTTCGGTCTCTTCCTTTTGGGTAGCGTCGCTCGCCTCTCTCCTCCTTCTTCTTCTTTCCCATTCTACTGGACGAATGGAAAGAAGGACGAGACTCTTATAATATGCCTATAAATACTAATAACCGACTCGGCGGTCGAGGCCACATATATGTGATGCTACCTTGGCATTGCTTACACATATGCAGCAAAGGTCGAGGCTGAATAATCACAGTCAGGGTCGCTCGATGGTGCGCGCGGTTACATTTCTATTGATGACGTCAGGCGTGTCGTTCGCCTCGAGCGGAGTGGCGTTTGCGACAGAGAGAGAGAGAGAGAGAGAGTAGACAGTAAAGGGAGAGGGAGGGACGAAGGACGCGATGTCGTGTTCCGAAGACGCTCTCTCGTCGCCTCATAGCCTCCTGATGAGTGTCAACGCGTTCCTTTTATGCGAGTTCACTCATGCGTAAAGGCTCACTGAAGAATATTCCTCTTCGATAATTTATGTGATTCTGTCCCCGCATAGGTATACCGAGAGCGAAAGCATCACGCGTGAGTATGCATTTGTATATAAAATCTGATCACATATATAGTATAGTAGAAGATAGTAGGGTAATCACTGTATTAGTTGCGAAATTTTGTATATAAACCATTAAATTAATTATAAATAAAGAATAAAGTTTTTATAGCGATATTATTGTTATTCTTATTATTGTTTTGTAAAGGTCTACGATGGCTCGATCGCTAGAGCCAATGACCGACAATTCGGTCGTCCGAGTTCAAGACCCCGTTTCGGCCGATTGACACAAGAACCACTGTAAAACTTTACACTTGCTTTGATTGCAAATGCATCATAGACTGCCGTTGCTGATTAGTAACCGTATTTGGAAACATAAATAGAGCAATATTTAATAAGATAAAAAAAAACAACAAATAATTAGTGTATTATATCTTTATCATTATGAAGCTCTGTATCAATTAATATACATATACAAGACTGTTGTTATTAATTATAAACAAAAGTAAAATATATCAACGTAATATTTTTCCGATTTCGTATATGGTAAAAATACAAAGAATAATCACCGTTCGAATACTAACCTGTAGTCAAAACTTCAAATATTATCAAAATTCACCAAAAAGATCAATAGATTATGAAGACTATTCGGATTGTTCTCGTCGTAGTGACAATATTCCCCGATCCTCCTGTCAAAGCAAGCTAGGGTGTTATAGTTCTTATGTGGGCGGTATTTCATACAGAGACTAGTGGATGAGCGTTTAAAAACTATAGTTGATGTTTCAACTGTTGTAGTATTTTATACTAGATTTTTTTTTCAATCAAATTTAACAATTGCTAAAAACTATATATAAGAACTATGGGTAAGAACATATAATTTATTACAGAAGTATTCAACACCGTGATTCTGTTTTTTAGAGCTTTTGAAACCAACGAAATAACATCTTCCCAATATTTATTCAGAGGAGTTTGGTTTTTTGTTATTCTTTTAGTTTTAATTATTTCTGACACGTTTTAATAAGGATCACTATAGAGTTAACAATTTATATACTTTTTTGTATTATCACAACAATGTTTATTAAAATTTTATAGATATAACGATGTAGAATATTAGGAATTAAATTTGAGACTCAACAAATACTTAAAAAAATGAATTTATTTTGCACAAGGAAGGAATGTCTGTTCACGAGGACGAGCGTCAAAAAACTAAGTAAACCGTTAAAAAAGTGATCTAAGCTCCTGCATTACTATAGAAAACCAATCTAAAACTTCAGGCATTTAAACATTAAACATATAAACCTTCGTTAGGGATAAGTATGAAAAAGAGTCGAGACCAAGCAAATAAGAAAACATTTTGCGATGCACATTATTACAAAAAATGGTGATGCAGACATAGTTCATAGCCATGGAATCGACTGGACTCACTTTACAATCTTATAAGAGTTTATGGCTGTACGTTTCCCAAATGGATTTGGATACATTATTTAGTCAGAACTTCTAAATAACCCAATAATTTTTATTATAGAATCATCTACCGTTTCAAAGTCGCCATTTTAAGAAATCCGTATTTGTAGTTTGCAAAAGAAGATGGCCTCACATATGGGCGTTAATTATATGTTAAAGAATTAAAAAAAAAGCACAAAAGATTTGCTTTCTTATTCCGAACTTCGATAATTTCTTACAGATTCGCAATAATGTGAGACGGAGAGTTTCATTGTTATGGATTTTGCGCAGGAGTACAAATATGTATAATATTGACACCAGGTAGAAGAAAAAGCTTGAATTTATAAAAGCTCTGATATATTTTGCAAAAGTAATGCAAGCCATGTTGGTATCGGCAAATATAAATAAAATATATCGATGATCGATCGTGCATAATTACAGAGATTTTATATAAAATAATGTACATGGTGTCCAAAAACTGACTAGACGCATTACTATATCTATATAGATTATGAAAATCCAAATGCAATAATAAAAAAATTATTAAGTGTTCAATAGCTAATGGAAAAGTCGGGATATGGATTTTCGGTTGAGATGATGGAATCAGAAAATTCAAGCGGTGTAATCATTACAGTTATGTATTAATATTACAGTCTATCTAATAAAAATACATCAATTTAATATCTTTATCTGTATATGATTTTGTGCAATCAATATGGAACGTTTTTTTAAAATACTGTGGAATCTGAGCATACCCGTAAAAATATTTTGCCTTTCCTAATTTAAACATTCATACTTAAATTATTTCATAAAATAGCATTGCAATGACTACTTTTTACATAATCCAATCTTTTCTATTAATATTTTGAAGTCAATTATGTCTTCTCATTACTTCAATAGAGATTCTACACATTCTAAATCCCTACTTATTTTAATTAGTGCAGTAGTCTGCGTTGCCATTTTTCTAAAAAAAAAGAAAAAAAACAACAAAATTCTGAAATTTCATCACTGTTTTAGTATAGGTTATGAATGTCGATTCTGTTAACATTTAACCAACAATATTTTTATATTTTAAAAATAATCACTAATAAATTTAGAAATATATTTAATAATTACTTAATATTTTAATTAATTTCCAGTTTAGTGATAAGCAAACGGCAGGCAATAGCCTTTAGCTTGTACAGGCAATTTTAGCCTGTACAAGCTAAAATAAGTATTATGCATCATTAATAAATGAAAAACACTTTCAAATAACATAATGAATGATATTAGTAACGAGAAAAAATAATTATATTGCAGTTATATAACAATTGTTAATTCGATCACATAAATATTGTATAATAATAAATACATATATTATTATCTTGGCCAACTGCTTAAATTGTATAGAAAATCTTTCACGTATTGAGAAAAAGTTTATAAGAAATGAAATAATTCACTTATCATGTAACGTGAAAGAAAATTTTTTTCTTTAAATATTTCAATCGAAGCCTTACAAGCGCAACAAAGTTTAGAAAGAGAGAGGTAGCTTCAATAGAAAATTCTTTCTCTATAAATATGTATAGTGGTGGTCTGCGTTCTTGTTGATCTCGTAACTTTTTTTTTACTAAAACATTCGCGCCTTATTTTTGTCACTAGATGGCTACCTATTTTTTCTATCTTGCAAATGCATGAAAATAACTTTCATTACTATATAAGAAGCTTCCATACTTTGTGATTAAATGTATGCCTCATACCAGCACCACCATAGTCACCACGCAGTGGGCTCAAAATTTAATGTAAGTTGTGTATTGGGCTTGGGGCGAGGTGCAGTTAGACATTTGCATAAATGTTATGCTTATGAAGTCTTTGAATTTTGATTGACCCTTGTCCATGAAATATACATTAAAAGTTTAATGTTTTTCCTCACAAATAAAAGACAATAGATTTAAGTATTGTATCTAATTATAAAAAATAATATATTTCTTATTTTTTATTAAGTCAAGAATGATGAATATCATTTTTTATTTTCAAATATAAATTATCGAGTAATACTTATCAGATGATATAAATTAATATCATTTAAAAAACATAACAAAATTAGATAATTTATTGGCTTATTTAATTAACTAATAAAAATTATAATGATATAAAATTTATGAAAAGTTTATTCCAATTTTTTCGACCACCCCAGTTTTTTGAATTCCCAACAGTTGGACTCAAAGCTTAATTGAAAAAGATGGCTGATATAGGATCTCTATTTCTATCTCGCTAACGATTTGTAGTTATGTATATAAAAGAATTTCAATAATTATCTATTAACAAAATATTCGAACTTTTGATTCGAATTTGTTTACCTTGAATCACTATATAACAATTTGTATTTTTAAAAATTATTGTTCTGTTCTGTAGTGAGAGGATTTTTGTCGTCATCCAAGAAGAGTACTTGTATTTCTTGAACTATATTGATAAACTATATATTTCAATTATTATAATTGATCTCATAGAGACACAATAATTTTTAAAAGATGGCATCTCGCAGGGGTAAGAAAGCAGAAAACATGGCTTTTAACACAATCGATTTAAGTTGAGGGTAATTATGTTACAATTACTTAAACAATTACAATTTATTATGTGTAAAAGTTTTTAACAATTTATGTTTCTTACATTGACTTTGAGAGCTAAAAAGTACAAAAACATTCCACATACATGTGAATCGCATCATACAATCAATATAGTCTGATACAATCGATTTCAAGTATAAATTTTTTCGAGTAAAATCTATAAAATTTGCGGAAATTGATAAGAAATAAAAATTTTGATTAAAAAACCGATTCTGAAATATATATTCTCCTCTCTCTCTCTCTCTCTCTCTCTTTCTTTCTCTCTCGCTCAAGTGCGCGCTACAATAGTAGTCAGAGAGAGAACTGCCTAACTGTCTTTGTGAGATTAATTTGTGTGAATTATACTTACCACATATAGCTCACATGTGGTCGCACTATTATTAGAGGAAGGAGGGTGCACAGCACAGAAGCTTCGAACATTTGTTCTATTTTTTCCTGAGGAACTCTGATGGTGTGTATGTATATAGGAGCTATCAGAGGCTGGCACTTTTGCCCCATAAAGTTAACCAATGAGTATATTCAACTTCGTTTAAAATGAATTTCTTTAATAACATTTACTCCGTTAACTACTAAATATCAATTCTGTAATTTCGAGTTTCATCACAAGTTTTTATATAGTTATTTAGACTCATGAACCAGCTGTTTTGCGTCTTTGTACTCATCCGAAGATTTAACAAGACGACAAGGACAGTTATAATAATCTTCTAATGTCTTAACTTTAAAGTTAAAATACGATTTCCGATCTTTTTTGTTTCATATTCATCGAATCTACAGTGGTCGTAAACTTCGTTAAGATTTCAATAAGATATGCTTATTACATCGACTACATATAAATTGTCGAATTCCTCTGGAACAACTTTTTACACTTCAGCGATATATTCATTTTCAATTTCATTTAGTATAATAGAAAAGAATTTCACATTAAGCCCCCTTCGTTTTCGATAGAATTTTTCGAAACAATCAATATCAGCACATTCATATTGAAACTGGAATCTGCCAAATCCTGCAGATATCATTCCGGATGTTTGAAACAAAGTGTCTGAAAATATTTCTTTCTTATTAACTTTTTTAGCACTTCAAATATTTGTTCCTCAGTTGACTGCGCTTTTGCATGCGACGGAATCATAATTTTCTCTATGATCGTCCATGCCAAGGTGGTTAATGTTACTGAAGCATTCATGAAAAAATTTCACAATTTTTACTCTGATAGCTTGACGACATTGTACAGATATTGGTAAGAAATGGTCGGCAAGTGACTGCGGGCGACACTGTCTTAAGACTGAGGGTACAAGCTGTCAAGGTGTGAAAACTGCATTTACACGTTGATAATTCGAATATTTTTTAAACAATTACCAATTGTTATTTCTATGCTTTCATACGGTATAGAACTCATACGTATATCACTGGACTCCCCGATAACTTGTGATAATTACGTTCTAACCATTGATTCTCCCTCTTTTCGTTTTCAAAAAGATTACAAGATTTATTCGGTGCTTCAAACAAATAAGCTGTTAGTGCGTCGTCTATAAGAGAAATTATTCAACCTTCTTTTAAAATAAATTCATTCGAAGAGCTTTTGAAGCCTTTCATTCATACAGATTTATATTTGAAAACATATATATTGCATATTGCTGATATATTCGATCATTTTCGCAATAATTGTCTTCAAAGTTACTCTCTTTATCGACCAAATTCATGTACCAATCTTGGATTAGTGTGGGGAGTCATGCTAAAGTATGCAAAAATAAAATTACAATTGCTTATTGTTATCGATATGCTCATGTTTGTCGAAAAAGATATGAGAGGTGTCATTAGCAAGTGTTCTAAGTGATCTGTAAAAACGAATTATATATATGAACAGTGAATTTGATTTAACAAAAGAAAATACATATCAATATCTTTCATTACGGAGGCTTTAAATAGATTCAAATGATTAAAGGAAAATTTCTTAATACAGCAGAAGACTCTCTTATAGGATACATACTAGAGCTCGATTGAAAATATCCTGAAAAGATACATGTTTCATTAACGATCTATCTCTGTTCTCCGAACATACTATACAATCTAGGAAGTAAAATAAAAAATTATTAAAAACATTATAAGATAGAAAGCGCTATATCATTCACTATCTAGCCTTGCAACAAGCACTTAAATATGGCTTGCGCTTAACAAAAATACATAGAAAATTAAAATTTACTAATAAACCATAGCTTAAACATTTTATTTATCCAAATAATGAAAAGAGAAAGAAAGCTAAAAATGAAATTGAGAAATTATTTTGGATGCTATTTATGATAAGTCCATGGAAAATGAAAGAAAAATAGCTAATATACAGTTAATCAATAGATGGGATGTATGATATACTGCTAAAGTACTAATTGCTAGTCTAAATATGCACAATTCCTCCATTTTTGTTGAAAATTTGGTCGCCACATAATTATTGAGAACTTAAATTCATATGTGAAAGCCTATATATGTTAGGCTCTTTGTATTGGATTTATGACAAACGTTAGGTTACAGATTTCATTGTGAATATATGCGAAATAGAGTGGGTAAAACAGTAAATTATTATATAAAGATACGGACAGTCTTGTATATGAAGTAAAAAATAACGATATGTATGACTTGATGCTTAAGGATAGTCATGAATTTGATACATTAGATTATCCTGTGAATAATTCTTGAACTGAGTAGTGAGTCTCACACCCCTCTAGCGACTCGTTCATTTAATACACGTTCATGTTCACGAATGCTGTAAAGATCCCAAGAGAGTCTCTATGGATTCTATAGTTATAAATGCTCAGCGTTGAAAGGGTTAAAAGTTATTTTAGTTTGCTTTTTGTTAAGAATATGAAGTCTCGAGCGAATATACTGATCTCTATGTACAATGGTTTCTTCTACGCAATTTACATAACTAATTGTATTTTTAAGTATAACTTAACATTTTTATAATATTCTAATTTTTCTTGGTAATATTTTAAGAATTCTTCTCAGAACAATCTCACGAGTACAAGATTATCCATATCCGTATATAATAATTTACAGTTTCACCCACTCTATTTCGCATTGAAAGAAGTAAATTAACAATTCCCGCGAATGACGCTTACTTGGCTCAAAACTTGACATCTTATCACGATGAAAACTAAGTGATGCTAACAAAAAATCAGAGGTATTAAAAGTTTATACTCTTTCCAGATGTCAACATGTACTATACGACACACACTATATCTACAATTGTTATACCTTGGATGAAAATTTTGTCGCCATATAATTAATGAGCACTGAAATTCATATTAGAAAACCTATATATGTTGGGCTATCCATATTGAATTTATCCGAAACATTAGTTCACAGATTTCATTATGAATATATGCAAAATAGAGTGGGTGTAACTGTAAATTATTATATACGGATATGGATCATCTTGTACTCGTGAGATTGTTCTGAGAAGAATTCTTAAAATATTACCAAGAAAAATTAGAATATTATAAAAATTTTAAGTTATACTTAAAAATACAATTAGTTATGTAAATTGCGTAGAAGAAACCATTGTACATAGAGATCAGTATATTCGCTCGAGACTTCATATTCTTAACAAAAAGCAAACTAAAATAACTTTTAATCCTTTCAACGCTGAGCATTTATAACTATAGAATCCATAGAGACTCTCTTGGGATCTTTACAGCATTCGTGAACATGAACGTGTATTAAATGAACGAGTCGCTAGAGGGGTGTGAGACTCACTACTCAGTTCAAGAATTATTCACAGGATAATCTAATGTATCAAATTCATGACTATCCTTAAGCATCAAGTCATACATATCGTTATTTTTTACTTCATATACAAGACTGTCCGTATCTTTATATAATAATTTACTGTTTTACCCACTCTATTTCGCATATATTCACAATGAAATCTGTAACCTAACGTTTTTCATAATTCCAATACAAAGAGCCTAACATATATAGGCTTTCACATATGAATTTAAGTTCTCAATAATTATGTGGCGACCAAATTTTCAACAAAAATGGAGGAATTGTGCATATTTAGACTAGCAATTAGTACTTTAGCAGTATACCATACATCCCATCTATTGATTAACTGTATATTAGCTATTTTTCTTTCATTTTCCATGGACTTATCATAAATAGCATCAAAAATAATTTCTCAATTTCATTTTTAGCTTTCTTTCTCTTTTCATTATTTGGATAATAAAATATTCTTCAAATATTAATTTGAAAAAATAACAGGTTTCAAAAGTTCTTCGAATGAATCAACTTTGAAAGTTGTAATAATTACTCTTGAAGACAACGCACCAATAATTTATTTGCTTCAAGTACCGAAAAAATGTTGTAGCATTTCTGCGAAAGAAAAGAGTTGTGAATGAATGGCTAGAACATAATCAAGGGTCACCTCGGGCTGCAAACTCCTCGTTTTGTAAATAAAGCCTTTCCGTACCGGTTACGAAATGTAATGTTATTTCATTATTACTATATTTATTTTATTTTTATAATGTGTATACGCACTTCAATAACTAAATTAAATAAAAATTTGTCAATGTATTCATAATTATTTCAAATACAAGTACGTAGCCTTGCACACTATCTACATTCATTTTTTTGAATACCTCTTACAACGTACATTTGTATGTTATTTATGGAAATAAATTATTTCGAAGGAGATTTTTTCCAAAATCTAACGTAAGTTTTATTTGAAGGATTTTTCTGTGCTCTAATAGGATTTCCGAATTTGAAATAAATATAATTCGGTATTATGTTGCACTGTTGCACAAGATTTTTCCCTTGCATTTTTTTCTCTGTATATGCATCGAGAACGATTTTGCATATCAGTTCGTTGACTTAAAATCGTTTTATCCGTTCTTTTTATGAACGATTTGATTTTATTGATAGTTGGAAGAGCATAATTATTATCTAATGCATATGGATCATTATCTAATGGAACATGGCATCAATGATTTAATTTTAAACAATTTCAATTAAGCAATGACAGAAAAGTAAATTATTTATTCTAATGTTTATTCCTGATCTGCCACTGTTTGAGTCTGAGACTAATTTATTATTTTCTAAAATACATATTACAAATTATTACATCATATAAATTTTTTCTTTCTGTAAACTTTATTAATCTAATAATGTATATAATGTAATATCTAAAAAAGTGAAAAATATAAATCTAATATATAAAAAATGAAAAATAGTACATTTCTTACCGAGTAAGGAATGATTTTATTATTATCTTTAGAATGATCTGAATTATTATCTACTCCTTGATCATCCTGATCCGTTGCAAATTGCTTGCGGAAAAGAGTTCCACAAAGGGTTTCTTGATCTTAGGAATCGGATAATTCAGCAAAGTGGCTCATTCTGTTGCAATCCGCACTGCATGTAAAATGAGTATTGATTTTGTTTATATTCGCAAAAAACACAAGGGTCCTTATGAGTACGAGAATTCATTCTGTTTTTAATAATACAGTTTATGTAGCGATAAATTATTTTACAAAAAATTACTGCTACTGGTTTCGAAAGTTTACCCCTTTTTATTCAGCAATCATCGCCTTTTATTTGGGTATATTAAAGATCTTCTAATGTTATACTAATGTTTTAATGTTCTATTTTTTATTATTACTTCTGATGTTCTAATGTTCAATTTCTCCTATACGTCTAACATTCGTAAATTGTATAAAATAATGCATTGAGTATCGTGTTCCGTTCAATATATATACATTAAATCATAAAATAAAGCCATTAAAATTCACTTAGAGTAATAAGAAATGTAAATGTAGAAATGCGTAAATATCCGACCCTTATACGGAATTATGTCTCGTGGCCATTTTCAGCCATAGAGGCTTTTGAATGATTTGCCAATTCGCGATGTTCCATCGTGAAAGCCTTCTGGTTGCTTCATATAGATTTCTTCCTTTAAATTGGCATACAAAAAAGCCCTTTTAACATCTAACTTTCCCAAACTTATATTTTTCGTGCAGCAAGACAGTAAAAATCTTATTGTATCATAACGAACAAGCAGACTAAAAGTTTCCTTATAATCTATTCGATTCTTTTATGAATAATCTTTAATTACTAAACGTGCTTTATATCGTTGTATACCGTCAGAATATTTTTTTGTAAATACCCATTTACAATTAATAGTTTTAAAATTTATAGGTTTATCTATGAGAATCAATATAAGCTACAAAATAGCTATATATGGATTTTTTTTAGTTTTTTTTTCTCGATCGGGATATGAATGTAATATTGAGTTTCAAATACTTTCATTTTTTCTAAATTTCATTGTTTACCATACCAGAATTCAAAAGCAGTCTTATTATCCTACCTTGTTGGACCCGTTCTATTTATTATGTAAGCTGCGGTATTTTTGGATTCAGCCTATAAAAAATTAGTAGTTTATATTTAGAGTAGATTATTGATGGCACTGTTTCCGTTACAATTCGATTTTCATGTTCTGCGAAACAGATCTGTTTAGGTGTGTTAGGAATATTTATCGAATGTATTACTCTTTTATTTTGTAAAAACGGACTTTATTTTGAAATTCACGACTACGGTCTTTATTCAATTCTTTAATTTGTTCGCCAAACTGATTTTCTATTTCAATGCAAAACAATTTTATTTTACCTGCAACTTCCCATTTATATTGAACGAAAGAAATATATCTGTACCTCGTGAAATCATTCTTTAAAATTAAAAGGTTTGAGCTTTCGACCATGAAAATGATTAAACTTCTCAGTAGATTTCAAAGTATTCGCTCTATTAACATGGAGCTTGACACCGTACTACCAAGTTCGCTCATCTTTGATGAAATATATTCTTCCATATATTTTGCGCAACATTTTCACATGAATCCCAATTAAAATCAAAAAAATTTTCTGCACCATGTTTAAATTTTCGTCTGATCTCATATCATACGCGGCATTTAATTTCTTCTACATTTGAGCTGCTGTCGTACAACTTAAAAGCAGGCTAAGAGGTTCCTTATTAATTGTGGCAACAATTAACATTATTGCAGCACGGCCTGCCTTCGTAAACCTCTGAACTAAGTCTTCAAAATTTGTTGCGCTCCTTATAGGATACTTGAGCGTATTCTCGTAAACCCGAAGTATATGCTGCTTTTCTTCCAGAAACGTACGTATTAGAAAACGCCATTCTAGCCAATTACCTTTATACCGTAGTTTTTCAATCTTAAAGATCCTTTCCATTTTTCTTCTTCTTTATATGAGAAATAATCACTTCTGTTAAAAACAGAATATAGCGATGTCTAGCTCGTGGTCAGATGTAACAGTACTCGCGTGTGTACGACAATCCAATAGACAGACAGTGTGTGGAAATTCCGGGAAAGAAAAGTAATTAGTCAGGTTAGAACAAGTATAGGTAATCGAAGGTTTTGCGTTAGGAGCAATAGGACTGGAGAGACAAAAGATTTTGAGGAAGGATCGTTAAAAGATCAAGACGCATGTGCGTGGATCACTGTTAACAGATAACAGTTTCTTGTATTAAAAAAGTACCTAGAGTTATAAGTTTTCAAATATAATTTTAACTATTATTATATTAAGATCAATAAAAGAGTTTATTTTATCATCCTAACAACCTTTCTCTTGGGTCTTCCAACTCATCTTATTAACACTCAATAAAACTTTTTTCTAATTTTATAAAATTATATTTTTTATTGTATAAAAGCAATTTTTTCAATTTCATATACACTAGCTACAACTGGGTTAATAACCTATTGCGGTTATATCCAGTGGAATGCAAACGATTGAATTTAATTTACAAAGAAAAAAATTACACAAAATATTTCTTATTACGTTTTATTTAATAATTAATGTGAATTATATACTTTTGAGAGGTACATATCAAAATCAACGACAACACATACTTAGATTTGGAACTTGTACGTAATGGAAGTCATGTAAAAAAACTCCGCTATACCAAATAATGTACCGCCAAATAAATATTCTGATAGGTTAGTATTTCTAATTATTACAATAAATAAATCTTTTTTGTTAATTTTGAAAATATTATGATCTATTTTTTAGTGTGGAAAAACTTTATAACAGGAGCATATTCACCGGCGGAAATGTTACATAATTTACAACGCCTTAAAAGTGATTTAAGCAATTTTATGAAAACTTAAAAGGAAAATACTAAAATGAAATAGAGGATTATATAATGGATGTTCAAGTGAATAATTCTGAGGGCAATATTATAATCACGTTTTTAATGTTATCTGCAAACGATAGATGTAATATTTTCTTAATTTTTAGATAGTGATTTCAATTATTCAATATAAAATGGAATATTGAATGGTTCGAAAAATTGGGATTGGTTGTACACTTATATAATTTATTTTTATAATATATTTTTTATTTTTTTGAGGCCCAGAATCCGAAAATGGAGTAATTAAAAGAATGCCTTGAATATATTAACATTACATGGTCTTGTAAAAGGACTTGTTTTAAAATTGTTCTGGAAATAAAATACATGTCCAAATATTTTTTTATTATTTGAATTTAATATAATCTGAAGAGTAAAAAAATATAGAAATTTTTTTCTCAGCCCATTTTTCTGAAAAGTAGTATGCTTAGTTTATAATGTGTAATGTTATTCTAATGATAATTTTTCAGGAAAAAAAATTCTGTCTCGAGGTCTCCCTGTAACATCATCAGCAGTAGTGTGCTTTATATTCACTTATTATATAATACTATTATAAACTTAGTATATAAGTTATATTACTCGCCCTATTTTTCTGAAAAGTTGTACACGTATAGTTATATTGCTTGAGGCGTTCATGACGTAAATTGCAAAAGCTTTAGACGAAAATTCATTGACAAATCCATAAGTACTCCCTACGAATCATGGTTTTCTAAATTTATCTCAGAAAATAAAAAAATTTTAAAAAAATTTAAAACCAAAATTACAGAACTCATCGAAATACATTTTTTTAATGCGATTTTTCACTACAAACAATATTTGTAAAGTTTAACAATATCCATCTTATTATCCCTGAGTGGTTGCTCATAAACTTAATACATATATAATTGAAAATATTTTTCTCGAGATATGCTACTTATAGAAAATAAATTTATCGAATAAAAAGTAGATATGTTAATAGATCTTCAACTTTTGTTTTCGTCAAATTCACTATGTTCAACCAAGGCCCAAAAAATATAAGAATTGGCAAATCGGGTGTCACCGCTTTCTGGAACTTCACCCCAATATTCGTTATGATAATAATGATTTGAAAAAAAACCAAGGTAATTTTTTGTCACTTGCGGGAGTGTCCAGTCACCAGACATGCAGTTTGTACACTCTCCATAAATTAAAATTTCGATATAAACTCTACTTTACATGAATTTAAAAAAAAATTTAAAAAAACAATAAAATATATTATTTATTAAATTATTTATTTTATAAATAAATAGAATAATATCTATAATTAAGTAACAATAATTGCAACAGGTGTACAATAAAAAAAATCATATTTTTGAAGGTACCTCATCAGTAATGTTGACAGAATTTAAGCAGTGAAAATTATGTTTAAAAAATGTGTACTTATGATCTTGATATTATAGCTATTTCTTGAAATTTTTTTCAATTCGTTTTCGTGCGCTGTCAGAACAGCAAAAGTTAACTATAAATTAATGTAACAATAGCCTAATGTCTCTACTCTTAAAGTAGTTTAATTTATTTATCAAATCGTATATAAATCTACTTTGTTGATATTAAAAAATGTCAAATCACAATGTTGATAAAAACTAAAAGAATAACGATCCAAGAAAGTAATATTGAATAATAATTACAGTTTGTTTCTGAATAATAAAAAACTTATATATTCTTTCAATTTGAATTTTCTAACGAATATTTAGAATCAAGATGATTATTTGTTTGAAATTCAATTCCCTTTCTTAATATTTGAAGTAATTTTATGAGTTGTTTGTCGTAGTTAAAATAATAAAATTTTCAAAGCCATGTTGATTTATAAAAATCCTTATACAATACCTATTTATAATATACGATAAACATAATATTATTATAATACTAGTACTAATGACATTAAATTAGTTACCGCGCGTCGAATTGTCGAACGTTGTTTGTCAGCTCGCCTATACGGCAGACATTGTGCTTCCGGCAACACACGATATGACCGCTTTTGTAATTAAATGTCTCCTCAAAATTACCATTGAAACTTAACTTTTAAGATATCATTAAAATATTTCGGATCAGAAATAATCAATACGCAGCTCTTTTATGAAAAGGATCTTTCAGTTTTCGGGAGAATTATTAATAAAATAAACCTCATTGACGGCGGGTTTCTCATAAGAGTTAAATCAGATTAAATTTCTGATATTCAAAAGGCTCATTTTCAAGACAGACTTTTATCTTATAATTTTTAATACTTGGTAACTACTTTCCAACCTATTAAAAATTGTTAGATTTCTACCAGGGACATCATACGTTGAAAAACCAAATCTGACTAAGCTGTTAGAATCGTAAAAAAATTTCTCAGACAAAAATTCTATAATAACTTGATATCAAGTTGATAAATTAACATGTTAAATTATCAAACCAAAATACACGTCTTCGAACTTATAATTTGCCACTTTTTTTCTTGTAAACGATTCGGCTGCTAGATTTGCAAAACACTTTTGATGTCAAAAAAATTAGTGCCCTTTAATTCAAAACCAAATAAGCTACAAACCATACCTTTATACTATATCGATCAAAATACACATACCAGAACTTATAATTTGTCATATTTTGGTTGTAAAGGATTTATGAGAAGAAAAACTTGTCTTGTAGAATATAGGCTCGGTATTTACTCGAGTCAAGATTCGTTTATTATTACGATACTTTTTCTACTTTTTCTACATTTCACACTAGTAAAACCTAGAAAAGACACCACACTAGAGTTTTGATAAAGCAGTATTTTTCTCTTAAAATAATTTAAAAAAATTATTTTTCCTTTAACATCGTGCTTTTTGTCGTTATTTTACTTTTTCCCCGACAATTCTGTACTTATAATTGACTTCTATACTTTATATATTTTACTCTGCTTATAATTTATTCATTTACTTTTTCACCTTCTTCACTTAAACACTATATTATTTTCTTGCTCCCCAAAACTATTTTTCTGTTTCTGTTGGATTATTTAAGCCTTGTCTAAACAATGTATCAAAACTACTTCAGAAACAAATATTCATAATTCTTATAGGATTGTAAATTGAGTCCGATTGCTACGATCCGCGTTGCCACTCTTTGTAATAATGTGCATCGCAGATGTTTTATTATTTTACAGCGTCCCGAATCTTTTTCATACTTCTCCGTAACGAAGGTCCATCTGTTTATCCTTTAGTTGTTTAGAGTTTTAGATTTGTTTTCTATATTAATGCAGGGATTCAGAACTCATAACCTTGAAATAGTTTATAGTTAGTCTTTTGACGCTCGTCCTCGTGGAAAGTCGTTACTTTATCGTCTTTAATAAATTCATTTTATAAAGTATTTCTCGAGTCTGATATTTTATTTCCTAATATTCTACAGCATAATATATATAAATTCAATAGTTTCTTTTCTATTTCCATAATATGTTTCCATCTTATCTTATTAGATCTTAATAAATAAGAAACGGTATAGGGCAAATATAGATAGATATATTTTAATACGATAGAATATAGAGTAGCATATTCTTATTATACACATAGTACACACTATACATATAAATGTAACATTATACGTAAAATTTGATTGCTTCTTCATTCTATATAGTTCGTTGATCTGATGTATATAGTTATTATACAATTTTCTACTGTACTTTGCCAATCATCTGGGACGTTTTATATGTATATTTTATTTAAAAAATTTTAGTCATATCTAATAGTATTTCTAGCGAAATTAAAGAATAACGAAAATATTCCTTGAACGCAATTGCTTAATTTTTTGCCTCTCCAATATAATATACTATAAAAGCCGTAAATGATTACGCGCCGTATTGGGATTAATTTCCAAATTCACTTATCTAATCGTCGATCGTGATCATTTTATGACGATAACCAAAATACGTACAAATTGGTGGATGGAGGGATGAGGAGGAGGAATAGAAAGTACGATAGCTTATGGCTAGGAAGAAGCGGGTGATAGCGAAAGAATTCACCTCCGAATAATAAATCGCCCGCCGTTAGCGACGGTGGCGGTGGCGCGGCTGCGGCTCGCCTCGCATACATATATATATATATATATATATATATATATATATATATATATATATATATATATATACATCAACGTATATATATATACACACCGCAACTACTGCTGATGCCCTGTTACAGCACCCCAAGATTCTTTTGTTCTCTCGGGTAGGCGCTCCCCCGATTGGCGGAGCGTTTCGCCTCCACCACATACCGCGACTTTTTGGGCGCGCGGCTACGCGCGCGCTCGCGTCGATATTACACACACGTACATAAGAGCGCTGTATTATATATACGTCACCGTGCGCGCTCCCCGCTAGCGACGGCCCCGCTTTATATATATATCCTCGAGGCTCATATTACCCTGTGATGCGGAGGAGTTGCTGCATTGTCCTCAGCTTTCTTAACCGCGTCTCAAGACGATTCTCGCGCTCTCTTTATCTCCCTTTCTCGGCCCTTCTATCCCTTTTCGGAGCTTGCGTATTGTAGACCACACACACATATATAGATACATTCTAAGTATCGAGCGAAAACACCAGCGGCGGTTCGAAGTAAGGAGAAGGATGGGAGAGGGAGAGAGAGAGAGAGAGAGAGAGAGAGAGGAGAACAGAAAGAAAGAAAGAGCCCTTTCCTCGCGTATAAGGCTGTATGCATTCGACTTGCACAGTCCCTTCTTCTCTCCACTGTCACTCCTTCCATCGTTCTTACGTGTATATTATACACATCGACGCTTTATACTTTTTTTCGCAAACACACTGCTGCCGTGTGTCTGTGTAGTCGTACGCGAGAGCGTGCGTGCATAAAATACAAGCGCGCCTACCGCCCCCCTTTCTCAATCGCCCATTGCTTTCTTATATAGTAAGCTGTTTTTCGAAGCGCGCAGTAGACGAAACCCGAGAATCGTCGAACGGCTCTCGGGGATTTATAAGCGCGAGGGAATTATGTAACTTTTTTTTTCTCGGCGACTATATACGTAGTATACCTGTGTATATATTCATGCGCCATCGGCTCGCCTCGCGTGCGCATTGGCACGTGCACGGTATCGAGGTAGTCCGTGGTGGAGAAAGTATTTCTGGCGGACGAGATTATAGACGTCGGACGAGGGTGGTGGGGCGAGCGTACGGAAAAATGCCTTTGGGCTTATAGGATACTGTTAGATTAGGCAGCAAAATGTGAGGTATTTTAAATGGCAATTTCTTATGATTGCCTATATATTTTTCGGCGTAGGATGATGCTATCATAATCAAGTTGGAAGTCTGCTTCTAGTGATAGACTGTAAAAGATTAAAAAATAAAATGAATTTTTATATGTTGGATATTTTTACTTAAACTCAATTAAAATTATTAAATTTATTATAAAATCATTAAAATTTTTTTATATTTTAATTTTTTTATGTCATTATTTTTTAATCAACAGGGTTTATGTTTCAACTTCATTGAAATCCGTATAATTCTTTCTTTATATTCTAATATGTAGAATATTGATTTTCTTGATAATCGACAAAATGCATTGGCTAAAACTATTGTAAAACTTTAATGAAAATTTAAATCAAATTGCAGGAACTACTTCTATAGAAATTTATTATTCACTTATAGTAAATAGTGTAAATAAACTTATCAATCTTAAAATCTCTGAAACTGTTCTAAAAAAATCTTTGAAATGTTATTTTTCGTGTTATAACATAACCTATGCGTGTATATAGTTTGAAATTGAGCATGGAATTGTTACTTATCTATAAAAATTCTTTTACGAATCCTTTTCAAAAATTTCGTACTATGCTACTACTCTATAATACTGCAGATATATACTACGCAGTAACGTCTTACACCAGATACTGTTTCGCTGCTTACATAATCTATTAAAAGCAGTAATGCGTTTTAGTTGTGAATTTCCCCAATGAACCCCAAGCTTTAACTTCGTCAATCTTGACAACAGGCAACGGGGAGAAAAAGCTTCTAAGGCGTTTTTGTTCTTCCCGCTTGCTCCCTTACTATCACCCCTTATCCCTTCCGTACGTAACTCAGAATTCACTCTCTCACTTTTTTTCCGTCTCTCTCTCTCTCTCTCTCTCTCTCTCTCTTACTCACTCACCCTTCTTCTAAAAGTTAACTCTACCATCATCATTGACTCCTATCACGCGCTTACTGCAAATTATTCCACGCTCATAATTCCCTGATAGTCGATGGCACAAGTTGTCGATCATATATAACCGGTAAAAATGTGTATCAAAATACATGTATCAATAGGCTTTTCTCATATTATCCTAAATTGACATCTTTAAAATGGGAAATATGATATTGTTCCCCTTCAACCTAAGGATCTCAATATTAACTGTGGATACGTGTTAGAAAACTTTAATTTTTGCACATGTTATATAAAATCAATTAAATTTAAGATAAAATATATATAGTTTGCACATATCACCGCCAAGAAAGGTTTTATATAGCTAAATAAATACATTTCCAGAAAGAAAATTTAATTTTAACGATGAAGATCATGATTAGTAAAGTAAAAATATATTTTAATATAAAATTGTTTATTATTTATAATAACTGCAGCCTTCTCTTTAAGCGAGTTAGAATGAGGATTGTGGTGGATATTTTCTTAAGATATTATATGTTACTTAGCAGAGAGACGAAATGAAAAATTGGCCTAAGTGTTTTAACCAAAAGCCAGAGTTATGAAAATGTTAGACGTGTTGTAGATTGTACAGATTTTCATATAGTACAGAACACTGCTCAAAATTGTCGTCAAGTATTGGCTTACTCTTTTTACAAGTCTAACAAGATTCTGAAAGTACTGACAGCTCTCTTGCTGGTAATATTTCATATATTTATAGTAGAGTGTACGGTGAACGAACCACTGACTTAGTTCTAGTTCAACAAATAATGTAATGCAATTATTGGAACCTTGTGATGGTGTGATGAAGGATCTTGGTGTTTTAATTGATGAAGTTTGTGTGATAAATCAATGGCAATATACTTGACCACTATTTTTAAAAAAGAAGACACAGTTGACACAAGAATTAATTTTAACTACTTAAATTGCTAGAACTCATGTTCACGTGGAAAAGTCAAATTATCGAATTCCAACTTTTTGAATTTTTGGAACCGTTTTGTCTACAACGATTGTGCCAATTTTAGAAGACATTTTGACAGTGATTTGTGGTATCATTAATATAAGTGCACCAATATTAGGTAACAGTAAATTCGTGAATACTGAACAAATTATTTTGTTTGTGTAATTTGTGTATTCATCGAATTTCATTCTAAACGATATTTAGTTTCTAAAAATTAATAATATTCATTTATCATTTTAATGTTATTAGCCATTTTTTAAAAATCATACTGAATGAAAAATTTATTTTACCCTTAATCAGTTCATTATTGTAAAAATTCTAAAGTTCAGTGAACATTGTGTATAATTTTCATATTAATTTAAGGATGGAAGCAGAAATGATTAAAAAATATGTATAAACAAATTCATAGTGTTCTCTACCTTTTTAATTTCTCTGATAGCAAATGAACATATAATCTTGATGATTATTTTGTAAAAAAAAATTAAATTTGAAAATAGCACTATCATAGTTTAATCCCTGTATTTTGTTGTTATCAACCACATAGTAATAACAAAGTACAGGGCTTAAGCCACGTTAGTTCTATTTCCAAGTTTATTTTTTTTGCAAAATAAACATATGCCTGGTAGGATATACAGCATTTTGAATGACTAGAAGAGCAATTTTTTGGCATTTTCAAAGCGCAAATATGTTTACATAAAAATGCTACAATAACGCCTTGTAATTGGCCAAATAAACAGTCAAACTACAAGACTTTGTATGTATAATAATAAATTTTTAAAAACTGATGATGGAGCGAATCGAAATTATCTTACACATCTTACACCACTAATGTTGATCTATATTTTTCACTACAAGTTAAAAAAGCATCCGCGATTAAGTTAATACACCAAGATCTATAACTAATCCATTTGCACATGTTTTACTAGGGATATTACATTACATAAGTCGAGAGATATAACTACTATTATCATATATTTAGTTTTTATTTGTATGATTGTCTTAAAATACTGTAAATAAATATATAATAAATATATAATATGAAGTACTTATAAATGCTGTATAATTTTTTTAATGTATATATGTAAAATTATACATTTATATTAGAAAACAGATATAATCTATAAACATTATTTATTAGATATAGTGTGTTAGAAAAACACATACAGTATCTACAGATCAAATACGCAAGTGCGTGCACACGTACACGTACATTCATTCACAATCTATTGATTGTCTATGATCATAATCACAATCTATTATGTATCGATAATAAATAGACCTACAATAATATATTTATGTAAATTGATAACAATAAATAAAATACATCCAACTATAAGTTTAGCCTAAAATAACTAAATTTTGTCCGCTATATCATCACTATATTTGGGCAAGAAAAACAATTTTGCCAAATACAAAGAAAAACATTTGCCCAAATACAGCGTTTGACTGTTTGGTCTGACGCAAGTCTTATACGTCAGAAGCGTATGCTTTTACGACCAAAGGCTTTTAAGTAACGCAACGCATGTATTAGCAATATGCTTATTTAAATATTGAATATTTCCAAATATTCGATATTTAATTAAATAATTAGTTCTAGCAACAAAGATTTATTTATAACAAAGTTAGTAAATATAACAAGTATATTATAGGACTTCTACGAGGGTGGATTGATAAGTTTCCGGCCTGATCAAGAAAAACAACGTTTTTAAGAATTTTTTTTTATTTCTCAACATAATCTCCGCCAAGGCTGATACATTTCTCATAGCGGTGTTCTAGTCTAGTAATGCCATCTCTATAGACTGATTCGTCAAGCTCCTCAAAATACCCATTTACAACTTCGATTACTTCTTCATTGTCCGCAAATCTCTTACCGCCAAGCCATTTTTCGAGGTTAGGAAATAGATAATAGTCACTCGGGGCTAGGTCTGGAGAGTAGGGATGGTGCGGCATCAATTCAGACTTCAGATCGTTGATTTTAGCCGTCGCAACGATTGACGTGTGCGCTAGTGCGTTATTGTGATGAAACAAGATTGTTTTCTTCGCCAGATGAGGTCGTTTAATTTTCATTTCGTGACTCAGCCATGTTTTGGGCAACATCAAATACTGGCAAATTCATGTTCTAAAAATGTTTTCAATTTTTATCAGGCATCGATTAAGATTGATTTTGTAGTTCAGTTTCAATACCATTTTTTGACAAAATATTATAAAAAAGGCTATTTATTTAGAATTCGTTTTAAATTCTTTCATTGTTCCAATCGATAAAAATTGTTTACCAAAAAAATGAATTTAACAAATGTTAATATCAGACGATCAAATTGTATAAACATTCACATTTCAAAATGGTGCTACCTTAACTAAGTACAATTTATATTTCAATATTTAAAGAACATAGACATACGGAATAGTATCTAGTATATATAATATATATATATATATATATATATATATATATAATATATATGTTTTATTATTAAATTATAGTACATTACTTTGTTACTGTAGGTTAAATAAATTGAATAAAGAGATTGTGTTTAAAAATACTTTCCCACACTCGGGGCGCAAAATACGATTTTCTGCAGCTGTCTAGAAGGAGCAAAATACTACTTTTCCTCCCTAGGGAGGAAAAGTGTTTATGGCCGCTTCCCGACCAATCAGAAAGCAGAATTTTACTTTTCCTCCCTTGGGAGGAAAAGAGAATGAACGGAACCGTGTAGTCCGGTAGGATTCACAGTTTTCCGTGTCTGCGTAACATCTGGCATTTACGATGTTTAGACTCACGAGTATATGCGCCAGTCGACCGCGGGCTCGATCTTTTTTTTTGCACTTTGAGTTAGGTATTCAAGATTTTTAAATAAAATAGGATTTATATTCTATCTGAAATTTATTATAAAAATTCTTATGTTTTTTAAGTATTAAAGATTATCTATATCTTTTTTTAATTAGTTTTAATTTGAAATTCTATTTATTATGTTAATAAATTTTTTTAAATTGTAATTTGAGCGTAGATTATTAACAAACTTATAATCTTCAATTGATTAGTCTTATGTATCTATAGAAAAGGGGGGCTCCGTCCCACAACCCCAGCTGGGGTTTCACCACCTGCACCCCCACCACCCAATCCTACATCTCTTCTTAACATACTTTATCAATTTCCAAATAAGAGGAAATTATTTAATTTAATTTTATTCAATTCAAGTAAATTTCAGATATAACCTTAAGAGTAAACTGATTATATTATTTTTTTTTTCAAACCCAACGAATTATATTTTATGTTAGGGTAACTTATTTCAGAGCGAGTATCATTTGGACCTTTAGATTTTATACCTGCTCGCTCTATCGAACCATGACTAACACATGGGGGGGGGGGTGATATTCTTTAATTCTGTGAGTTTGCCGTTCAATTTTTTGTGCATTTCTTTGAGAAAGACAAAGCGCCCTCGTATGGGAAAATAGTATGTGACACACGGGAGCAAAGGCGTAATCTTCCATTGATTAGTCTTATTTATTTTTAGAAAATCTTTCTTGTATCAATGGCTGCAACGAACTACGCTTGAGAGAATTACAAAGATTCGTTGACTTTTTTGTGAATGCAAGAATCGATAAATCAGTAGAAATTATGTAATTACGGTACTACCTGAGACGTTTTCCTACGACGGTTATGTGTTGAAATTCTCTAATCACTTTATTATTATGGGATGTTGAGGTTTATTCAACAGATTTAAAGGACGACTGCCTATTAATATTTTATGCATTGTATAATGTGTTTCAAAATATGAAATCTAATGAAACTTCTATACTTTCATAAATATTCGTACACGTGTCATTTTCAATAGGGCGAATACAGTAACTTATTTGCATTTCGCCAAACATAAACGCCATTTTTATTTAACTATATGTGATTTTGACATCCCCCATACATACATTTAAAAATATAGAACAATCAGTATAAAAAATTAATAATTATAAGTGGATTAATAATTTTATCCTTTTTTTATACCTTCACTAGAGCAATAATGACGCGTAAAAGGCGTAGTTTCATAATTCTTTAACAATGCTTGTGAGTATTATTTCTTCACTCAGATTTTGTGTCAATACAGGTTAAAATATTTTCCTTTTCTGAAAAAAAATTTTTTTTATTCACTAAAAATGTATCATGCGCATCATGGACGACAATGAAATAAATTTTTTATAGTTGTATATATATTGATAAAAATTTATTTAATATGAAAATTATAAAAAAGATATATAAAGATAAATTTTAGTTTTAACATATCTATGTGCAAAAATACCGTTGTTTCATTCATCAGCAACTGGGTGCTGAAGGCTGAGTTTGGAAAAATTTACGAATAGCATTCGCGCTCAATGCTTCTCTTTGCACCGCTATAGTTCTCGCTGACCGACTATTCGACAAAAAAGTGGTCGAAATACCTTCAATCCATGCGAAATATCATTATCAACTATTGCTTTGAATTTTGATTTGCTCATTATCGCTTTTTTGACTCTTGACGAAGTTGAACTCTTCCAGTGCATGGATTGGCGCTTTGTTTCAGGATCATCGATAAAAAACCAAAATTCATCACACGTTATTATCCTTTGGAATATGTTTTAGTCATTTATAATCGCATTTCAAATGCCAATACAAATATTTTTGCGAGTTTCTTGTTGTTCAAATGAGAGGTTTCTAGGCACCAGTTTTGCATACACTTTTCGCATATTCAAAATTTTCATGTAAAATTTGCCGCACACATTTTTTGTCCATTCAAAATTTTCAATTGTACTTTTTCGCATAACGAACTGTAATATAGAAGAAGTTTTCTTCATCCTAACCTACAGATTGCACCTTCGCTGCTTGATTACGGTGCTCATGAGGGAAAATATAGTCCTTGCTTAGTACGAAAATGCGCTTCTTTACGAATGTCGTTGCAACCCTCGGCTTCGCTTCGGGCCGCAAACCTCTCATTTTGTAAATAAAGCCTTTCCACAGTCGGTAAGAAATATACTATTAAAAAAAATGTAATTTATTTATACTAATGTGTGGTATAGTTTAATCTACTGATAGCTTTCTGCAAGAAATCTAATGATGATTGAAGAATTTTAATAGGCCTGCAGTTTCTGAAAATGAAAGGTGGAAATAAAAAATTGTTTATATACAATGCTTCGGATTTTTTTATTATTAAATTTCTTATAAAGACAAAGACAAGATATATTTTAGTATTTAACGAAGGATATTGAGCTGTAGTCTTTCGTGAATTACAAAATTATATGTTATATATTTTCTGTCATAGATAAAGTATTTAATAATATAAACTCTCTGAATTTTAATCAGTGGAAATCACCCCACTATCTTAAAATATTAGTGAATATTCCGCTGTTTACTCAAAGTGATTTCTATTTTCACTGGGCTCCGTCCAGTTCTGTTCAGTTCACGTTCTGGTCTATTGACTTCAACGACTGAGTAGCTCCACGATTCTGTAACTAAGTCTTAAACATCATATAATAAATCTGTGTTACGTTTCTCAAGTGCTTGAACAAAAGTATATCCAAGTAATCGAGGAAATGATTTAGATTTATCCTCATTTTATTTAAAGATTTGCAAATAAAATATTTTTAAATATAATAATTTAATAAACATATATGAAGTCTTTTTTTACTATAAAACGACTAAATAATACATTTGCATAAAAAACATACTTTAAATTTTCACATTGCCGAACTCGTTGTCAACGCTGAGGCTCTTTCTATACTACTACTGAAATGTCTCGTAAATTATACTTATTCTTATCCGTCGAACGAAAAAAAAGAGCAATCGCGCCTGCAGAAGTCGAGACCTTGATGCCATTTTCGGCTAGCAAAGGCTTAGGAAAGCAAAAGTGGGCGCATACATTCCAATGCGGGCCGCAGGCTCGCGCGTGCCGCGCGGAATTAGAGGAGCGCGAGAAGGATACGCGCGAGCGAGCGTGGCTCGCTCCTCCCGGCACGTGTGATCCTGGTAACATTGACATCTATGCGATTTATCTTTCTTTAGTTGGGTAGTTAGGGACAAATTGAACTCGCCTGACACGCGCGCCATCCAGGGGCATAAACGCGGAGCCGAGCGCTTTTTTCCGTTAATAAAAACGAAGGGGCGAGAGAGAGAGGCGTACCTTCTGTAATAAATCATTGTCCATGATATACTAGTGTTCGTAAACTTCGAGTTTTTTTAAGTATATAGCGAAGTTTTAGTATGGATTAATAAGCTTATTAAATACTTATCATTTTTATATATCTTTGCCTTGCTTCTAGACATGTCGAGTAATAAATGGCTAAATAAATAATTGTAGGGAAAAAATTTGATACTTATCAACTAGTGCACGAAATTAAGTAATTCAATTAGTGTATTTTCTACCTTAATTTCTATAACTAAACGAATTTTTTAATTTTGTTTGGATAGCATCTTCCACGTTATATACTAATATAAGTATGGAAAATAAAAATTGCACATATTAACTAAAAGATTTTCTTCTAAAATTTTAACGATAATATGGGCTATAAAACAATAACCCACTTGAGAAATTTATCAAAGTCTTTTATAGTAATACAGTAAAATATATTCATTTGTAAAATGATATGCTATATTCATATATTGATTTAACGGAAGGAGTAATTCATACATAGAATATGAAGAAATGATATTCCTACTCTTTCATGTTATGTGGATAATATGTGTTTCGTATTGTGAGTTATATACATATTACACGTATCTTATCTGTCAATATTATTCACCCGGAAGAATATACGCTATAATGAACGTAATATACGATTCTTGATGTTACTTTTGTAAACTGCCTATAATAAAGATTATTTTTCAGCCATTTAACGAAAAATGTCAAGAGAATAAATAAATTATGGATTTTCATTAAAAGTACAAATAAGTAACTATTTGATTCTCCTCATAGTATTGCTTTGCGTTCAAAAGTATAAATCTGTAATATACCTTCATTTTATAATGCACGCTTAAGTATAAATGTAGTCCGACTTTTATTTCATTACACTTAATCCATTTTTAATCATATAATATAATTTTTTCTTCATACTACAAGAACCTAGTTGTATGTCTATTATATTACCTAACCTAGATATAGACACTTAAAATTTTAAATAAGGAAAAATAATATTTTAATATTTTATATACTATTATATAGGATGTCTCAAATATGATTCTACACACTGCCGGATCGGTAAACAGCGGGGAAGTTCGTTTATAAAGGTTCTGTGCATTTGTAAAGTTATTGCAGCTAATTTTTGCGCTAGTTGCCAATATTCATCTTATATCTTTCAATAGATTTTAATGGATCTCTGTGGTATTCGTAGTCGTTATTAAATTCAAAGCAGAAGTAAATGGCCTAAATTCTTATAAAATATTTTTTAAACATCATTCAGTTGATCCAATATATCTAAAATATTACTGTTATTTATTTATCTTTATTATTATTTAATAAAGAGAGGTTACAGTTTAAAATATTATATAAATAACAAATACATGGAATACACAAATTCTATATGTAATAATAAAATTTTATAAAGCTGAGCTTTCTAGTTGGCAGATTAAAGCTAGATTGAAAATTTTGCCAAATAAACTAAAGCTCGCGTTCAAATAACCATTATTTATATTAATTTTATAATACATAAAACAAGTTAATGTGGAAGTTAAATGATTACCATAGCAAATTGTTACCCGTGTGTAAAAATTCATTAGTAATCATCGTCGGATAGTCCCAGGAAATCCCTTAATTTAATAAGTTTCTGGTTATAAATTATGGTATGGTTCCTAACAGATATGTCCCATTTTTTGAATGGATTCAGGTCAAGTAACCCGGACTCTACTCTATCTGGTTTATCATGAAATTTATAATAAATAATATTCTTAAATAATAATAAAATTACAAAAAATAATAATTTATAAAACAATGCCTGCCTAGAATCATTAATGAATTCCCTTAAATTAACCTGTTTATTGATTTGACTAGAAGAGCATTGGAGATTCCCATCGGGAAATCTAATGAAATTGAAGCTCCAAAGATATTCAAGATTTCCTACGTGGTTTTTAGTTGGTTTCTGGCTAGATTTATTTGTATAAGGAAAAAACTCCGTGAAACCTAATACGAATTCGGCATTCATGCTGGGATCGTGTCTTCAATTTCTACATAAGAATTGGAAAAATCCGAGATCTACGTAGATATATAGGACCTAGACTACACGGCACATAATAGCATTATTGAATAGTCCGCAGATAATCTCGGGATAAAGCACATTCTTTTTATGTTAATTAAAAATATTAGAATCAGATTACCTCATTCCAGGTAGTTCGCTTAACTTACATATTTAGTTTATTTATACGAGAATTTGACTATCTATAATACTGGATCTTGCAGAGGGGAAGGAAGCGATACTGAAGCGCGTGCCTTTCACAATGTTCGTTTTGCAACAAAAAACGGATTCCAAAAGTTTATGTTAAGAGATCGCAGACTTTTAAAAAATGTGATACCAAAGAAATTCGACAGAGATAGTCACACATTAATTAAAAAACTTTTGGAATCCGTACTTTGTTGCAAAACGAGGATTATCATTCCGTGGCACGGATAATGTCGATTTTCTTAAAACTTGTGCCGGTTATTGAGTTCTATTCTGCATATTAATACAACATATCGATACCTAAAAGAGTTAAGTTAAAGTTTCTTACTTGTCAAAAATAATTTGTAAAGAATTCATAAATTTAATGGGTAAAGATGTTTTGAAACATAAAAACTGGAATAAATATCAGACAAAAAATGGGCTTCTTGAGATTTCACAGGTTGATCAATTATGGCATGTTTTTCGTCATTACGCCTAGATGGGTATATGAATGTGTATGACCGTTTTTTGTTTCCTTTAGCATATAGCTTTCTTAAAGGAATAGAGTAAAAACGTATGCCCACACAGCACTGCAGTGGCAATAGTCAACGCATGAAGAGACCTAAGCATACAATGAGGCGTATGACCCGATGGACTTACATCGGTCTAATCAGTTCGGGACAGGTTTCTATAGATATATATATATATATATATATATATATATATATATATATATATATATACACGCGAGCGCCCGGAATAGAAAGAGAAAGTGTAGTCGAGAGCGCGTCGCGCGCGACGCGATCCGCGCTTGAACGGTCGCCACGTATCGCCGTCATAGTTCCCTGATTGTGCGTGCGGTCGTTCCGTGAAAAAAAATTGCCCCAGTGGGAGGAGCGTGCGCCACAGTCACGTACATCCCGCGTGTTAGCGCACGCATCATCGACTCGCTCCCACTTCCCCCTTCAGCCGTATATATATACGACGACGTGCGCACGCACCGCGTGAATTTCGGACGAACGAGATAGAGAAAGAGGGAGAGGGCACGCGCTAGCGCGAGCCTATCGGCTACATGATATCCTACTACCGATCACTTCTGCAAATCTTTCAAGCGTCTTCGACGCGCGCGATGTATACGTGGGCCCGCGAGGCAGCCCCGTGATGCGGTGCGTTCGGCCGTATAAGATGACACAGCGGCGTCACGGAGTTACGTATTAATTTTTGCTCTTTCCGCGCGACTCATCTATTGGTAAGTATACACTTGTACTTATATCGATGTGTTTTTCTTTCTCCGTTATGCCCGTTTCGATTGGGAGGGTATGAAAATATGGCGCGCGGGTGCATGCGCACAAAAGCACATATATATTTACGCTTCATCGAACTGCCGCGCGATCGTACACCCTATACTGTACGATCATCTCCTTCGTATATTTTTCATCCCCTGGCCGATTCTACAGTGCGCGTGAGCGCGAAGCTATACGTGGCGGTAATGAGTGAATTATTCTCGATTGATAAATTCCATCAGGAATTGGAAAAACGATTAAAATAAGCAACCTGTTTTTTTCATGGAAAAGCGGGAAATATGGAAATATATTATATAGAGTACCGAAAAGCAAATTTTCCGAATTATAAAATTAATATATTGGTGCACAAATAAGTTTCCAATGTTTTTTTCTCCAAAATGTGAGGTTTGATTATGAGAACATGATTGCATATCCTTTATTCAAAGTGTCGTCCATCGGAACTTATAGACTATAATCTATAAGCTTTTTCCCATCTTTCTGTCAATTTATGAATTCCTGACCAAAAAAATTTCTCGGCTTTCGAATCCAAGAACGTATTGACCTAATTTTTGATTCCCTCTACTGAATTAAAGCGTATTCCGTAAGACCGTTCTGTATTGATCGAAACAAGTTGTACTCAGATGTTTCCAAGTCTGGACCGTAGGGCATGTGAAACAGAATTTCCCATCCACTATTCTCCAAATAGTTTTTGACCGATGCCGCAATATGTGACTGAGCGGTATTGTGATAAAAAATAACGGATTAATGCCTGATTTCATATTCTTGCCGTTTTCCTATAATGCTCGCTTCAAACGAATAAGTTGGGTTCGATATAATGGTCCTTTGATACTTTGACTACTCGGAAGCAGCTTGTAGTATACGAAACCCTTTTGATCCTATCATATGCAGAGCATCGCCTTATTTAGGTGAAAATTTCGTTTAGGCGTCGCTTGAGCGGGCTTGTCAGGCTTTGTATACGATTGGTGGTTTTTAGGATTATCATAATATATTCATTTTTCATCACCAGTGACAATACAATGCAAAAATGATTTATTTTTATACTGCTGCAATAACATTTCGGACATGGAAATTGCCTTTCAACGTCTCTCGACTTTAATTTGTACGGCATCCATTTTCCAACCTTTTGAACGAAATCCAATGCTTTAAGGCACAGGGAAATGGCATGTTGCGTGACATCTCACGATGCAGCAAGTTCTTCTTAAATCTGACACGCATCCTCATTCAGCACAGTGTCTAATTCCTCGTCTTCAAAATTTTTCGGCTTTCCGGTGCGATCCTTGCCTTTAACTTCATATTCACCTTTTTTTAATCGTTTGCGGCACGGCGATTCACCAATACATTCCGCCCCATAAGTTTACGAAAGCAAATGATAGGCTTCAGCCGCACTTTTCCTAATATTAAAAAATACAAGCAGCTCTTCCCGCAAATGAAGTTTCTTTGGCTGGAAATTTGCCATGATTTTACGCGATAAAATAAATGACATCGAAAGAAATGATCAAGTATAATGCTGCAAAGTTGTTGACAGATACATAATCGACAAATACAACATATGAGGTCTGACATTTCTGCCCGAGCTCCATTGTTGATGCCATCTTTTGATAAACGCTGGAAACTTACTCGTACGCCTAATAAAATAATATATATTATATATATATATATATATATATATATATATATATATATATATATATAATTGTAAAATTCTGAAATTTTTTTAAAGAATTCGGATATTGATTAAAGCAGAAAGAAGTTTCCACAAGGAAAAGCTAGTATAATATTCAAAAAGGTAAATCGAAAAAAAATTTGGTTCACTCAAAACCTTCATTATTCTTTGCGATTGAACTGGCCTGATTAATTACCAGAAATTTGCATTAGCAATATAGTAAACATGAAAACAGTAAAAGAATATCGAAAAATATAAGTAAAACTTCATTCGAAAATTGCTATAAAAAAGCATCTGAATTAATTAATAAAACAAAATACATAGGATTAATTACCTTTCAATGCTAAATTAGGCTCTTTTCATATAATAGATTTGTTTCCTTTGATCCTAACTGAGAATTTGTTATACGTACTTAAGAACAAACGAGATAAAGATGCTAAGTTAACCTATACGACAAAAGAGAAGTTTTTTCATATTTTTTCATTTCATATAGATCCAATCTTTTCATATTTCATATAGATGCACACACATGCATACACACACACACGCGCGTGCGCGAATACCTTGCTTACTTGCATCTACTTCATGTGCATATGATGATTTCTTTTTTTTATCAAAAATTATAATTTTCTGTCTAATGCTGATGCATAATATTATATAAATTTTATATAATATATATATATATATATATATATATATATATATATATATATATATATTGTAACGAGCACCGTGATACAAAGCAAGGCGCCACTCACGAAGTAGAGAGAGACAGACGGCTGGCTATATTTGTTTTTCTACTTTAGGGAATATTGGAGAGTGGGCGTATTTGAAAAAGCAGTTCGCTTAACTGTTTTCTAGAGGACGCATATAGCATCGTAATTGCTCTCGTTAAAATATCATAGTTTTATAGCTTGTGATTAAAATATTTCGTCATTCTCGGTTTTTTGTGACTCTTATGTGAGGCTGAGTTGTATTGTGCTGTCATCCATTATACGCTGCATTTTTGAACGGAATACTGCTTGTACAGGAAAAGATTCTTCACAACAGAAAGACAGCACAGAAGATATCGGCTAAGCAACGTCTACACTTTCTCACTAAGCCGTAATTCTAAAAAATATTCTTATTATTTAACCCTTAGACTGCCGGCATTTTTGCCTTATAAATTGATATTTTTGATGTGCAAAATTTATACATAAAAACACCTCATATCTCTAGAGTAGCTGTCAAGGTTACAGGTGGCTCATATATGAGCCAGTTCGACAGTCTAAAGGTGAACGATCGATACAAGTAACTATATACGGTATATATAGGACCGGGAATATTGAATTTCGAATTAAATAAAAAGTAACAGTCGCATGAGTCCGCAATATTTGTGTGCATGAACATTGGTTCAAGCGGGAACCACACGCACACAAGCTTAAATGTTACTACTTGACTTGTGCGCATCGGCCCTACTGCGAATGTTGTTCATATACACAAGCAGACCGAAGTAGAGTGTCGGGATAAAAATATTACATTAGATATATTTGATACCCACCAGATGATACACTTGTTCTTGTGACTATTTTGTAGTAAGTTAGTATATATTTCTAAGTATTTTTACTAATTCGCTTCGGATACTAATACGGTACATAGCGGGTACACACCGTAGGTAAACTAAAATTAACAACATACATTATTATTTTAAATGTAATTAATTTGATTGAATAAATAGTTATTTGTTAGTAATATATCCATGGAAATTTATTTGTTGAATGATAATAAGTTCCTTTAAATTTCCTTTATGCCTCCAAAAATAAAAATATAAGTGATTTTAAACATTCGGAGCGATTTTTGGACCCTGCAGCCTCCGTGGTACTCTTGGTTGAAATTAGAGTTTTTATTTAATTTTATGTTAATTTATTTAATTTAATCAAATTAATTTTTGTTTAATAAATACCAAGAGTAGAATTGACGGCCGAGTTGTAAAAATAATTTCTTACCAATATAATAAAATTGAAGGCCATGGATATGGAAAGATATAACTACAAAATTTAGAGTAATTACAAAATTGTTTATAAATTGATATAAATTTACTAGCTTCTTCCGTCTAAAGTAAATCGAATATATACACGAAAAAATCACATGCAATTATAGCATATAGATTTTACTTGATTGTATCAAAAAGTATAGTGTTAACGATTACACAAAAATAAAAGGGTATGTTGCGTCCAGCAACCATACATGTATTTTTGAGGCAGGTCAAATCGTACGGCGCGTCATTGCGTATACTTCCCGACGATTTTTAAAACGGGGGGAAGTAAGCAACGGAATCGGGAAAGGGGAGAAGGCGATACCATATTAATGAGAGGGAGCGAAGAAAGTGCAGAAGGTATGGCAACGCTGTTTGTACGCCGAAAAAAAATATACGTTGAATATACAGTCTCCAGAAAATTCCAGTATAATCCCTGGAAAATTTTGGAGACGTATAAATGGTATACAAGGGTATTCGCCAATGTATATGGGCGACTAACTGCGTAGCTCGCGCCTCCCTCCCCCAATAAAAGTCCGACCAGATGCGGCCCGAACCGTATAGCTAGGCCGCAGGTCCGTCCGCAGCGCGCACTGGCCGCGCCGAAATGACGACTCGGACTGAAATGCCCCTTTCTACCTCCCCCAGCGATGCTATCTTCCCGTAGAAAAGTCGGAAGAAAGCGAAATGCGCGCTTGAGCGTCATTTATGGCCTCCTTTGTATACAAAGTATGAAATCCGAGAGGCCGTCGAATATCACCAATGGATTTGACGAATGCAACTTAACAGAGAGTTTTACAATATATGATGAAAACTCAGAGCCGAAGAAAATAATATTTTGAAGAATATTCGAGAATAAAATATGAAACGTCGATCTACGAGTAATTTATTACTACTATTATTACTACATTTATTATTATTATTAAAATTGTTATTTTTTTATTATTATTATAATTACTACCGATTATTTAAAATTCTAATTATTTTACTATATTAATAATATACGTTATAATTAATTACTATAATTATTATTATCATTACAATGATTATTATTATTATTATCATTGTTATTATTATTACCTACGATCTATAATTACTACCGATTATTTAAGATTCTAATTATTTTACTATATTAATAGTATACGTTATAATTAATTACTATAATGATTATTGTTTTTCTATAATGATATTGCAAGATATGTGTTTGTAATCTAGAACTAGTACTATTAACTAAATTATATTACTACGTTGAAGAATATCTTCATCAAATTATTTTATATGTTATACTGTACCAATCTTTATAATTACTAAATAGCAAATATTGTCTATAATGTTTAATATTGATTATCATTATTTAGTAACGTTATATATATATATATATATATATATATATATATATATATAACATAAATAATCTTTTTAATTATCCTTTTCAGTTTTATTTTGAAAAAAAAAAAAAAAAATATATATATATATATATATATATATATATATATAATATATAGAACTAAGATAGATTTAAGAAATTTGTAAGAGATGAACGGAGGCTGCTTTGTTTTTACGAAAAGCCCCACTCCATTTCCCCACCATAACCGAATTTTCCGTGGAGAAAATTTCGGCGGCGTCGCAGCCCGGGTATAAATACGGGCGCTCGAACACGCAAAAGTCAGACTGCCAGCCATGTTCGATCCGCGCGTATCTTAACAGAGTTTTGTAAAGAATATATTGATTTTAATAAAAAGTAAGTTAGAAAAATCTCGTTTTGCGTTGTTTTCCTTTAAATCCGCGAAGCACGCGCTCAACTTTAGGTCGGGGGACGCTACTCTTTGCAGGCAAGAAAATTGCCGCTGGACTTTGCAGTCTCCGCTAAAGTTTAGCGCGGATAGCTAGCGAGGTGGACTGGAGGCCGAGGAAGCTCGCGCCCCTACTACCTCCTAGAGAATATCAGATTCGTCGCCGCCCTGATATTCAACCGGTCCTGTTGGAGCTGCCTTGAGTGCGGCCCTCACGAACGGCGAAATTACGCGAACGCGCCGCGAACGACCAATCTCACGATCCGCCCCGCGTATCCCTGGCTTCATCGCTAAAGCGTGGCCAAAAACTAGGGGGCAAACCGCGGAAGGCAACGGCATAAAATCGCCGTCGTTATGTCCGTGTGGCACCAACGCTGTTGGACGTCGCAGCTATCAAAATTCGGCTTCAGATTGGTAGATGTTCTTTTCTTTTATCACAATTATGAATATAGTTTTCACTTTGATTATTGCATTTTCTGCACATTTTGGATATTATATTTACTTATCGTGAGATCATCTTCCAAATCGTACGCGGGAAGAACGTATAGTAGAAAACAATGAAGAGGAAATCGTGAACGTGATGGAAGAAGATGAAGATCTGTATATATTACTTATTTTATTTATCTGCTGTAAACACCAAATCTTAATCTTAAATATGCTAAATTAATTTAAATTATTTTTTTAGATGAATGATATCTATTAATTAAATATACTAATGATTTTTACTTCTTCTGTATTAATTTTTTGTTATATAGTATAGAAGTTCTAGATAATTAAAATATAAATGAGAATAGAAATATTTAAATAATATGTCTAAAATTTTTCTAAAATAATTCTATTAATTTGAATACGATTATCACAAATTAAAAGTAATTCGAATAAAAATTTTATAGATGACAAGCTATAGTCATTTTTAAGATTATTCTTTTTTACAAGTATATAACCAAAATACATCATGGCTGCAGATTCTTTCATATGACATAATAATTAAGTTTAGAAATAAAAAAAAACACAATTAATGTTACATGCTTGGAAGGATGTTAACATTCATTGTCCGCTCAGCCCTCAAGGGGAAGGGTATTGACCGAAGATGGAGAAAAAAACGACCTAAATATGATACATTAGGAGAAGACAAAAAAATATACTTGCTGCACAAAAGAATATACTTGTATAGTTTTCATACAGAGAAAGAAAACATACTCATTTTCCGTCAAAAATTTTTTTGTAATCTCGCCGTAAGCAAGATAAAATAAATAATCAACGGCGATCTCTCTATACTTTCTCTGCTTTCAGTAAAATTGTCATGGGACTCGTAAATTGAAACTACTTCGGGAAAGTCATTCTTATATGCACTGGTGTCGTTCACAAAATCGTCTAGTGATGAGTGCGATATTCATTGTAAACTTTCATTTTACTCTTCTTTTTCTTATTCCATAACAGTAGTATAAATCATCTCTATGTCACCCTCGTAATTCAAAAGTGTGTTTATATGCTCAAACATGACCTTGTAAACGGCAGCTCCTACCTTCCTTTGCAACTATTTCCACTTTTTTTTACCAGTTATTGATTTTAACAGTATTGCATTGACATCATTTGTGGCGTTATATAGATGCAAGCAGTCGCAAAAATGAGATTGATTATAAAAGAACAGATCAGTTTATATTACGGTCTGAAATTCCAATTCAGGTTTTATACGTATTCTGTAATTACGAGGATAATATAACAACTGTTTGAGTTGCTCTTACATAAAAACGAGGAAGAGAAGAATGAAAATTAACAACAAACTTCGTACTCATCGCTAGATGATATGTTGAACGGCACCATCGGATATGAGAAGAACTCTCCTAATGTGCTGTCAATTTACGACCCGGATAAAAATTTAATTTCTATATTTATGTCTGCAGATGGCTAATCTGGTAATATGAGTGTCCAAAAATTGGTCGCCATCTTTTGGTAGGCAGCCGGACTGCCTTTCTACGCATACGTACATAAAAAAAAGTCTACTATCTGTAGTGAATGGTATTTGTTCCACACTAAGCTATATCAAAATGAATTCTTCTTGAATTTATATGTCTTATATTAATTTTATCATTAAATTTCTAATCAAATCGGAGAAATAAATATTTATATCATTTTAGTATGAAAATTACTCTGAAAATAATATTCAAATAAATTATAGTAATATAATAACTAAATTAATAATAGTAATAAATAATATTATTAATACTATATATTAGTAATTAATTATCAATTAGAAACAATATCAATTAAGTCTGAAGCAAATTAAAGTACTTTAAAAGTAATGATACTAATGAATATATTATACACTCATAGATTAATAATACTTCACTTAGTATATTTAATAATTTATTTGAAAATTATTTTTTGAGTAAATTTTTTACTAAAAATTATAAATAAGTTATGTAATTATGAATGATCTCTCAGATACGTAAGTGCATGTATCAAGAGCTTGTAATTTGTATTTGTAATTTATAATATTTCTAATATTTGTGTGTAATATCTTTTTCTATAGGAAGTTCTTAATAGGCTGCAGAATAATTTACCCTTTTAGTTAAATATTGTCAGTACCCTGAATTAGTTGTTTTTGATAGTGAATATTTTTACTTGTGAATTTTTCTCTAATTAATAAATTTTTTCATCGGTCTTACAGTCCTATTATAATGAAAGTCGAATTGTTCTTGTTTTTAATAACCTCTGAAAGAATCGACAAAAAACGATATGGCTGACCCCTACACCAGTTTATCTACCCATATTCTATTACTGTAAGTTCAAGATTTCGAGTTACTTCGGCTCGTCAAGCACTAAACAAGAATTATAATAATGAAATGATAGGGTGACCCATTTTAATTTGCGCAGCTGGATTACTCGCAACCTAAGCCAGATAGGGCAAAGTTGTCCTGACAAAAGTTGTAGAGGGCAAAGGGGGCAACATAATAGGGCTAAAATTTTTGACCTTGCACTTGCCCTTCAAAGTTATTTCAAAATCAAAGTGATTTTGTTAAAATGGAAACACCTATTTTTGACCTCTGATTCGGAAAGAGCGGAAAAATTATGTTTAAAATCCTATTGAGAATATTTTTTTCTTAGCTTAAACTAAACTAAATGGTAGTTAGGTACGACTATTATGGCTGCTACGTCGTTCATGTACGCAATAAGATGTACATCCGTTGGCATATTTAGTCTAAGTAAGCTATCATGTTGTACATCCCAGATGTCGGGACCATAGATAGAACTTTCCGTAATCCCTCCAGATACACGATGCTATTTTGTTTCGTTGAAATTTCGTATGTCAAACTTCTGTCACTTAAGTAGTCACGTAAAACATCTAGAAGGTGGTAGTCTATCCACAATGATAGCCCCAGTACTACAGTATTTTCGTTGATTTCGCGCACTTCAAAGTGATTCGAATGTCATAACCAGTACAACTACTACTCTCTTCGCTTGGTAATCTGTATAGTTATTATATACATTTAATATTCTCTGATTTCTCCAACGGTGGATCATCCTTTTCTCAATTCTTATTCGATAAATCTTTGGCGTCTTGAATTCCACATGTCAATCTGAATCTAAGCAGAAGCTCAAATAGATTCACTGATGTCTTCAAAAGATAGAAGGTCTGTACGAAGAAGGTGACGCTGGGTCTTCATTGCTTTTACTAATGAGAATTGAGCTTATTTTTAAATTCATTAAATTAAATTCATCGTTCACCAAGCTCTGGTTGAATCGTACCAGTAGAATATGCGAACGCTGCCGAGCAATGGCTGGGAATATTTATCCCGATAAAACATCAAAGCCTGGCACATTTTATTCGGTTTCAGCGTGCTAGTTGCTTTGACAAGCTCCACTTATATAAAAAGACAGATATCAATCTCAGTTTGATCGCCTGTCTCTTCCATTCGGTCTGGATAGTTTGAGAAAAGTCCTTGGACAATTGTTGACATTCTACCTGCGTCTTTTGTCATCAGTGTTCCCTGAGTTCACAAGGTTCTAGTTACAAGATTATAGGTTTTGCCCCAGCGATTAGTATTCACCTAGTTCATCAGTTTTTTTCAACATCTTATCTTGCTGTCACCCATTGCAAATCTCAAGCGTCGTCTGGCAGACTGATTCTCTATAGAGTATTCTTTTGCATTGCTTTGACTTCGGGTTTGTTGAGACTTACGCCTGATCTTTAAATAAGCACTTCTGAGTTCAACGATTTCTGTAGTCTATGAATATTTCTGTCTACCATATTTTAGGATTTCGTGACATGGTTCTTTTACATAGATCTTCGAGGAATTTAATCGTTGCTTTAGCTAATGCTGTGAGGGAAATTTCTCATCTTGTAAAATTCTCTGCAATTATCTATTCTATCAAAAAGCTATTCACTTCATGTTTTATCGTGAAGATAATTATTTTCGAATTCTGGTTTGTTTTGCTGCGCCTGTAATTTCATAAACATTGTACTCATGATCGCTAGCCATATAGTCCTTGATCATGCGCCATGCTCTCATCCTACTCTGAATTCTGTCGGTAGTCAGTGTCACATCTGGTACGACATTTCGATACCATAATTTTCATCCTATATCCAGTCATGTAGCCATCTGCAGAAGCAGTCGCCCATGTTTTTTACATTCTTCACTCAATTGCATGGGAATGGAAATCACCCACCATAATAATGAACACATGGATTTCTCATATCGCGTCTTCGATATTTTCAAGCTTGACTTCAGGTTGATACTGACCTATGTAATATCACTCGTGGTACGTCCCTTCCGCGTATCCATAAAACCACTTTGTTCGAGCTGTTAATGAACCAGGTCGGCGAAGGTAAATTACTGTACTGTTCACTTATTATAAGCAGCTCAACGTCACATCCTGCTGCAATCTGAGACAGAAGTGCTCTGTTACACTAATCTGTGTAAAATGCACTGGTTTTGTCATCATTTTGTGGCTTTTGTCTTCAATCCAGTAAGTGCTGCTTTCAATGGTGCGCGTGAAGATGAGCCAGGAAGATGTATTTTAAGTTAATCTATTCTTTATGGGAAAATCCCTTAAGGCCACATCGCCAGCAACAGTTGTGCCAGTCTGGTCCTGTACAGTCTTTTTGTATATGTCTATATCCTAGATATTTATATACAGGATAGTTACAGTATGGATCCGTACCCTACCTCTTATCCGAGATATGGCTCATCCAATTTTAAGTCGTCCCTTATTAAGTAGATCGGTCACTTTTTTGAGATTAAATTCGCATACCGCTTAATCCCTGAGAATTAGTCTCGCATTTTGCGTTGCTACACGTTTCCGGATTGATCACATGCGCGATGTCCTCTGCTTCTGTGACATAGTCCAAGTCCAGGAATTCCAAAGTCACCCTGGATGTCAAATCTTTTATTTTGTACAAAAATCATGCAAAGAAGTCTAATTTCAATATAAAAATTTCCGTT
>JACCIC010000006.1:7257500-7422500 GCA_018907035.1 Sycobia sp. Sy_11 | reverse complement strand
ATTCTGTAAGAATAGACGTGCACGAATTACTATTTGTAAAATCGTGGCCGTGAAGGCTATAAGCTTCAACGTGATGTTTTGTTGAGGCTCTCTAAGCGAAGCCGCGGGGAGTCTGAAGTGGCGCGCCTAAATAAACATCGATATATAATCCTATTGCGATTCGGCGAAGGATCGTAGGGCCTCATGCCTTTTCGATGGGGGCGATTTCTGTACTGTACGAAATAAATATTTCGACACTCGAGCGTCATTATTTTCGCGGCAGCCTTCTAGTGCAGACGTCTTATTGTTTTCGTTTAGCAACTGTTCCATTTAAACTGTTTCGTTTTAATAAAATATTCTTTGCTCTATTATATTAATAATTTGGAAGTTTTGTTTTACATAGTCCTAAAATCCGAAATCCAGTCCTCGTACGTTATAGGGATGAAAAAGGGATAAACAGTTTTTTCCCATGCCCGCGCCAGAAATTCTACTTTCTCTTGCTGAATTCGATAGCAAAAACGCATGCTACATCAACTTCATCGTTTAAGACTATATATTGAGCTGCATACACAGATGCATATTTGTTGATGTTTTTACTTATCTAGAATATCCAAATTAGAACTTATGCACTGGGAAAATTGTGACTTTTCTGTCAATTTACTCCCATCCGTGCATATTCGCTCAAGTTTCGTATTCTACAAAAATTTATCAAAATATGTTACTGGATCTTTACATTTTTTAAATTTCAATCATTAGTCAATATCAATAAGTACAGAGGTCACTGTCATATCGTTGTCAAAGTAGTGCAGATTAGCTTAATTTTGTGTCTCGATTAAATCAACTAATTTATTCACTTATCTATATATTCGATGAGTAATTGTTTTCTTTCTTGAATGTTGCCCTGTAAATAAATTATTCATTGTACAATAATGCTTTCTTGTTTGAAATAACTGTTGATACTATTTTCTAAAAGCCTTTTTCGCTGTACAATTGCAGGCAACTTCGATTCTATGAGTAATCTATTAGTCGGAATGCTTTTTATAAAACTAAACACAATTTTTATAGTTTTTTATTTTGTTTATAGCATCTTTTTCAACGGGGAGTGAACAAAGCTTTTATACATGTTGGAAGATCCAGGAGAAAGTTTGTCAGGATAATAAAATAGACACTTTAATTGATCTAAATCTAGTAATAGTCACAATATATTTAAAAACTTATGATACTAGATACACTTTTAATGCAGTAACTACTTAACTCTATGTCCACTCTGACACATGCACACGCGCCCTTATCTTTACACGATCCTTCCTCAAAAACTTCTGTCTCTCCTGACCTGTCGCTCCTAACTCATAACCTTCGGATACCTATACTTGTTCCGACCTGCCTAATTACTTTTCTCCCCTGAGTTTTTCTGCATGCTGTCTGTCAATCGCGCAGTTCATACACACATAAGTACCGTTACGTTAAGCGGTACATCACGCACGCTGCATTATGCCTCTAACATTCGGCCATCTTGGGATTTGTTTGTCCTCAAACAATATTTATAGTTATATGTTTTATTGTCATCTTTATTAATTTATTTTATACAGAAGAATATAACACAAGTTAAGCTAGTACATTAATTGTTGTTTACATCTACGTGGTTGTATCTCTTTTCCTATAACTAATGCTTGTACATTTTAATAGATACCATAATAATGAGTTATTTTTCTCTCGTTTGCTTCTTCTTACGCTATTACTATTTACATTTTCACTATTTACATTAGGTAACTCTTTATTATCATGCAACATACTTTTTTCTTGTGAGGCTGGTCGCTCTTGTCCAGTTAACGTATCGATCTCATTTTCGAATTCATTGTCTATATCGTAACCCTTCCAAATTTTAATTTGACTCGTATGAACGGTAGTCGTACGCGTACCTACGCTACTGCTTGATAACTTCTTAATTCTGTAGGTATCTGATGGCAAGATGTCTATCATAACCATCGAGCCTTTATATTTGACTTGCAATTTAGTTGAATCACCCGTTGCCGTTGCATTTGCTTTTCTATATACAATATCGCCTAATTCATATTTAATATTTTTCAATCTATTCTTATCGTACCGAGCTTTGTATACTTTTTGATTTTCGATAATCGCTTTTTTTGAATCTCTGAGGGTGTACAATATGTTACACGTTATTTTGTATCTCTGAGGGTGTACAATATGTCTCGTAATCTGATGTTAGATTACGCGTGAATCCATCATCAAATCGCAGTAAATATCCCTATAACGCTTTAAATGGCAGGAGTACCTGATGACTTACAACCTGTCACATTTCGTTGTCGATCTTTTTAACGGCATTGTCCCACCCATTTTCGCTGGTTGAGATTATGCTGCTTTTTATCGCCGGTAAAATTGTGCCGTTAAGCCGCTCTACTAAACAATTTGCCTGCGGGTGCCTAGGTGAATTAAGCGTGTGCTTAATTCCGTATTTTTCACAGAACTTTGAGAATAAATCTGAGGTAAAAGCCGTTCCTCGATCGGAAATTATTCGTATTGCGGCGCGCCAAACCTTTCTACAAATATCTCTAATTTTTTTATTCTCGTTACCGATTTTACATCTCTCACCTGCGTGTAGCTGCACAAAAGAATATACTTGTATAGTTTTCATATAGAGAAAGAAAACATACTCATTTTCCGTCAAAAAAGTTTTTTGTAATCTCACCGTAAGCAAGATAAAATAAATAATCAACGGCGATCTCTCTATACTTTCTCTGCTTTCAGTAAAATTGTCATGGGACTCGTAAATTGAAACTACTTCGGGAAATTCATTCTTATATGCATTGGTGTCGTTCACAAAATCGTCTAGTGATGAGTGCGATATTCATTTTAAACTGTCATTTTACACTTCTTTTTCTTATTCCATAACAGTAGTATAAATCATCTCTATGTCACCCTTGTAATTCAAAAGTGTGTTTATATGCTCAAACATGACCTTGTAAACGGCAGCTCCTACCTTCCTTTGCAACTATTTCCACTTTTTTTTACCAGTTATTGATTTAAACATTACTGCATTGACATCATTTGTGGCGTTATATAGATGCAAGCAGTCGCAAAAATGAGATCGATTATAAAAGAACAGATCAGTTTATATTACGGTCTGAAATTCCAATTCAGGTTTTATACGTATTCTGTAATTACGAGGATAATATAACAACTGTTTGAGTTGCTCTTACATAAAAACGAGGAAGAGAAGAATGAAAATTAACAACAAACTTCGTGCTCATCGCTAGATGATATGTTGAACGGCACCATCGGATATGAGAAGAACTCTCCTAATGTGCTGTCAATTTACGACCCGGATAAAAATTTAATTTCTATATTTATGTCTGCAGATGGCTAATCTGGTAATATGAGTGTCCAAAAATTGGTCGCCATCTTTTGGTAGGCAGCCGGACTGCCTTTCTACGCATACGTACATAAAAATTTAATTTAAATTTTTATTGTCGTTACCGATTTTACATCTCTCACCGCGTGTAGCTGCACAAACTTTGTTAAATTATCTACTATTGCTAATATATATTTATTGTTTTTATTCGTAGATACAAATGGTCCTACCTGATCTATGTGGACTATTTCAAACGATTGCTTTCCCGGTGGTATTGGGTGTAATTCGCCCTCGGCTTTTCCCCTTTTACACTTGACTAAGATGTACTCTATACAATTTTTAATGTGTAACTTTATATAACGACGCATTTGTGGGAAGTAATAATATTCTTTTACGCGTTTTAAAGTTTTCTCTAATCCGAAGTGACTCGAGAAATCATGATATTGTACCGCTATTGACTTTCTCATTGCTTGAGGTACAACAAAGACATGACAATTGCTATTATCAAAATTTATCTTTTTCTATAAGAGTCCGTTAATTAATTCAAAATTCTCAATTTCGGATTTTTCCCCATTGTTCTAGAATTTAAGTCTTTTTCTAAAATAATAATTTTCTTTATAATATCCGCGTCTCTTCTTTGAAACAATAAAATTTCGTCTTCCGTAGTCTCTATGCTAAGAATACGTTCGTGATTATCATCGGTTTCTATGCGAAAGACATCTTCTCTTTCACATTTTTCGCTTGATTCGTTAATTGGACAGCGTGACAGCGCGTCAACATGCTGCATTTTGTCACCTGCTCGATGACGAATCTCGAAATTAAACTCGGAAATTGCACTTAACCAACGCGATACTTGTGGTTGCCTTGCCACGCGTTGATAAAAATTAAACATTCGCAATCCGTAACCACCGTAAAGGATATGCTTATTAAAAATGCACGTAATCTATCCATCGCTCATTCTATGGCCATCAATTCTAGCCGACTAGAATGGTATTTTGCTTTTGCATCATTGTTTTTCCTACTGATCGCGTAAACTAATTTCAATTGATCGTTTTCATCCGATTGAAATAACATTACAGCTATACCTTTTGCCGACGCGTCAGTATGCAGCTCTGTTTGTTTTGCATTAGGATTAAATATCAAAAGTATAGGCTTAGAACTTAATTTTTGCTTGAGCTCTATAAACGCATTCACGGCTTCATTGCTCCATTAAAATTTGGCATCCTTTTTTGTTAGCTCCGTTAACGGTGCAGCTATTTTTGCGAATTGCACGATAAATCGCCTAAAGAAACTCGCTAGTCGTATAAATCTTCGTACTTCGTGAGCGTTAGTCGGTCGCGCAAAATTTTTGAGCGCCGCGGTTTTCTCAGTGCCAGGTTGCATGTGTCCTTGTCCTATTCTGAACCCTAAAAACTTTATCATTTTCTTGCCAAATTTATATCTTTTTAAATTAATAGTTAAACCGGCTATCCGTAATAATTTTAATATCTTTTCAAAATTTGTTATAAGTTCGGTTCAATTTTCTCCGATGATGCAGGAATCGTTAAAATACGTCACGGCTATATTTTATTTATGCGCTGGTTCCAATGCGGCGCTCATTACTTGTGCAAAGTACATTAGAGCATTGACAAGACTAAACATTGCTCGCGTCAATTCGCCGGTCTGCGTTTCAGTTATAAAAGCGGTTTTCTCTTTTGCATCTGGCGTTAACGGCACCTGCGATCCCTGCGCGAGGTCGATCACGATAAATCGCTTGGCTTTACATAGCGTTTCTAAAAAGTCATCCAAATTTGGAATTGGGGAGCTCATTCTTTTAGTATTTTTTTTTAGCCTCCTATAATTAACGACAATACGCGGAGTGCCATCTTTTTTGCGAACTATAAATGCGGGGGTCGCAAACGGTGATTTTGTCTCGGTTTTAATTTCAGCCTATTTTCCATCAGTAACGATTTTATCTAAGTCAGCTTTATCCTTCACATTTAATTTATATGATTTAGCGCTAAATGGTTTACTGCCTATTTCTACTTCTATATCCACATTCATAATATCCGTGCACCCTAACTCCCATGAAGATTTCGCAACGCAATCTCGGTATCTGCACAACAGCTCTACTAACTCTTGCTTCTCATAATCGCGGATATCTTTTTCGACACATACTTCCTCCGGCGTAATATTATCTTTTCGCGTTGCGAAAACTTGGGCCTCTTCAAGTTTCAGAATTTTCTCACCTAATTCCTCGCTCGCGCGTATATTTTTCGTGCTATCGAAAAAGTTATCGCGTCGTCCGGTACAATTCTAAATTGAATAAATATAGGCTCCAAATTTTCCATTTTCAGATTTTCTTCAATAATCCCTATTGATTTTACAATAGATTTTCCGAATTCTTCCAAGTTTGATTCTCTCCTATTCATTTTAAACTGGCCTTCTAATACAAAAGATGTCTTAACAGTACGGATTGATGCTCCCATATCCATTTGCGCTACGGTTTCGATATCGCGAACTATTATTTTTCTTAAGAATTTACCTATCGCTACTCCGGGCTTCATATTATTCACTAAATTTATTTCCTCAATAGACGGATTCCTCACCGGCGCATAATATTTATTCACTGTATGCCCTAATTTACTGCACTTTGTCAGGATAATAAAATAGACACTTTTATTGATCTAAATCTAGGAATATTCACAATATATTTAAAAACTTATAATACTAGATACAATTTTCATACAGTAACTACTTAACTCTACGTCAACTCTGACCTGTCGCTCCTAACTCATAACCTTCGGATACCTATACTTGTTCCGACCTGCCTAATTACTTTTCTTCCCTGAGTTTTTCTGCATGCTGTCTGTCAATCGCGCAGTTCATACACACACAAGTACCGTTACATTAAGCAGTACATCACGCACGCTGCATTATGCCTCTAACATACAATTTCATTGCACGAGGATCCGATCCCGAAAATGTTCCGCACAAAAAATTGACAATACTTTTTTCTTGCTTTGTTAACTTTTTTCTTTGATGCTATTACCGTTTCTTTGCAAATGATTTTCGTTTTTAATATTTTATCTGAATGAGTATGAGTAGAAGTGCTACTTCTTTGCTTGGACAATTTGTCTTTTTGGTCTACTTGTTTTTTTTGCAACAGATTAGGCTTCGAAGATTCTGCATTATTATTATTATTATTATTATTATTATTATTATTATTATTATTATTATTATTATTATTATTATTATTATTATTATTATTATTATCATTATTAACAATTTAAAATTTCTACAAGTATTACATTAGACATACATTGTGGGTTTATATTACGTGTTTCTTGGCATTTTTGAGAAATTTTGGGTACGTAATTAGATTATTTTTGTAGGTGTCCTTCCTCTTTGCAAATAAAACACTTTATTTTCTTGGTCAAGAGATAGATCCAAATGATGTATAGGCGAAGTTTGTTTTAATTTTTTCAGTCATTTTTGTTTCATCATCAGGTTTTTAAACATTTGCCTCCGAAAAGTTAGCAGTATATTTTCAATGCTCTACACTAAACTGTAGACTTACATCGACGGTTTTTCACGACTTCTTCAGTGAATATTTCAGTAAATTTGATTTTTTACTGCTTTATCAGTTGATATTTTAATTAGCGTTGTCAATAATTTATTACATATAAATAAAATTTAATTTTAATAGTTTTATTTTTATCTTAATTTTTTATTATTTAGATTAGTATGTAAAAATCTCACTAAATTGCTTGGTGTATTTACAGAACCATAAATAAAATATTCAAGAAAACTATAAAAGTTTTGTAATCCTTTTGGATAATAAAGATGCAAACCTAAGAATAGTTTAAACAATAGATCAAATGTAGAAACTACATTAGTAATGTCAGGAGAAATTATTGTGAAATTATAAGCGATCTGCTTGCATAAAGAAGTTATAAATTTGGTCTCCTACATATTATAAAATATATGGTTTGTATATTAGCGCATTTTATAGAATTTCGTAAAGAGCATTAGATAAATTTATACCTTCCTGTAAAAAGAAAATCTAATTTTTACTCAATATTTAAAAGAATATATAGTTATAATATTAATGTAATATACAAGTACAATTTTAATGGTAGAATTTCAATGAAATATTGTGATATACCACTCACGATTGTTATACCTTCATCTTACAAATTTGTTCATATAGCAATCATTTTTAATAATAGTCTTACGCTAGAAAAAATCATATAAAACAATGGCTATGGGAATATGTTATAAACAGAGCATTAATTCTCATCCTCCTTCGAACCCACGTGAATGTCCCTTATTTAAAAGCAAGTTCATCTGTGTATGTGTGCTTGCGTGTGTGAGATAAGTATATTGGCGAGAAAAAAGTGAAAAAGAAAGCGGGATAACGCCAAAGAGCGCGCACCGGTTCCTGGCGTGAAAATATCGCTAGCCTTCTCGTCTGTATAATGCCCTGGTAAAGTTGACATCCGAGCGATTTGTCTTTTCCGCACCCGCGCCCATCGCTGTACATAATACGGGGATGCTTGATGGCGCGGGCGCGTCGAGAGCGATTTGCTTTTACGAGCGCGCGCGCACGTTCCTCCAATTGCACGAGGGGTACTGTACGGTACTCGGGCATCGCCACGTGGCCGTACGGAGAGAAGTCGGTCTACAGGCGCATGCCGGCGGAAGAGATCTCCGGTAACTGCGTCATGCTCCATGGTTTCCTGGTTTCTCACGCATGACGGTTCCAAAAAAAATGAAGGAAACGAGCGAGAGAAAGAGGGTCACTATTGAAGCGTTTACGAAGCTCTCAAGCAAACGTTATTCAAAGTTATAATATGTAGACCCATCAGGTTATACTATAGCCTAGTTGATTGCAGAGATTTTTATCAAATATACTTTTCTTTCCGACCAATAGTTTTTGAAAAATTTAATAATTATTAGTTTGTAAAAATGTAGGATGTTTTTGGAATGGAAGTAATGATTTTTATCGAAGAATAATTCATGAAATAAATAACTGATTCTCATTTCCATACATACAGCGCTTTGCTAATATACTATGATTGGTACATTCTTTGTTACCGACTCCTTTGTATATTAGTTAATAAAATTGATCTGTGTTAATAAATAAAAATAAAATAAAAAAATAATATATTTATTTTATCGTAGTTTTGTTATGAATCCTATATATGCATATTTTTGTTATTTCAAATAGATGATAAAACAATTGCGAAGAGGAAATTTAAATATCCTGCGGTCATTTAAATCTTAAATTTAAAAGAAAGCGTTCGTTTATTTTTTTGTATTATGTTTACATATTTAAATATAGATTAAGGGTTTTAAATTGATAGTTTTTTAAATGAATTTCCGAATTTAATAATTTACTTTTAATGTATATAGTTAATAATTGCTTCGTATGAAAATTTTATGCAATTCTATGAAAAGTTTATTTATAAATTATAACAATAAAAATTAAAAAAAAAAAATAAGTAAATAAATAAGACTTATTAAGTATCCATAGAGATATAAAATAAATGATAAATGTAAACAAAATATACATGATGTCAAATGTTGACAGATGAAATTTCTAGATCTAGAAATTCACTAAACAAAAGAAGATAATTAATTTAAATTTAATTATAAAAAATAATATTATTAAAAATAAAAAAAGGAAAAAAATCTATTTAATCAAATTGAACACTGTCAAATGTTTGTAAGAAAGACAGTGGAAATTTTTATAAATTTTTTTTAAAAATACAATAAATATAAAATGAAAGTAATATTAGATATTTTCGGGACGCAACACTTTTATAAAGTGCTGTGACTGGAAAATACCATTTATTTCATAAGTAAAAACATGTAATTCGAGACGCCGGTGCCGTGCCCGGAAAACTAAAGGTTTTCGAAAGCTGTAGTTTTGAATGCATGTTTTTACCTGGTAAAAAATCTGGGAATTGTCGAAAGCTGAAAACTCTATAAAATTATAGAGATAAAAGCACCAACTCTACAAGATAGAGAAAGATTCCATTAAGGTTTGGAATATTCCGGGCCGAAAGGCTGCGAGGTTAAGTGCCCCGAAAGTTCTAATGCAACTTTCAATTTTTTCGGAAACGTTTGCAATTGAGGGAGGGGGCAATCTATAAAAGCGTGAGCGCAACCAAGACATGAGCTCTCTTTTCACTGGATTTCGATTAGGTGAGTTGTAATTTAAATAATAAATTATTTATTGAAAACTCTAAACAGTTGATTATTTAAAAGTTCCATTAGTCAAGAACATTCTTATTGTATATATATACACATATATAGTTATGCTTTAAAAATCTCGCTAATTCTTGTTCTCTAAAAAATATCTTTAAATGTTGAATTGATTTCATGTATTAGTATATGGATAGAAAAGTCTAATGATCTCTGTGAAAAAGATACATAAATCACGTAAAAATTTCTCTTATTATTATATTCGTTCCCATATATATAACAATTGAATCGTCCAATACATGTATATAGTTACATACCGGCTTGATGCACAATCAGATCCCCATCCAAAAGTGTGTATATATATATATATATATATATATATATATATATATATATATATATATTTACCATTTCATGGATGACCAAAGCGGACTGATGCGCGACCGCAAAACTCAGATGAGCGCGAATACTTTTTCGAAGAATTTATCATATCGTCCGCGCGCGCTGCGGAAGGCCGCGTGCGGAGGTGCGCAATCGCTGGCGTATAATACGCCAACGGTGTATGGGCAAATGGAATAATGTGCACTTACAGATTTGCGTGAAAAGAAAACAGAATAAAATAAATCAAAACATTAGCATAAGAAAGAGAACGCTGTTCTTTAGAATCAGAATCACATGGATAATGATAACCGATTCGCGCAACTGATGAAAATGAATGAATCAACAACTATATAGTAAACATATGAAATTTACACTAATTTCAATATCTTTTCATTTAAAATATACGTTTATTTGAAATACTATACGTCACTTTTGTAATGTTGTAATGACTTTTTTCATGATGAATATGCACAAAATCTAGTAAAAAAGTATTACTAACGATATAGTATCACTAATGATTTTAATTTAAAATATAAATACATTTGACATCTTCCGATGAATAAAATGAAGAATAATATTTTTTAAATAATTTTATTCTCTTGATTATACTTTAGATTTTTAGATATTTCAAAGCCTTTTTTAGGGGTTTATTTAAGAAATCTTTGAAATTTTTATTACACGTAAAAATTAAGTTATGCCCTATATCATATTATAAGAAAAAGTAGTCTAGTAGTCTAACTTCAGCTTTATCGAAATTTCAAATATGAGATGGGTCATGTAAAAAGAACGCTTCAGTCTATAGCTTCGAAGAAAATTAGCGTTTTTTTTTTCAAAAATAACATATTAAGATTACTAAACCCTATGCTTCACCATTATTAATTTATTCTAATTTAAAGTACACAATTTTTAACGATACACACGCACGCACACACACACACACACACACACACACACACACACACACACACACTTGTGTATACATATATTAATGTATACATATATACATATATTAATCTTCTAGAATCGTGAAAGAAGTCCTCCACTATAGAAAAAGACAATGCTTTTTAAAGATACAAAATTGTTATATAATGATTCGAGGTAAATAAAATTAAATAAAAAGTTCAATTATTTTGATGTAATTACAAATTATCCGTGAGATAGATATGGAGAGCTTCTTCAATTGTGCTTTGAATTCCATGTTTGGACATTCGAAAGACGAGGATAGTTCAGCAAGGAATTTCAAAGAATAAATACTCTATATTTAATAAATAACTGTAGAATTAAGTTGGAAGAAACTTTTTATAAATTTTATAAATATATTTAATGTGTTTTGGAGTTTTATCACTGCAATATTTTTAATATTTAATTAAATAAGTCAATAAATTTTCTAACTTATTAGGTTTTTTAAATGATATTAGTTTATGTTATTCTGTTAGTATTATTCTATAATTTATATTTGAAAATAAAAAGTGACATTCATAATTATTGAGTTAATAAAATATTCGACATATATCATTTTTGTAATCAGGTACAATGCTGAAATCTGTTGTGTTTAATAATCAATCTTATTATTTATTTCTTATCATAGTATATCATATCATATTATATCATCTTATATCATATACTAATTTATAAAAACAAAGCGTATTTTTGTTTGTACACGATAAACCGATGGATTGGAAATTCGATATATATATTCTATATTATCTTCGGAAGGACATAGACTATGTGTTTCATTGAAAATCATTTTATTTTCATTACTAAATTATGAGGGCGTACATTATAAGTGGCATGTTAGAATTTGGTGGGGATAATAAATCAAATTCGGCTTCGACTCGACATATCTTGCGCGTCGTAAAGTAGTATCGTTTTTTAGTAGTTAGTTCCGCCATCTGTCAGTACGTAGCGTCTTGAATTATGTCGAATATCAACTCAAAATATACAACTTAAACTTTTAATACCAGGCCAGCTCGTTCGAATGGTCATATCGAAGTTTGAGATTAATATCCTAAAGAAGGTGTGATTTTAATCGGTATTATGATTTTTCTTCTTCAGATAAATCTGATACTATCATCACCTTGGATATCTTTTGAACATTTTATTTTTTATTATGTTGGAAAATTTCTCACTCTCTCTCTCTCTCTCTCTCTCTCTTCTTCTTCCATAAGATATTTATATGCCAAAAATACTAATATTAATGTATGAAAACAATTTGTGTTTGTGTTTTTCGTGTTAATAAAAAAAAAAAAAAACTACAAAACCGATTGCTCTAAAACTCGACATGTATATTCTATCAAGTGGCGTGGTAGCGCTACGAAGGCGAGTTTCAGAACCGCCGGCATGGCGTGGCCGCTACACTATTTACTTTTGATAATTGAGATTTTGAATTTTCAATCTAAGAAAAAAATTTTTTTTATTGAAATTGAGATTGTGGTTATTCAAACTAAGATATATATATATATATATATCTAGTCAAAGTAAATACATAGGAAAAAAGTTCAGAGTAAGACGCTTTATGTATAGTAAGATGCTTTAATATAATATATAGTAAAACGCTTTAATATATCGTATATAGTAAAAGGCTTTAATTTAATAATAACCTCTGATAACATATAGTACATACAATATGTCACAAAGATTTAGAATTTATCAATAATATAAAAGGATCATGCACAAAGTAAGTACATAGAAAATAACGCTATTTATAGGCAATATAAAAATGTTAAAAAGTTAATCTTTTATTAAATAATTTTAGGTACAATATATCACAAAGATTTAGAATTTATAAATAATATAAAAGGATTATGCACAAGTAAGTACATTGTAAATAACGCTATTTATAGGCAATATAGAAGTGTTCAAAATTTTATCTTCTATGAAATATTTTTAAGGGTATATATGATTATATGAAACAAATGTCGTTTTTAAGAATGTTTGGCCACATTAAATATGCACATATCAAACTGGATGTTTTAAAAATAACAATGCACATATCTGGATATATCTGGATTAAACTTTTTATTATATTTCTGGCGATTGAAAATTTGTAGAATACGGGATAATATTAAAGAAAGAGAAGCGTAAACATCTAATAATATTTTTATCCTTCATTATAAATTAAACCTTAAAATTTTTTTTCAGTTAGTATAATGGCTATTCTATATGCTATGTAGAATAAAAAAATGATGCCTGATGATGCAGCAGCTGACATGAAAATAAAACACGGTTTTTCATCGAAGTTAGCTTCACAGCTTGCATTCTCCAGTTTTAAATTAAATAATTAATTTTTTTAAGTCCCGTTACATTTTTACATTTTGTTCAAGTTAAAATATTTCAACAAGTAGTTTATATTATTATTATTATTATTATTATTGATGTGTAAATATCATTTACATAAGATTTATATTGTACATAAATTAAACATATGCAATTCACTCTTTGCGATCATTATTTATAAATTATTGTAACTTTGAAGTTAGCCTTTTCTAACGTTTATTATGGTTTGAAATACATTTATTAATAATAAGTTATTTATAGTTTATAGTACTATAGACTAATTTGAATGATCATTCAAAGTATAAACCTTATAATTAGAATTATTAATTCTAATATTTTATCAGCAGCAGCATCATTGTTATAGTATATTCATTTTATTATTTACATATAATTTTTAGTTATTTGTAATAGAAAAGTATTGTTAAAAATTAAATGCGTTTTACAAATATATATGTTTTTTATACATTCCTTCTCTCTTTTTATTCTATGACTTTAATCCTATAATAAATAGAAATCTCATATTGGATATACATTTATCGATAATAAGTTATTTATAGTTTGTAGTACTGTAGACTAATTTGAATGATCATTCAAAGTATAAAACTTATAATTAGAATTATTAATTCTAATATTTTATCGGTATCATCATCATCATCGTTATAGTATATTCATTTGACTATTTACACAATTTGTAATTATTATTTATGGAAAAGTATTGTTAAAAATTAAATACCTTTTACAAATATGTTATTTTATACATTCCTTCTCTCTTTCCATTCTATGACCATTCTATGATATGAAAATTTATATAAAATACTTTCCGTAAGTTTCAAATATATTAACACAAAAAATATTCTATAATTAAATTAAAAACCATTTCACTGATATAGTCAGATGTCCTATTGATTGTGAAAAAGGTAAATATAATAAAATACATCTTCTTAGCATATTGCGAACTTTACAACTTTATTTTTTTAATCTGTATATATAATATATAAATAATTATTAATGAAAGTTGAATTTTCGGCATCTTCTTCGGCCGCTCTAATGAGTATAGCAAGGGCACTCATATTTCTACCAGTGCCTCTGCCTACTCTAAATCCTCGTGATTTTGGCACTCCTGAAATAATATATATATATATATATATATATATATATATATATATATATATATTGTAATGGGGTACTTATTTAATAAACGCCTGATAAAAGCAACTGTTAACAGAGGTGTAAAGAATCCCAAACGGATTAAATTGTTTTAAAAATAATTTGGATGTACCTAGGTGCTTTACAATTATTTTCCCCGGACTTACCTTTGTAGCCTGGAATTAGCTATTTTAATGTTATGTTATAATACATTATATCTATGGATATCGATAATCCAGGAAAGGATTGGGAACAATTTCAGTAAGGGGGATATTATATGGCTTTTCTATTATAAAAAAAAAAAGAAAGTACAACTATTATTTCACAAAAAATGAGATTATAAACCCATAAATTAAATGTGAATAGTCTTTCCGTTTTTTTTCACAACTTTATTTGAAAAAATGTACAAACAATTATGAATAATGGCATCGCTAGCTCAACTTTTCCCATCTTTTGGCACATACGACCCGTTGCGAAAATTCGACCGTTTTGGCCTCTATCCAGTCTCCACCCATTTTTGAGCTTCCTCGTGGTGGAAGCTGTCAGCCAGATGCGTCATCGATCTGAAGAGATGGTAATCAGACGGAGCAACGTCTGGACTATACGGCGGGTGGGGTAGGACTTCCCATTTGAGCGTTTCTAAGTATGTTTTCACCGGCGGTGCAACATGTGGGCGAGCATTGTCATGTTGCAAAATAACTTTGTCGTGCCTGTCGGAGTATTGTGGCCGTTTTTCTCGCAGTGCGCGGCTCAAACGCATCAATTGTCGTCGATAGACCTCGCCTGTGATCCTTTCATTCGGTTTCAGAAGCTCATAGTAAACCACACCTAGCTGGTCCCACCATATACAGAGCATGAGCTTGGCGCCATGAATATTTGGCTTGGCCGTCGATGATGATGCATGGCCGGGTAGTCCCCATGATTTTCTTCGCTTCGGATTATCGTAACGTATCCACATTTTCATCGCCAGTCACGATACGATGCAGAAAACCCTTTCTTTTATGTCGCTGAAGCAGCTGTTCGCAAGTGAAAAAACGCCGTTCGACGTCTCTCAGCTTCAGTTCGTACGGCACCCAATTTCCTTGCTTTTGGATCATTCCCATGGCTTTCAAACGCTTGGAAATGGTTGTTCGGTCAACTCCCAATGCTTCAGCAAGTTCTTCTTGCGTTTGACAAGAATCTTCATCAAGCAAAGTCAGCCAATTCTCGATCTTCAAAGATTTGCGGCCGCCCGGAACGCTCCTTGTCTTCCACGTCGAAATCACCGCTTTTGAAGCGTCGAAACCATCCGCGAACACTTGAATCATCGACACAACCTTCTCCATAAGCCTCCTGAAGCAATCGATGCGTCTCGGCAGCAGATTTCTTCAAATTGAACCAATAAAGTGAAACTTCCCGCAAATGACGTCGACTCGGCTCAAATTTCGACATTTTCACGATATCAAACATTTATGATGCGAAAAAATTTTAACTAATGTGTTAGTATGGAATTGTTGACATATGAATAAGCTTTGATTATGACATATGTAACCATTGAATACTCGCACAGTATTGGTGGCGCCATCTCTTACAAAAAACGGGAAAGACTTATTCACACTCCTAATAATAAATAATATTCTACTCCTACCTATGATGCACCCTCGCTATGTTAACGCGCGTTTCCGTTCACACAGGGTGTGAGAGAGAAAATTTACGAGTCTATTAGACAGACTAAGCAACAAGAGCGCCGCCTTACGCCTTTTTTTTCGTTGGATAGTAGGAAGTTCATCCGCCATTGTTCGACGGCCAGTGGCTTTCGCCAGCTGAGACTACCGCTGGAGCCAGCTCCAGGGTATGCAGGATTCTAACCTACTAAACCCACTAACCATATCAGAGTGCAACTATATGCTCAGGAACACTTAGCTACTGCCATTGTATTCCTTTCCCCTTGATTAATCTTCCATGGCTTCCGTCACATTCAGTTCTCTGCAGTAAGCCAGAAGACTGAATACATCCGCCTTGGAAAAACTCTCGTAATCGAGGTTATCTTCTCCCAGCCACTTTACGCGACAATCCGTTAAGTTAGGGCACGTGCAGAAGAAATGCCTTGGAGTTTCCTCCTCCTTTCCACACCATGTGCAGAGCTTACTGTCTCCTCTGATCTTGTGTGTATAACATCGTAAGTTGCTGTGTCCGGTTGTAAGTTCCAGGATTAGCTTTGCTTCACGTTTGTTTAATTTGATGATCTTTTGAGTCCATCCGCAGATTTTACTGCTAAGAAGGTCTTTGGACCATCTGTATCTACGTGAGTTTTCCCACGTTGTTAGTTTTACTTTCTCATGGCTTCTCTATATCGCAGTGCATCCCTCTTGGTAAGCTACAGCAGTATCCCTTCCCCGATGGCACTCCGATGAGCATCCTTGTTTTGACATAATGTCTGCTTTCATGTTTCCCTTACGGGCCGATTGTCTCGGTATCCATGTAACACAAACCTTATTTACCCTGGCCAGATTGTCTAGAGCATTTTTAGCCTCTTTAACCAGTAGTGACGTAGTGCAGGATTGATCGAGAGCCTTCAGCGTTACCATACTGTTTGTGCATATATTTATGCATCTGCACTTAATTCCCCTCTGCATTAAGCAGTTTGCACTGGTTTCAATGGCAGCTATTTCTACCTGAAACACTGTGTTATATCTATTCAGTCTGAAAGCTGAATTTAAGCTGCGTTCAGGTCCATATATACCGAATCCAGTACCAACATCTGTTCTGGATCCTACTGTGAACCAGATATCACGTCCCAAATTAACGTCATTATTCCAATCCTCTCTGCTCGGTATTCTGATCTTATATCGTCGCCCGAAGCAGAGAGTTTTGTTAATACGATCCTGAGGGAGATCAAAAGTCGGGCTTCCCAGTATTTCCCTGCAAATGGTAGCGTGTTCAGTTGCAGTACTATCCCACTGACCGCTACATATCATTCTATAAGCCGATCTGGCAGCTGTTCTTGTTATTTCCAAGTCCAGGCTGTCCAGATCTAGCATCATCCTAACAGCAGCAGTAGGGGTACTCCTTTTTAATCCAAATGCTCCGCTTAGCGAGACTGCCTGTATGTGATCCAGGACCCTCGCAGAGAATTTATTTTCGATCACTTTCCACTACACCAAGGCAGCATACGCCAGCTCCGGCGTCAGTATTGTTTTCTAGATCCATAAAACTTTCTGCGGTTCAAACCCCCAGCCCGTGCCAATAACCAACCTACACTGCATCAGTATGTTGATGATCTTTTTACTCTGCATTCGCAGGTGTTGTCCCCACGATAGTTTCTTATCTAGGTATACACCTAGATATTTAACTCCTTTCATATACGGTATACCTTGCCCGCGGAAGTTGACGCACGATTTTATTTTGCTCTTATATTTCCTAGTAAAGGCTACAACCTCGGTCTTCTTTGGATTGATCTCCAGGGATCTCTCTTGACACCAGTCATTGACTACCAGAACCTCCTGAAAAATTTCAGGTGATATCTCTTCGTACTTGCCCCTGACAAGTATTGCGAAATCATCTGCGTATGCGACTGCGAAGATTCTTTCCTCTTCAAGAATACGCAGTAAACCATCAGCTACAAGATTCCACAGGAGAGGTGAAAGTACCCCTCCTTGTGGACATCCTTCGATAACTTTACCTCTTACGAGATTACTTTCCATTTACTATATACCTCTCTATTACTTAAGAAACTCATAATCCACCTTCTAATAGAGGGTGTTATTCCCTTAGCATATAGAGCATTGTCAATGGCAATCCTAGTGGTGCTATTGAAAGCACCTTCTATATCTACGAAGGCACCTATTACAGTTTCCTTCGAGCTCCAAGCCTTCTCAATGTGTTTGACCACTGAGTGAAGAGCTGTCTCAGTGGACTTACCCGTCGTGTAGGCATGTTGCCTACTTGAGATTGGGCTATTGATTAACACTGTTTGCCTTATATGTAAATCTACTACCCTCTCCATCGTTTTTAGCATAAATGACGTCAGGCAGATCGGTCTGAAGTCTTTCACCGACGAGTAACTACCTCTCCCAGGTTTGGGAATGAAAGAAACACGAGATGTCTTCCATACCTCTGGTATATCCCCAGTTGCGATACTACCTCTAAAAATTCCTGTAATAAGTTTTAAAATACTTTCACATCCGACCTGTAACATCTTAGGGAAGATGCCATCAGGTCCTGGTGTCTTATACGGTTCAAAGGAGTGAATCGCCCATTTTATCTTCTCCGAGGTCACAATTTGAACAGCCATTTTCCAATCCGCACCCAACAACCGTTCCGTGATGGTGTGGTGTGTTTTATTTTTGCAGTTCCTGATGAAGTCAGGAAAGTTAGCCTTCAGAAGTAGTTTAAGCGTGCCCTCTTCTGTATTTACATAACTACCTGCTGCGTCTCGTAGATTTTGCAATCGATAGTTATTATCCTTTGTTAGGATTTTAGCCAACTTGGCTACATCAGACAGGTTCTCGGTCCCTGAACAGAAATTCCGCCATGCTTCTCTTTTAGCAATTTTTAGTTCTCCTTTAAAATCGCCCATTGTTTTCTTATACATGGACCATCCCTCAGAGTTTTTCCTTTTCTCTGCCCTGTTGAAGGCCTTGCGTGCCCTTTTTCTCAGCGCCTCTAGTTTCCCATTTCACCAATATGCGCTGTTAGGTTTCCTAGCAGGCTTCAATGGACAGTTGTTTTCGTAGGCTCTGGTAATTGCTGTCTAAACTTTACATAATGTCCAGTCTAGTTGAAACTCAGTGCCATATTCTCCTTTAAGATGAGCAATGCTTTCACGAAGTTCATCCTTAAATAGTTCCCAATCTGTATCTGTTGGTTTCTTTCTTCGCTCTAGAAATCGAGCCATCGTAGGCCTCAAATATATTATTGTGAGTGGATGTGTGTGTGTGTGTGTGTGTGTGTGTGTGTGTGCGCGCGCGCGCATGTACGTGTGTATGTGTACGCGCGCGTATCTGTTTGTAAGTGCGAATCTGTGTTTGGATACGCGCGAACATGTGTATGTGTTTGTTTAAATTTAAAAATTTGAATTATCGTCTGAACGTTGCACGTGCTGCATCGACGGCGGCTGCAACGGCAGTTGTTGCTTCTGCTGCTGCTCTAGCTGCTGTTGTACATTTTGCATATTAAGTTGCTGTGCAAGGATCTCCTACATCCTCGTATGCAGCGCTGAATCTTCGGCCTGCAACCACTTTTCGTCCAAATTTTTTTTTAAAAATGTTATATAATAATCATAAAAATAATATTTAAAAAATTATACATAAGTATAGTTATACTCTTCATCTTCTTCCATCATATTAATTTAATTTTCATTTCTGTTACCGACAAATGTAATCTATATGTATATAAGTCTTAATACATGTATTAAAATGTTTAAAAATTAAATTATATTAGTTATTTATATTATATATTATTTAAATTTCGTACAGTTATAAGTATAGTCATTAAAGGCAAGATTTAAATACTTTGATAAATGTCTTTTAAATGTGTAAATGAAGCTTCTTTTGTTTTCGTAATAAGTATTGATTATTTAAATTTAAAGAGAATGAAATAAGTTATATATATATATATATATATATATATATATATATATATATATATATTCGTATAAGATGTAGATATTTAATGATAAGATGTTAAATTTGTTTAGTTTCTATGGCAAATGGAAAAATAAAAATAAAAAAAAACCATTTTCTTTATATGTTCAAATATAGTCTTTCAGCTGTTTAAATTTTAAAAGTTTTCTAAAATAAAAACAAAAGATAAACAAAAGTAAATAAATAAATAAATACATAAATAATAAATATTATAATTTAAAAAAAATGTATTTAAAATTTTCTAAAGTCACTATTTATATCTGATTATTGATTATAAAATTTCAAATATTTTATTTGTAAAAGGTTTTAGTGGAAATTGTTCAAATTTATATTAAACTAATTGTTATCAAATCTAATAATATACGCGGGATTAAATTTTTGAGAAGTTCCATATTACCAAGTGCTGTGACTGTAAAATGTCATTTTCTTTATTAGCAAATGTATGCATTTGAGATGCCGGTGCCGTGCCCGGAAAACTCAGGTTTTCGAAAGCTGTAATCTTTCATGCATACATGAGCTTTGTAGTGACTAGGACTATTTTCGAAAGCTATTCAAGAACCTCTATATAAAAATAGAGATGAAATTATGCACAAAGTATGGAATGCTTTGGGCCGTAAGGCTGCGAGGTGAACTTCTCCAAAATTCGTGTTAAGATATTCATTTATTTGGATACGTCGCGCCATCATGGAGTGGGGGATAATATATAAATGCAAGTTCATCGACTTTTGAGGGGCTCTATTTCCACTAATCTTGATAGGTATAAGTTGTGAATAAACCTTAATAATTAAAATATTTGTGTTTTATTTAGAAATTTTAAGACTATTACAACGACGTTCGAATGATAAATGAATATAATAACGCAATGTACAAGAAATGAAATAATCAAATTTATAGCTATATTCTTAATTCTGATAAATATAAAGGAACATCTACCAAACTTAAGGCGAAATTGGATGCGCTTTTCTTTTTGTATAGTCGTTAACACTATAGTTTTTTATACAATCAAATACACTCTATATACAATAATTGCATACGATGTTTTCGTGTATGTAGTGATCGAAGTTACAAGATATATTTAAAATAAAACATTAAATTTAATCATACCAATACATATAAAAGTATACATATTTAGTATCATTTGTAATCTTCAGTAAATGCTTAAAGTTTAGTAACAAATAATATATAAAGAAAACTAAAAAATAAAATAAAAAGAAGGCATTTGAAATAAAAAGCTATAGGTATGTACAATTTTTATGTACAATAATTGTTTTAGTAGATTTGTATTTATGATCTAAATAGGTATTCTATCCTATGATTTTTATGCCAAAACTATTTTACTGAGCAATTTGATAGTTTCTTAATCAGTTCTATTATATTCTTCTAATTTTAATATTTTACGTGAATTATTTAATTTTCATGTAGTTTTGATTGTTAACAATGCTCTTATTTGTAATGGAATTTGGTGTTTAATGGGTTTTTTAATTTGGAAGATGTAATATACTTCAGTTATAGAAAATAAGTTTAAAAATATTTCATTTGTTTTACAGAATCGAGTATTAATATGCATTATGTTTTATAAATATAAATAGATTTCAGTATTTTCATTCAATGAATGCTCTCAAAAATTAAATTTATAAAATTATGAGATAATATAACAACATATATAACTCATACAGACTACACTTAAGTTTTTTATATTTTTAATTCACAACTTATTAAATTGATATATTATAGTGATTAGCATTATCATTCATCATTATAGTCGCAATAATCAGCGCATTATCATCAGAAATAATAAGGAGAGATTACCTATACTATTACGATAGCTACATCAACGCGCCATGCGACGTCACAGTTACGTCAGCATCAATTAGTGTAGACATTTGTCTACGTCACCAGCGGTGGCGTAGGCAAATATAAATAAATAAATAAATAAATATATAAATATAATAATATATATATATATATATATATATATATATATATATAGTTGTACGATTCTGTTCAATGAGTTCTTATTGAATATATATAATTTTTATAATATATATAATATATAATAATATATATATAATTCTGTTATTGTTTTTGTTTGAATCACAACAGAGGCTAAGCCAAATAATATCTAATTACGTATACTAGCACAGAAAACAATTCAGACCCAAGCTACAATGTCAGCTTATTATGCAGATAAATTTTTCATTCTGTAAATATAAAGACTTTTCTTTTTCTATTGTGAAAATTTCAAATTAAGCCTTATGATTTAGTACTGAAATTAATACTTCAGAATTATCTTTAAATAAAATAAAATAACAGTTGAGGCACTAAACGGTTGGCAAAAATTGATATGCAAAATAAAACAAAACATACCATTGATTTGCTTCTAAATAAAAACATTTTTAAATGAGTGATAATATCTTTTTGGTGATGTACATGTAGTATTAATTTGCTTAAATATTAATTAGAACATTGTTGTACCAGTGATACTATTTTATTCATTAGTGATGTGAAATTCTTGTTGTATAATTCATAATTCAACAACACAGAAAAGAAAAACATCTTTTAATCAACAATCATTCGTGTAATAACCAAAATATAAAGGAAACTGTTAACAATAGTATGATTAAAATAAATAAAATGTATCTAAAAAAATTTTAAAAAAATTTTTAACGAAACAAAGCAAACCTTGTAAACAATAATACGAACAAAATTTACGAACTTATAAACGGGTTAGGAGAATCAAAATCATCAACAAAAATTATTAATGATGTCAAAAGTAAATCTTGAAAATTTTTAAAAACACCCATAAATTACAATAGTTAATACTAAAATATTAAGTTCATATATAAATATTAACGTGCATAGCAGTAATGAGAAGGAAATTAGTAATCCAAAAATCTCGAATCGTATTAATGTTTTGAGAAATCGTAAAAGTATGAGAAACGACAGAGATTATCAAAAAAATAAAGATAGACTTTTGGAAGCACAAAAAAAGAAATTCAATAATATTTTTAAAGAAATAAAACATGAAAAAAAAACACAATTTATTAGCAAAAAAATAAGAAATCAATTTTACAAAGAGAGAGAGGAAAATGTAAAGTGAATGTATCAAAATTTGTATCTGATAAAAATAACTTTAAAAAACTTCACATAACTCAGATGATCAATCTGTACGTACAAGAAATATTAGTATTGTAAGAAATAAAACTTGCACTGTCCCAGTGCATATTAACGTGCACAGTGGTAATGAAAACGAAATTAGTGAACCAGAATTCTTGGATTGTAATAATGTTTCGAGAATCGTAAAAGTATGAAAAACGGTAAATATAATCAAATAATCGCTGATGCTAATAAAGAGTCTCCAATTAAATAATTTCATGTAGCACTAATTTCAATTATAACCATAATAAAACAACATTTTTGCCAAACAATCATAGAGAAAAAATTGCTTTGGCAAACAAAATAAAAAATAAATATAGGGAAATTAATTTGGTAAAAGATAGTACAATTAAACTGATTAAAAATACTGATTCCTAACATAAATTCCTACAGAAAATAATGGTTGAATTAAGTAATTCTTCCTTTTCTTCACCAAACATAGATTAGAAGCTGAAAATTTAGTATCTACTTCGATTTAAGTGCGAGAAAATTACATTAATAGTGCCAGAAGAGTTATGAAAAAGGTTCAAAATAAAATTGAATTATCTTTAACTACATTGGGTAATATACCTATTGCGGAAAATATAGATTGTGCGCTTACTGCTTTATGTGGTATACCTCAACACACTTCCTTCTCCGAGCCATATTTTTTAGAAGGTGATTATAATTTTGGACTTGGCTTATTTCATGAATATAATATTGACAACATGACTGTTATAAATAAAAAGGGGAGACGACGAATATTTTATCGTTTATTGAAAAAGAACATAACAAAAGTAAAATATGAAAGTGCGATAGTTATTGTAGAAATATCGACGTCGATATAATAATGGAGCTAGAAATATTTTTCTTAGAAATCCGTAATATAAGTTTCAGAAATGCTTATACATATCTTTTATCTGTAGATATATGCTCAGCCCAAGCATGTGGTGTTAATCAACTAGGTCATCCAAGCATTTGTTATAATGAACCTCGATAATATAGTTCAAAATTTTTTAAATTACAAGTATTATCATTTCATTATCCTTATTTATGAACTGTCAAAAGGCTAATGTAAGAGTTAAAGCATCTATTTCATATTATTTCAAGTATAGATAAAGCCTTGAATGACGTAGATATAGTGTTCTTGAGAGAAATTATTGAAAAAGCTAAGAAGCAATTTGGTGTATCATTGAAAAGCAATCAAAATACGAATCAGGTAAGCTTAAATAAAGTAGAATTAAAAGAAAAATTTTGTATTGGCATCAAAGAGTATATGAAAATAGTTACAGATCCACCAACGAATTTTTGTATTTTGTGTGAAAGATTATTTCGTTGAAAAGATCTTTAAAATTTTTATGAAAAAAGTGACACTAATGTTGTTTACGAATTATTGGGAATTGAATATAATCTACTCCAAAACTTAAGAAAAAATTGTATGACTCTAAAACTACCACAGAAAAATTTATTTGCAAACCTTGTTTAATAAATTCTAAAAACGATATTATGACTTCAAAGTGTTTTTTGAATGATTTTTTCGTTAAGGAAATTCCAGAAGAAATTCGAAGTCTGAATATACTGGAAAAGATTTTAATACAAAGATTTAAGGCTTTTCAAACAATCACGATAATGGATACAGTTATGAATAAAAATAATCTCCATTATACAAAAATTAATAAAGTGATTGATAGAATATTTCATTTACCTCTTCCACTAGAAGAGACTTTAAGTAAGATATGTTCTGATACAGATCCCATAAATGCTAATCACGAATTATATATTTTGATCCGAACTCATCCGACGAATGGCAACAAAATTTGGGAAGACTGTATCGATATAAAAAAATATGAAAAGCTTTACGTTGGTTAAAGTAAAATAACTCTATTTATGAAAAAATTGAACTTCCATCCGATTCTCAAGTGCCTACTGAGTAATCTACACGATCAATTAGACGCCAATAGCTTAGAAAGAAATGAAATAAAAATTAAACCACAATTAGGTCCATTGTTAACTCAAAAATTTGAGTCTGGTCCATTTTATGATCATTACACCATTTATCCTTTACACAACAATAAACGAAGCGAATCCATTTATCGTTAAAGGAACGAAACATTTATCCTTTACACAACAATAAACGAAACGAATCCATTTATCGTTAAAGGAACGAAACATTTATCCTTTACACAACAAAAAAAACAGCTGCTTTAAATAATAGAATCAAAGATTTAGATCTCCAACGCTTTCCTGATTTGTATCCCTATGGAAAGTGGGACCAACACCATGAAAGATTGAGAGATTTTGATTTTGACAAGAGTAGATTGACATCGAAACATTCATAGTTTAGAATGAACAATTAATATATTTGTTTCTTATTATATCATAATATACTCGGAAAAATAAATGCAGGAATATTTCAAATGCTCCATATCATTAATCCAAAATATAAATACACGGTGAAACATTTTTTACAACTGCTAAGTGAAAATAAGATAGACGCTAATCTAGACACTATTTTCTTCCGTTTACCTGGTACTGAATCATATTGGAAAAGGTACTTAATGAACTAAGATATATGGCGGGCGAATATGGACCTGCTACTTTTTTTATTACTATGAATCCTGGAGAGTGGACGTGGTCTGGATTGGCTGAATACATGAAAGAACTTAATAGTTGAATTGATAGTCGTTCTATATCTCAATTGATAACAGCTGATCCAGTATCAACAGCCTGGTATTTAGAAAATAAATTTAAAGCTGTGTTAGTTTACATATTACCACTTTCGAATCCAATCGGAAAAGTTACGCATTATTACTGGGTGCGTGAATATCAAGGTAGAGGAATACTTCATTACCATTGTTTGTTTTGGATTTAAAACGTACCGGTTAATGGTACAAGTCCAAATGAAGAAGCACAAGATTTTATTTTGTAACATATAACATGTCACATTCCGGATAAACACATGTCATCTGAATTAAATTGTCATGTCTTAGCCTATCAACAGCACAAACACAATGATTATTGTATACGCAAAAAGAAAACAAAAACTGGATTTATAAGTGTTTGTCGCTTCGGGTTCCCTCCTCCAATATCTGATAGAATAATTTTAAGAAATGTGTCTCTCGCTATTGCGAATAGAAGTACATCGAGAAATAAATCTCGATTTTACGATTTACCTCAGGAAAGACGGGAACATAATATTAATGATTATATGCCTGCTCTTTTAATAATTTGGGAAGGAAATAACGATGCGCAGTATATTGGAGAATCATCGTATTTGTTGACAAAATATGTAAGTAAATATGGAACAAAAGGTGAAAAGAGCAAATTAGATTTTGCAGATATAACGCCAAATAAACCTTTATTGAATCGCCTTTGGTCCTTTACCATCCGTGCCTTACAAGATAGAGAATGTGGAGCGATTTAAACTGCTGATGTTTTGTTAGGCCATTCGTTGCGCAGTACTGATCAAGATACAATTATTAAATGGTTAAATGTTAATATACTAAGGGGTAGGCAAATAAAACTATTTACTGAAATAAAAAATTTATAGAAAATTCAACTGATTCAAGGCAGAATATTATGAAATGCCAAATTGTTTATATTGTAAAAATGCAAAAAATCTTATTTAATTAATCACTATGTGTTTAAGTCAGAAACGCAACCAAAAGATTACTACCATACTTTGTTATTATTATTTAAAGCTTGGAGGAATTCAGATGAATTAAAAGGCTCGTAAGAAACGTATTGCGAAGCTTTCTATACTACAGAAGAATACAACGATAAATATATAAATTAATAAATATTTTTTTATTGGTCTTACAGTCCAATCAATTCAATCTAAAAATAAAATAAAAATAAAAATAAAAAATAATAAAAATAAAAAATAAAAAATAAAAATAAATAAAAAAATAAAATAAAAATTAAAAATAAAAATTAAATTAAAATTATAATGACAGTCAGACTATCCTTGTTTACATTCACCCCCGTAGACTAATCTGAAAATAAAATATTAGCTGAAAAAATTCTTTGTTAGTAAAGTGCAGTCTGACTGTCCCCAACACCCTTACCTAATTGAAGACTTGTCCAACGTTTCGAGCTCGCTACGGCTCCTCATCAGGGACTAATCTGATAAATATATAACTATATTGGAAGCTGTGGAAAATATGAATAAACTAATTTAAAGTGAATTAGAACTAAGTAAAACTGATACTCCAAAAAATTCTGCTAATATACCTAATGGTTGTTTGCCTATTGAAGTAGAGAACGCTATCAATGGTTTTCGAGCTCTTTTAGAAAAAGCTAATATTATAAGTGAATAGGATCTACTTAATTCTATTTTAAAATTTAATGTGGCTCAGAAAAGAATTTTTGACAAAATAACTGCGTCTTTAAAATTAACAGAAAATGTATTAATAATTTTTGTTAATGGTCCTGGCAGAACAAGTAAAAGTTTTATCATTGGAAATTTAATTTCATGGAATAAGATATATCCTGGTAAAAAGATAGCCGTTACAGCTCCTACTGGAATAGCTGCGTATAATATCCAAGGATTAACAATTCATATATTACAATAATTGCCAATAGAGCATAGTGGCATAGCTATGTGTTGCCCGTTATCTGATGCAGCTTTAAAACAAATAAGACAAATCTTACAAAAAGGTGACCTAATTATTATTGATGAAATTTCAATCATATCAAATATTACTTTCATGTATATACATTTACGTTTAGCAGAAATATTTGATACATTTAATAACAATGACGAGTGGTGTGGAAACATTAACGTACCTGTTTTTAGCTATCTATCGTAGCTTCCCCCAGTTCGTGAAGATTTTGTATTTGTCAAAATGAATCAAAAACAGATTGAGACATATATGAAATCAATGTTTTCTTGCAATATATGAAATTACTTCGAATACGATGACTTATAAAATTATAAACTATAAACAATAATTATACGAATAATATTCAGAAGTTATGTAATTATTTACATGAATTACCGTCTGATACTGTATGCATATTGTCAAAAAAAAGTGTAATTCTATTAATAAAGTAAGGCTGCTTCTTATTCAATCAAAAGAAATCAATATTGTTGCGAATGATTCATATAAACGTAACAAAACTCTAGAAAAGCGTCTTAAAATTATTAAATGAAGATAAAGATAATATTTGTGGTATTGATCGTATAATAACAATTAAAATTGGTTATAAAGTTATGATAATAAGAAATATCGGTGTTTCGTTAATGGAACGATCGGAACGGTTGTTTCTGTTACTAAAGATAAATCTACTGAAATTATAAGCATTCGTATTGTCTAACGATTTGATGATGTTCTAACGATAGATAAAATATCAATAAACTGACAACAGTTTCCAATTTGTAATAGTTACGGTATAACTATTCAGAAAAATCATGGGTTGAGTCTAAAAAATTCCGTTGTTGAAGCGGGAAATAATGTTTTTACTCATGATCAAACATATGTTGCAGCTTCAAGAGTAACTTCTCTGGAAGCTTACATCTTATTCACTTTGATCATTCGTATTGTGGAAAAAATGGAACATATCTGTTAGGGATCCAGTTATGATTCATGATCGGATACAGTATTTGGCGATGATTTGAATAAATTACGAATATGATGAAAAAGTGAAATTCAATAAGCTGTTTCGGCTTTTTTTCAATTTGCATAAATAGGAATAGCAGATTCTGCAGCAAGAGAGTTAAATTAGTCAATGTATTATATGCACTGTTTGTAAGATGCTCGAGTGGAAATGTCAGAGAGTGACGTACATGGGCAAATGGGTCATTCTTTGTAATTATGGCGCATCTTCTGTTATATTTAATGATTGATTAAAAAAATGAAGGTTGGTAAAAGACAATCCGATCCAAATTTCTCGAGATATCGTTCCTGAAAAAATAATCGACCTTGCGTGCAGTTTTGCACCTGTATACCTATATACGTATTCTTATTGAAACACGCGCATTATCGTCTTTCTATAAGCCGCGCGCGCCATCGTCCTTCGAGCCGTATAATGATACCAAAGAGAGAGAGAGAGAGAGAGAGAGAGAGAGAGAGAGAGAGAGAGAGAGTGCAAGGAGCTACAGGAACAGGGAGAGAAAGAGAGGATATGAAAATTCAGCCTCCATTGCCTCATGTTCGCCTAATTGCGGCAGCCCTGAGGCAGATTAGTATGCAGGCTGTGAATGCCCCGTATGATAATGACCGGGTGTATAAGAGTAGTGCCGAGTTAAGCCTCGAACAAATGACGAGGCGAAAGGGAAAGTGGATGAGACGAGGCATTGAGAGCGGCAGAGAGAAAGAGAGAGAATTAAAGGGGACCGAGGCATCATCGCGTGCGCGCGCGTTGCACTCATCAGCCGTGTAGCAACCACCAGTATCTCGAGCCCTCTTATTATAATAATAAAAGGCCGACGCAGGAGGGGGAGCGAGAGCGAGTGCCTGCTCCCGCACCGGCCGGTTTTAAAGATAAACGTTCTCGCCAGGAACGCAGAAACGGACGAAAGGGCTCGGACGAGAGGGAATACGAGAGACTCGCACGATCGAAGGGCTGTATGTATAAGTATTATACTGGTATGTAGGATAGGAATGCCGACTATGTGAGGTTTCTGCACGATGCCTGGACTCGATCGCTTCGGAGCGAAGAGGCTTTGTGTATAATATACATTCTATTCTGTATTGGCTATTTTATGCGATATCGAAAACTTACTTACCCGTCGTCTAAAAGTTCAATCTAGATTTAAGATTTTGAATAAAGTAATTACTCAGAGGCATTTTATACATGCAATGTAAAATTGCAAAAAAAAATGATATTTCGTTTTTCCATATTAAATATATATATACCTACATTCTCTTGTCGTGTATTTAATAAATTTTAAAGTCTTAAAAAAAAAAGAAAGAAAGAAAGCTTGCTCGTGAGTCCACTTATGGTGTGACCATGTATGCAGATCGTATATGCATGTGGTTCAAATTTATATATATATATAAATACCGAAGAATCTTGGGCAAGCTTCCTGCATCCTTGGTATGCATGGGAACGAGGAACGCGCAACCTGGAACGCCGCGATGCGTATACCTGTATATATGCATAAATACCACATATACAGATGCAAAGATCCTTTCCGTTGCTATATCGCCCGTTTCATACGTCAGAGCTCAGAAGTCCGGCATTGTTATAAATCGCGCGCTGGAGAAAGTGTGTAAGAGTAGGGTGCATGATGCCCCCCTAATAGCCAGAGAGGCCAAATATATGCATAACGACTGCGCCTTGCCCCCCAGCGGTCCTTATAAATGCGGGCCGATGGATGGTCAATTTTTCTTCCGTTTCCATTAGGAATTCATATAGCAAGCACAATACAGGCAGATTTATTAAACTGTATAATTTTCATTTTACTAAAATGATTCGTAGTGGAATTGTGCGGCATTTATATGGGATTCTAGGAGCAGATGAAATCGAAGTCATTGAATGTTAGAAAAAAATTTATAAATTCTATATACCATCGAATGTATACGCTTGTATATAACTATTCAGTATACAGCTATAGTTATTAATTATTACATAAGCACGTATACTAGAGTTACCAACCGAATAAATTAACGTGTAAAACGATTAACAAATGTCACGACGGTATTTAATATACAATATTATATTCATAAGTCACGCAATATATGACGTTGACCATAGCGAGGTCCTCGACAAATCCCAAGATGTTGACGATCCGCGAGAAGTTCTAATCACGACACTCTCGATGTATTTGTTCCAACCAGGAGAGCAAGAAACGTGAGTGTCAAGACGTCCTATACATATATACAATAGAACGGGCACATTCGCACTATGTTGATATATATGCATGGATGGCTTCAGCCGTTGCAGATGCATTTGAAAACGAAAGGGCTTAGATTGTTAATTAAATTAATAAATATTTTTATCGGTCTTACAGTCTTCATAATATCATATATTAGCTAAAATAATGACAGTCGACTGTCCTTGTTTATGATTACCCCCGTAGAATCTGAAAGAAACTTATTACTACAACAAATTATATATTAAAATTAAAAATAAAAAAATAAAATTAATAATAAAATAAAAATAAAAATACAGTAATAAGTAAAAATATAATAATAAAAGTACTATTCTATGTTAGTAAAGGACAAACTTACTGCCCCCACCACCGTAAATTTAGGATCATCTTTTGTGTCCGACGTTTCGAACCGCTACGGTTCATCCTCAGGAACTAAACTAAATTGAAAAACCCAGCATGCTACTTTGGATACCCCATCCCCATTATAAATTGATTAGTATAACATTTATAGGACCCCCCTTTTTTATTTAACTTAAATGCGAAATACAAATTCTATATTAATAAGGAATGATAACTGTTATCCAATTTACTCGACTATAACATTAAATTTACATTATTGGAATTTTTCAAAATATGAATATTTTCAAGAGTTTCTCTTTTATATTTATTCTTAATACTATGTTCCAAAATATTTACATTTTCAAAGTCGAAAGAATGTAACAAGTTTAAACTATATTCTTTTAGCCCGGATGTAACATTCATGCTTCGTAAGCTATATTGATGTTCATATATTCTTTATTTTAGGTACCTTCCCGTTTGTCCAATATAATATTTGTCACAATCTTTACAATTTATTTTATATAATATTCCTGTTTTCAAACATTTATCATCCTTACTTTTACAATTATTAAACAACTTACTTAAATTATTGCTCTTTTTAAAGAAAATTTGAACGTTATGTTTTTTAAATGCACTTCGAATTATTTCGGATAATCCTCTTAATTATGGTAATACCACTATACCTCTTACATATGGTATTATATTATAATTTCATTATTAACAAAGAACCATATCTTGGGAACGCAAGAGCTTATGTTGTAGGTCTCGAAATTTTACAGGACTTATCTTGGAAATAATTAGAATTTATTTCCCTTCTTTGGTATCCAAATCGGTCTCCCAAATCTTGTGGATCCTTGTAAGTCGTAAATAATATATACCGAAATTAATTTACGCGTATGAAAAATTTGACAGACATGGTTTTTTAAAGTGCCTTCGAAATATTCACTTAACGAGAATCGAACTTGGACCAAAATCTAATGTTTAACGATAGCCAACAAATACATGCCTTATAATTATTTACTGTCTAACTCAACGACTGCTCTGCGTAATGTTGAAATTTTATTTTATTATTCAAAAGAGAATTAAAATTATCGTGTTTCTGATCCAGTGGTTTATATTGAATAACAACCAGTCTACTAATGATTTTTTACTTCAAATTTTTTAAGGATAGTTTTTAAAATTTTGATTTCGCTAATTGGTGTTGGAGCAAAATGAAAACTTTTATATCTTAAAAATGAATCTAAAACTGTTCCTTGAATAATTATAAAACAATTTTATATTCTTATTAGAATGGTTGAAATCTTATATAATATATAAAAAATTACAAATAATTATAAATAATTCTAAAATAAAAGTTAAAGAAAAGATCCTTTTTAATAGCTGGTATTTTGTAGAAAAAAAATCATTTATTACAAATGTAATTGGTAATTGCAACATTCCGATAGCTTGGTCTACTATCTTCTTCAGACGAAATTCTAATTCTCATAATGCTTCAATTTTAATTGTCACTTATTAGTCAATACTTAATTTAACATTGGAAATGATTTACCTAAAAAACTGTTAAGTTTATATTCGTTCTTAGAAGCTTGTTCTCGTAATCTATTCTTAAAAAAAAAATTTTACATCGTTGCAACCTTAATATGATAACTATAGCATCGTTTATCTGCTTTCATGGTGTAAAATGATACTAGCTTTTGATGTATTTTAAATTATATTCTATATTTTAAATTATATATCTTATCGTATGATTCCAAAATTTAATCTCAGGAATTTTTCAAATGTATGAAAATAAAATAAGAAATCTATAACATTCACCCGTTTAAAAATTCATTCTCGAATCTAACTACTATCTGGTTAGTTTTCCTTATTTAATGTTGGGATCGAGCAAGAAATTTTAGTCTGATCCTAGTTACGAGTTGTCCCACTTTTATTGGCATTTTAGTTAGGGAACGAGCTTAGATTTCGTTAAGTATGCCTAGTTAGAAGCTAGACAGAATCTACTCAGAAAATTTAGAAAATAATAAGATTAATATATTGTTTCAATTTTCTTTCCTCGATTCATTGAATAATTTTTTAGTTCTATTATTTTTTATTCATTTCAAACAAAAACTTTCTATATGCATTATTACATTATTACATACAATTGACAATTAATAATTATTAATATATTTTTTATACATTAATAATTGTGAATTTTAATGATAAACTCCTCTGTTGAATTTATAAATATTTTATTTCGATGAAAAAACGTTGACCTCTGATGACTATCGAGAACCCACGATCCTACGATTCGTAATCTAACGCATTATCCACTATATGCTAAAATACAATCTACAATGACAATACTGTACTTTGCATATGACCGTACATCATTTAACAACATATAATATTTTATAAAAACAAGGTAAAACTTACATAGTAAATCTTATTTTGATACTCTTTCCCATGTTAGAAAGAACTGTGGCTTTATATGTATGTATGTATATATAAAATCTATAGATATTCATTTATATAAATATATAAATTATATATATATATATATATATATATATATATATATATATATATATTCAAATATATGAAAAAAGTTAAGAGAATTTGACTAGATGAAAGGTAGAAAGCCTAACCATTTTCTGAATTTTCGTACTTTTATGGTTTGATGTAGAAAACGCATCCTTCTTTCCAAAGTATGATAAAATTAAAAAAAACTGACTAGAGTCGAGATAGGAAGCCCCATCATTTTCTTAATTTTTCTTCTTATAAAATTTTGTACTATAGAAAACACGTATTCCTTTCTATCATCAGTAAATGTTAAGGCAATCTGAATAGAGCCAAGAAAAAGGACGATTATTAGATACTTGTAGGAAAATCTAACTCAGATCTGGACGAGTATTACCAGGTATTACCTACACGAAGAAATTATCAGTAATACTAACTAGGATCTCTTAAAATAAACTAGGGATACGTCGAGTATATTTCTGCACGAGCAATACATCAGAAATAATGCAGGAAATATAGTTGAAAATACTTTTTTATAATAACTATATTGTAATATGTTAAAGTTTTAATTTTCCAATCCGTCATTTTTTTAAATTTTGCAAAAATCTGTTTTGCCGTCTTTTGCATTTATGTCCTTTACGAATTTTTGATTCCTTTACTACCATTTCATTTTCACAACTGTAATTTCATGGTCGAGCGGAGGAGGACAATTTTTCCTATAATTTTTTTCCAATGGACATTTTTTCCAAGAAACGTCTTTAATATTATTACATCATTAATGGGATATCGAAAAACTCATGTCAGGTCGTACTAACATGGCGTCACAACTTGGTATCGTAATTTGCAACTTTCTGGTCGAATTGTGATTTAGCCCAAGCATAGTGGTATCAAGTATCTTGGTTTGATGGTAGCTACTTGGTTTAACTAGGTTTAACAATGTATTGACATAAATATGTATTTATTTAAAATCCTTTAAGAATGTGTTTAATTTAAGAACGCGAAGCGTACGTATAGTTGTGTATTCGCAGAGATGCATTGGTTCACGTTAGACCTTGTTTATCACCTCGTCGCCTTGTGTTTTGCAAATATTCGTCACGAATTTTTGTTTTGCACAAATGGTAGCAGTATTATTGTTTTTCTTTATGGCAGTTACCTCATTCAACAGTATTTTGTTATCCACAATGTTTCAAAATTGGTTATTCGAGCAAAATATTCTTCGTATTATGACCGTCAAATTTTACTTCGTCATCCTCTTAACGTGTTTTGTCATTAATCAAAAGTTGGAGAAATGTTCTACCCTCTTTTAGAACATTAAATTGTAACAAATATATATAATTACGTTGTTACATACATATAATTGTTACAAATATATATATATATATATATATATATATATATATATATATAATTACGACAAAATTACCAATTAAATAAATTATTATAATTCCATTGAAATTTACTAATCCATTGAAAGACATTTCTGCATTGCTCGTCGGAGGGTTCGTTTTGTTTGACCTCCCCCACTCTAACGTATTTACAAGTGCGAGTGCTAACTATATAATATAACAAGTATAACTATATATACGAAGTCGTAAAAGGAACGAGTATATAGGGCCGGAGCAGCGCGCGCCCGGTGCGGCGCGTCTTTGCCTTTACGAGCGAGTTTGATGGGGGAGCCGAGCCATCGAAATGGCCGGGCCACGCGGTCGTTGGGGCGGGGTATATGGGGGGGGGGGTGCGCCGTAAGTGTGCAATGGCACGTGTCGTCCCTAAAGGGCGCACGCCTACGCACTTTTACTAGGGAATCAGGAAGGCCGAATTGGTCCGCCGGACCGAGCAGCCCTTCGAAGGTCCCTCCGCGCCTCCGTTTGTCTCTTTCTCCCCTTTCTTCGGCTCTCTCTCTCTCTCTCTCTCTCTCTCTCTCTCTCTCATTCTTTTCCCTTCCCCACTCCAACTCTGCGTTCGAAGGACCTCGAACCGTTCTCGGACCGCAAGCGTTCCGTAGGGGCCAAAGAACCCGCGTCCTCTCCTTTCTCCCTCTTTCGCCTTCCGTTCCCCTCTCGAGGCATCCGGCTTATTGCGAAAAGAATGGGCAAAGGAGCCAGGGCGACGGAGGGGGCGGGGAAGATACTGGCTCCCGAGAGGCCTACGTTACACACAGGTATATATACGTATATATACAAAAGACTGGCCTCGCGTAGCCCACGTGTAGCCCATGCACGGAAGAAAGAGGATTATTGCAACGCGCGCGGCGGGCCTTTATACTCGCGCCATATGAAAAGGAAAGAGAACGCGATGGGAGACAGGAAAGAGGCGTCTGTTTGTGTTGCGATGTATACGTGTATATATACATATATAGCTACAGCAAGCAAGAGCGAGAGAGCGCGGGATGTTGCCAAGGGCAGAAAGAAGTGAAAGTCAAGTTGAAGACTATAACGAACAGGAGAGCATGAAGGGCCTGGGGGCATGATTTATTTTTCGAGACCGTTCAAGACCGTTTTCTTAATGTTACACACACAGCACACATATATAGGTATATAATACATATATAGTATAGCCAGGTATATAATACGTATATAATATAGCCAATAGCCGTGGATTGCAAGCACGGCTGCATAACGCTCGTGCTTATGTACGTATATATATATATATATATATATATATATATATATATATATATATATATATATATATATAGACTGGATATACTCTACTCTCTCGTATTTTATCCTATTTATATTCTTCTCTGCGTCCTTCTATACGGAAGCGTTTGACATAGAGACAGAGAGAGAGAGAGAGAGGGGGGTGGGGGTTCTATAACAATATTGTAAGGTAGATTGACAGATTTTATTTTTATTTAATTAAGAAGACCTACTGTGTTAGAATTAATAATAATGTATATATAAATTTATATTTTAGGCGTATAATTGTACGTAATTTTCTAAAGAGAGAAAATAAAATAACAACTGCTTTATCTACTTTCTAGCTGTATGTCTTTTTACAAGTTGTACGTTAACCCTGACATTTCTACTTATAGGAGTGTTAGAAATATCTACGATTCTCTCAAGGGTTTTACTGTAATGATATAAAAAGTCAGAGTCACATGGTTGGGTTCTGGATTTGGCTGTAAGTCACGGAATAGTTCGTAATTGAACTACCAATAAAACATCTGTGCAGTGATTCTTTCCAATGACTCTTTAGACCCAAGAATTCGAACATTAAACTTTTGAACGAATAGTATACGTAAGATCCAATAAATAACTTAAATGTTCTCAAATATATTTTCACCTCATACAGGACTTTCTGACAATAAAACAATTATCCATTTTTAATTAATTATATCAAAGACAAATGAAGTGCATCATGAGTTTAATTGTATGCGTTATTTGTAACAAAGTCGATTCGATAAATGTGTAATAATTCATTTCATTGTGCCCCTAATGAGGAACCGAAGCGGGTTATAATTTCGGAATTAACAAACACGGAATATTTGGAATTAATATTTTGGATTTGGTATAGTTCGGATATTCTCTGGAGGTGGTTACAAATAAATAAGGACAGTACATCTGATGACTGTCATTGTACAATTATATTAGCTTATAGAATAGACAATAAAGACCGATAAAAATATTTATTCCACATAATTCGGTGTAATTTAACTAAAAAGAAACAGGGATTATATGGAATTATCTTATGCACATACGTGAAAAAAAAATGAAAACTGTACATTAAAAACTATAATTGAAATATATTTTAAAAAATTGTGATATATAAGAAATCAACAGCTATAATAATTGCTGAAAAAAGATTTTAAAAATCTTACAATTTTATTAATAACCTAAAAAAAGTTAGATACGGTAGTTTAAAAATCAGATAAAAGTAACTAAAAAGAATCGAGGTCATAGTACTCCAGCAAGATTTAATAATTTTAAATCATAAAATTCTATAGACCCTACTTTATCATTGTAATTTGGTGTGTGTATTATCAAGTTTATGTATTAGATAATACTAAGAAGCAAAAAAGGACTGTGGAAAATTACATTTTTAATTACGAAATTTCATGTTGTATTATTTTATAGCTGTTGTAATAAAATGTCAAAGCCATTCTTAAGAATGACACCAATAAAACACACAGGTGATCTTGACTTAATTATTTCCGTTTTTTTTGCTTTTACGAGCATCAGAGAAAGGTAACGGATAATGCAGGTCGAGATGTAAACATATTAGCCGACTTCGTTTATCATACCAACTGTTACGTTGTAAATTAAAATTCATTACGCTGGTAAAAGCCATAAAAAATTACTCGCCTTAACAATCTTCATCATATGGACTTATCTATAGATCGCATTTAAAGTTAAAAATGTGCTGGTATAAGGCTCAAGAAGAGACTTCAAAAGCATTAACATAAAAAAAATTAAAAATATAACCATCCTTCAAAAGTTACTAGATAGATTATTAGTATCCGCAGTTGTTTGAAAACTTTTTGTTCAAAAACTATTGATTCAATCGGTATTTTTGATTGGAGGCCAATTTTTTTTAACTAACATTTTTTCTACGAATGTACAAACATTAATAATATCTAAATATAATAATAATAGTAGATACAGTTAAATTTAAATAAAATTATATATTTATTATCACTATTGCTAATTTTCCTATTATGTTATATTTTGTTTATTTTATTTATGTATATTGTTATATCATACTATATTACATTATTAGATTGAATGGCAGGTTTTGTTAATAAATACACGCTATAGTAGAATGTGTTCTTTTTCATTTATTTTTCTGATTTGGCTTTTTCTATATAAATCAATAACTGTTTGTATCGGTCTTACGGTCTTTTTAACAAACTAATATGATGTAATTAGGATCACAGAATTTTCTATATAAATAGGTTCCCCGGTACGAATGACAAAAGTCATCAATAATGGTTGCTTAATTCCCGGAATTCCCATGATTTGCTTAGTACTTCCTGTAGTCGGTGCAGAGTGCCATTAAGGGATTCTAAGGTAAGGTTTCAGAAATATTATATATCTCACAACATTTTTTGCTTTGTTTTGCATATTAAGTTTTCTTAATGCGTTATTTTCCCCCTCTGAATTGAACCAGAACAGTAGTTCCAACTATCGTAGTGATTAATTATAAGACAATGATATAATTATAGATTTAAAAAATCTAAAATTGAATAATAAATGTTAAATAAATAATAAACGTTACATTAAAATATAAAGTTTAAATAAAACATGAAAAAATATTTATATTTATGATATAATCGATGTATTCTGTAATTTTCATATGTATGGAAAAAATAGATTTTGGAAGAAATGGGTATATTTGAACGAGTTTTAGAGCAAACCAAGAGCAAACGGGTTGGACCAACGGGGATACTCAGGATGAAAATAATTGCATCGGTTAAGATTAGCGAATTCTTACAAAGAAATCGTTTAACTTTAAAAATATATTTATATTGAAGAGTGGATCCAATTCAAAGCTATATCCATTAACAATCTGAAAAAAGATAAATGCGTCGTTGGAATCCTCGATAGTAAAACGATGAATGATATTACATTTTTTAGTACGCCGTATGCAAAGTTAAAAAAATCCAACGATGATTTGTAAACTTATTCTAATCGATTTGAAAGAAATTATTTTTAACTGGTAGGGTATATGACCTCCGGTGTTTCTGCTGAAATTGAACATTATACGTGTGTTTTTACTCTAGTTATTTAAAAATCATTTCATCGAAATCGATTTATATCAAGCTAATGGAATAAAGCTTATATAGTTTAATAGAGTGGTTAGAATCATATGAAGATGTATTATTGAAAATTAATGGATATGTATATATTTTTGTTATTTATCTATTTTGTATATGTAAAAAGGATTAAGAGAATGCTCAAAAAACTATACATATATATATATATATATATATATATATATATATATATATATATATATATATTACTGTGTACAAATATGAGTAAGATTTTTCATTTCAAAGTTCTCGGGTTTATCGATTCGGATAAATACTTTTATTTTTAAGTTGGTAGTATTGTCAGAGTTATCTGTGCCGAATTTCACGCAGTTATCTTCATTTGTCATATAGTTACGCTTGTGTTTTGTGAACAAAGAAAACCTGTCTCTTCGGTTGTTACAATGTCCGAAATTATTAAACAAAGAAGTAGCATTAAATTTTGTGCGCGAAATGAAATAAAGATCAATGTTGAAGATCAATAATGAAGTCAAGAGCAAGTGTTTTTGATTGGCACAAATTGTTCAAAGAAGGTCGAGAACGCGTTGAAGACGAACCACATCAAAGGCGACCAAGAACATCTCTTGATGGGCTACACGTCGACAAAATCAATGAACTAGTTCTGCAAAATCGTCGATTGACTACGAGAGCGCTTGCTGATATTGTTGGAATTTCAAATGGGGCAATACCATGTTGAAAGACATTTTATGCCTGAAAAGAGTAAAATCTCGATTGGTGCCAAAAAAATCAATTTTTTTAAAAAACAGCGTCGCATGGAGGTCTGTGAATCGATGCTTTCGGACTATCAGGACAAGATAAAACGCATAATAACTGGAGATGAGATTTGGGTCCACGCTTACGACCTAGAAACAACTGATTAATCGAGCTAATATCGCGCCAGAGGAGAGCGGAGACCGAAAACATCATGCCAAAGTCGCTCAAAAATGAAGGTTATGTTCACTGTTTTCCTCGATTATCGTAGTGTTGTGCATTATGAATTCTTTTCAAACGACCCAACGGTTAACAAAGAATATTATGTGAGTGTTATGCGTCGTTTCAGTGAAGCTATTCGTGTTAAAAGGCCAGATTTATGCAAAGACAACTCTTGGTTTTTGCATCACAATAATACACCAGCTCACACTGCATTTATTTTACGTGAACATTTTGCCAAAAATTCAATCAATTTCGTTCTACAACCACCGTACTCGCCTGATTTAGCACCGTGTGACTTCTGGCTGTTCAGCAAACTCAAAAGACCAGTTCGGGGACACGGTTTTGACTCGATTGAAAAAATAAAAGCCGGATCAAAAAAGGAACTGACGGCCATTCCGGAATACGAGTGTAAAAAATGTTTTGAACATTGGAAAAAGCGGCTGCATTGCATCCGGGGGGGGGGGTTATTTTGAGGGGAATGAATTAAATTTGGAAGAATAAATTCGGAATAAATATATTTCAAAAGTTATAAATAAAGTTTTACTCATATTTGTATATAGTAGTATATTGTCAGTCGGAAACAATTATTTTAGTGAAATTTTCCTTATGGTAGAAGTTTTACCCATCAATAAAATTTTGATTCTGAAATTTTTTTTGCAAATTTTTGTTTCATCAATTTATAGCAGCTTACAATTATAGATGTATAAGATTATTTTGCTTAATATCAACTAAACGCGTTTTGTTGTAATATCTAATATAAAACAAATTAAGAAATGTCATTTACTCAAATAAGTTAAACGATGGCTGCATTATCCAAATATATACATTTCAAGATATTATAAAGTTGTAAAATAAGAAATATGAAATACTGACGATGTCCGTGCGCGGCTGAACAGGGGGAAACGGTACAGAAGGAGATGTATTTACGCAAGTTCCGCAGAACGAGCGCGAGTCCCAAGATAGTCTGCGTGTATAATGTGCGGGATCTGAAAAGAAGGAGGAAATAAAAAAGACCCTCAAGGCTGCCTGAAATTGAAACTCGCCCTATAATATCGTACCGCTGGCTTCCCGAGATAATTGCGCCAAGGCTGCCACCGTGCGGAGCCATCGGGGTCGAGGAGCGAGCGCGTCTCTCGTCGTTTAGCCACATTCTCTCTCTCTCCCTCCCTCTCTTTCTCTCTCCCTTTCCTGATCTCTCTCCACCACGCTTATATATATATATATATATATATATATATATATATATATATATATATATATATATATATATGAAACCGTCTTTCTTCCCTCGCACCAGCGAGGCTCCCTTTTGCGCCCGGCGTGCGCGTGCTGCACGCATCGAATTGCCCGCACGCGCCTCCCTTGTATTATATATAAAACCACTTGCTGGCCGGGCATAAAGCCCTGACACGACTGTCCTTACGGAGACGTTCGCGAAGGGCGTCGGTTGCCCCGAGCCCAGGCGCGTTGCGCGCGGAAAGAGCGCGAGCGCGGATATAGGGGGAGACGCAGAGCGCAATTCCAGTTGCGTATAAGCAGGTATAAGTGTATAAAAGTGCGGGCGAAGAGAGCGCGAAGCTGTGGCGATGGAGATGTAAGTCGGGACAACGATTAGGAGAACATCAAGCGCCGAGGGGGGCCTGTGTGTGATCGTGTGTACGTGCGTGTGCGCGTGTGTATGAACGCGCGCGCGCGCGTGCCTCCGGGGTCGCATCCGTCTTTTTATACATGGGGCTTTTATTCTTCATTTTGGCGTGGCGGTAGAGGATGTTTGGGCATAGCTTATTACTGTATAGGAGAGGGTCATCGGTAGGGTGTAGACGTACCTGGGAATTATAGGATGATTGTGGTGTTATATGTAGAAGTAGACAGAAACGTGGACGGCGGGGTTCAAAGGAGCATTGTTTGCCAATCTTCGATTTTTCGGTCGAATCGATTCGAATTTTATTAGCTAGTCCGAAAAAAGTTATAATAATTTATCATCGTCTCGTTTTAAGTTTTTATTCTGTCGCAAACAGTTTCGACCGAAAAAAATCCTTTTTCTATAAATATACCTCATCAGTCCTCACATAATTGAATAATCTCGGACATAATTCACTTTAACAAAAAATATTAAAAAACTTTTAATGAAAAATAAAACATGTACAAAAGTAAATCAAATATCATTCATTTGACGATCATCCATTTTTTTTATTTATTAAGCTGGCAGCTCTTGCAGTAGATTTACAGCTACAATAGTTATGCCAATTTTGGAGCTAATTACATATTTTATATTTATATTATTATAATTTTAAGTTTACAGCCTTTAAATATACAAAAATTCGCCGACAAGCCTATAATATTTGATTCGCAAGCAAGGGCTTTCACTGAAATCGGAAATTATATTTTAAGTTTATACAGATATTTCATAAGTTTAGCTTTTCCTTTGTTATACAACGTGCATTGCCATATAGTACATGGTTTATAACTTATATTGATGTATATATATACATCAATAAAATAAGATCGAATCATTATAATTATTTATATATATATATATATATATATATATATATATATATATATAATAATTATAATGATTCGATCTTATTTTGTTTATTGTAACAATAAATTCTCTAGTGAATTTGTTCTGGTTAAAAAAACCAATGGTTTTTGCTGTTCTGGAAATATTCTTTAAAAAATTGTATGCCTTTCGTTAAGTACGATCTTTATTAATCTTTAGTTAAGTACTGTCTATAATTGTTGTCGTACAATTGTATAAAATTTTTATTGTAGAAAAAAACACCCGCCAAACTTTGTCAACTATTAAAATATATAACATTTGTTGATTCAAACAATCCATATAGCAATGTATATAAAAAGTTTAAAATTATTCTTATGTAGGGTTATTTCTCTCCAATAAAGGCCATTTTCATTATAAGCTCGTTAAAACATGATAAGATTAAAAATAAAAAGTCAACTTAACGTAAATATTCAAAAATTATTTTTTTTTTTAAAAAATCATAAAGAATATATGAATATTACAATTATTTGACAATTTGGTATGTTTCAGCGTTTTCAACTCTCAAAATGTCAACTCCATTTATTTCCAACGAGCTCAACAGTAGGAAAACATAATCATTCGGTATAACGTATCAGAATGGCATTTCAAATACAAATTGTATTGTTCAACTGTTTATTATGCTCGAAGGAAATATATAAAAAAGTAGAATATATATGTATTGATGGAATGTTCTTTAATTTGTAGTTTAAGCGTGAATATCGTTTCCAAGCCATCAAATTTTATCAACAGAGTAATGAAGTAAAAGAAACTGTGAAAATAAAAGAGATGAAAAGAAATAGGACTCACTTAAATTTCATTTGTATTGTATATCAAACCTTTTCGAAAGCTATTTCCTCTAAAACAATTCCTTATACCGTAAGAAACAACACTCTTAAGTAAATATATTTCTATCATTGAGCATTCTCCGCCACTTCGTGTCGATAAATGTTTTTTGTTACAGAATATACATAACTTGGATCTGTAAATACAGAAATTTACTTGACAACACAGTATATACTAATTATCAATATACTTATTAAAAGAAACAATAGCACTAACACTAAAATTCAACATTATAATGCTTTCGAAAATATTTAATATAATTAACATGTGCATTCCAAAGAAGATAAAGTACCCAATACTTGGACAGAACAAAAAGTGGATCCAGTGCTCGGAAAGTGATAAAAGATTATATTTATTATCGATACGAATGCAGCAAATTCTAAAATAAGGAGACTTACTATTTACTTATAGATGATTGAGTGTACTAATGTATCGAAATTTGAAACATTTACTGTTCAGTAATCATACTAAAATTAATTTAATTATCATGATATACTATTATCATCGCAGAGCTAATATAGTAACCATAAATGAAGTCGCATTGTTTTCATTTCAAGTACAATTAATCACCGCCTTTGCAATTAATAAAAAATAGAAATACACTATTTCATACCAAAAACCAAGCATATATAAATAATATAATATCATAATCAATAAAATCCATTATTTTTTTAATGATTGCAATTGTTACTAATTACTTGAAAATTAAACGTCCGATTTTAAAGTGTTACAATTATTTATCTTCGGATTTGAATATAATATTCGGACAATGAAATTTTTTTTACATTACTATCATGTTTTTTCTATAATTTGTAATCTAATTATTGTTTTTTTCTACAGTGTAAAAATATTTAAATATTACGTTAAAAATAGTGCAATTAGAAAATAACAAAATATTCACAATGAAAGTGAGATTTAAAAACATTTATATGTTTCTAAAAGCGTCCGAGTACTATATGTACATAACTTTATATGCCAGAATTTTTAATGCTGACACAGAAAACTTCAGACTTAATTTTATTTATAATATCTATAAAGTTACAAATTTAATAGAAAATATAGTGTATCGATTTTCGTTGTTGAGATAAATATATACTGTTTATAATAGTTAACGTACTTGTATATTATAAGTATATTTCAAAATATTGATGTTCTCAGAATTTATATTCTTATTTTTTTAATTTTTTGTTTTTAAATTAAAATCATTTCTATAAACTAAGGAATATATTACAAATTTACGTTTAGTAATTCAAAATTAGCTCAGGGTTACATAGATTATATATGACTATTGAGAATACAAATTACTTCATTTTCATTCGTCAATAAACCTTTTATAAACAGTAATATCGGTAAATGAATTTTTTAAATATGCAGATATATTAAAGAATTGACAGTTATTAAGTAATTATATATATTGGTTTCATATCTGAATGTATCAAAAAAAAATTTAAATAAACCATATGTTTTATTAGGATCATTGAGGATATAATTATATTATATACTAATACATAAACTACAAATTATTTTATTTTCCTTACGATAATGTTTCGTAATCGATCTAGTTATAATGAAATATGTATTTAAAAAATTCATTTATATATATATATATATATATATATATATATATATATATATATATATATTATACCTATGTAGGGACTTACGGGATATTATAAGACATTGCAGTTTTTCATGAAGAAGCAAATGATTATGGTTTTTAATCTGGAAAGTGCAGTGATGTAAGCAAAATGTTGATGAAATCGCAGAAATTAAAACGATAATTTTTATTGAACTTTGAAAATTCCAATAGAAACTGAAGAAAGATGATACCTACTAATATAATCTTTTATTCATATAAAAAAATGAACATCAGTTCTCATATTGGACTAATGCAACGAATTCGAATAAACTTGATTTATCCTTTCAAAAGTGCGTCAACTGATAGAAAAATTAATAACGAGGATTGCTTAAACATTTATAAAATTATGAATTATAAAAAGAATATGTTTACTCAAACAAGATAACAAATTTTTAATTATATTTATAATCAATCTTTGGTTAAGAAAGATATTTTTCTTTCAAAGTGTACTTGGTAAAACCAATTATATAATTTAAATAAACTTTCATATTTTAGTTTTTTTAATTAATTATGACGGATGCTTAAAATAAATTTATGTCTTTTTCATAAAGATAATTTCAAGAACAATTTAGATAATCTTAAATTTAATATTATGTTTTCAATGATTATTACAATCTTTTATCTTTTTATTAGAAAAGAAGCTCATATTTTCTGTACTAATATTGAAGCAATATTATATACCAATCATTTTGTATAATTAACATTGGACTTTGAATCTGTTTTTCTTGTAACGCAAATTGAAACTCGTAGTAGAGTATAGTTTGATAAGAATTTTTATAGAGTCTGATTACAGTCTTGTTTTATTTTTCAATATTTTTGATAAATGTGCGTACGCATTTTTCAAACATGTCAGACTAAGTATAATTTTGTATTAAGATAATGACATTAAATTTAGATAGTTATAATTTCCATAATATTATTACAATTATACTTTGAGTAAGGATATGATTATCCACTTAGATCATTAAGGTATATAATTCCAGCGGCTTTTTCGAGAAACTTTTCCTACAAGTTTATTCTTTATGTATACAATCGTGATTAAATCATATATAGCTTAGATATATAGTAATTATGATAAGATAATCAAATAATGCCCGAGTGATTTATATATAGTTAAGTTGTAAAATTAAAGTTACATGGATCTTTCTGGACCGCATTATTTTCAGTATAGAGTATGTATAGGAATTTTTCATATAAAAATTAAATATTCATAAGAATCTGATTATATATTATTAGGATTTTATATTGAAGATAATTTATGTTAAAAATCAAGTGAAATATCGATTTGACTTTTATTTTATTATCCATACGGAGAAATAATAAATTTTTCTAAGTGTATTGGAATATATTTGTTCAAGTGCATAGAAAAAAATTATAGTATATAATGTAAAAATCATAATAATGTAAAATTAAAAAAGTTTAAATTACCCATGAGTCTTAATTCAAATTTAAGATCAGCATTGTTCTGTTGATTTAGATATTTTACATTATAACTTAAACGTCCATAAAGCGCAATGAGGCCTATATATATTTTAGATTAAGTAATGACGTGAAATTATTAAAGTGTAGAAAAAATTTGAAAAAAGCTTGTTGGAATATTTGACTTTGAAATTTTCATTTTGTAAATTTTATTAGTTTTTAGGATCTTAAAAATTTTAAGTCCAAAAACATAAGTTTGTTATATATAGGTTTAGGAGTTTATATCAGTACTCGAATAGCTTTTTTGCGGCTTAGCTTTTAATAAGTTTGGACACGATAAATACAAGCTTTTCAAAGTATTTGAAAAAATTTATGTTAATTGAAGTTTTCACATTTCGTAAAACAATATTCCAAAGCAGAAAAATTATAGTTTAAAAAGCTATATATATATATAAAGATTTGAGCTAAAATCACTTTTTTCGTAAATTTAGATTAGAGTATCTTAAAAATTGGAGGCAATACACACCAATTATAACCCGGAATTTGTATTTAACGTTTTGAAAAGATAATATAGTCTGGCTTCTGGTGATATAATTTGCGAAATTTTGGCCAGTTTGTGTTATTGATTACACTTTTATGAAAATTGCAGAAAAACATTGTTTGTGTTTTTGGTTTCATAGTAGTAATTATTGAATATGTGTTGTATCAGATACAGAGGAAAATGTTTGTAAAATTTGAGAATAAAATATTCACTTTCAAGTCATGGGTATTTTTGTATTTTTATGTCTGAACCAGCCTAAATAAAAGATCTCTTCGATGTGAAGATACGTACCCCATCCACAGATGAAGCTTATGGTTAATTATTCTTTTCTATCCCCCTTCTTCATCGGTATTTACTTCAATTAGAGAGTGAATCATAAACTTCTAATTAACAGTAAAAATTAAGGTTTCGAATCCTGAATTGATAGTTACTTTTAAAAACTTCATGGTTTGAATTCCTAATTATGCTCTCATAGTTTGTTCTTAAATGAATAGTGTGTATATTGATAAGATTTCTCACTTCAAGGGGATGGCGAGGCTAATTTTTATCGATCGAGCAAAAAATATTCTGTTTTAAATAATATTTTATCTAAGGATTAAAAATTCTACATTTTTAATAATAGTACCTGTCATTTACTTTCATTTTACATTTCTACCAAGTTTCAGGTAAATTCGTCAAACTTTATGGAAATGAGAACGTTTTTATTTTCCATAACTAAACATTATAAATAAAATGTCATTTATACTTACCATTTTGCAACGACGTATTGGGTATGCAACTTAAAAAGTTGGTACGTTCGATCAAAATTAGGGCTTTTTTCAATAGCAAAATGAAAAAATATTGTTCAAAATATTGTCGATCGTTAGCTGTTCGCCTTTGCTTACGATTCAAACAATTTGTGTCTTATGTTTTAAACAATTTCTTATCATTTGATACCATGAACGAATTAAGCTAATTTTTTATATATTCAGATAAAGTGAAGCGTATTTCGGCGAAGGCATGTTCCATCGATCGAAACAAGTGGTAGTCAGGAGGAGAATTTTCCAAATAATTTAGGATTGTCATGATCGAAATCATTGTCTTGTGTCTGCTCTCCCATTCTTACAGTTTTTCTCACAATGCTTGTTTCAACACATCCATTATGTTTCGTAAAATGATAAATTGACCATTTGAGCTTTTTTCAGTAGCTCATTCAGATATTGATTACCTCTATTGATCTCGTTCAATCCAGAGCTTTACCTTGCATGAAAATCTCGTTTTACTGATTCGTCAAGATTGATCCACGATTTTTTGAGCTTTGGACTTTCGTAATAGACCTAATTTTCCACTTTTCATCAGTGGTAACAATTTGGTGCAAAAATAAATTCTTTTTAAAGCACTAAAGAGAAAATTCCAAAATCATAAGACAGTTTTCGATGTTTTTCGGAGTTAGTTCGTGCGGCCTCCAATTTACTAACACTTGGATGAATCTTAATAGTGATTTTGAGTCATCACTATGGTGTAAGTTCTTTCTCACGTTCGACATGGATCATCATTGTAAAGTGCCGTTAACTCTTTCGTCTTTTTCAACCAAAACATTTTTGCTTGGCTTGGACGTATTTGCTCTTTGATATAAAAATCACCATTTATGAAACGCGTATATCACATTTAACACATTCTAACAACTGGAACATATTTGGGGTGTGCTTCCAAAAGCAAACGACAATAGCTTCAGACTCGGCTTCAGATGCATCTTTCTTTAAATTAAGCCAATAAAGTAAATCCCCCCATAGTTATAGCCCTTGAAAATTTTAATTTAAGGTGGTGGGAATAGTCAGATTGTCCTTTCCTAACATAGAATATAACTTATTTTTATTATTTTTTATTATTTTTAATGTTTAATATAATTTTATTTTATTTTTAGTCGTGATTTCTATTTCAGATTCTTCGGGTGTGATTATAAACAAGGACAGTTTGACTGCCATTATATTATTATAATATATTATAGTATAAAGACTGTAAGATCGATAAAAATATTTATTAATTAAAATCTTTCCATATATTCCATTTTTGGCACGTAATTTAACATTTTTAACATAAGCACAAAATTTCGTGTATAACTTTTATTCATTTTGACATATCAACTTTTTACTATATGTCATTGTTAAAAAAGATAATTGTAGAGGATATAGAATTAAGTTTTGCAATGAATACGAACTTTAAATTTCAGACTTAATAGAATATACGTATATAAAGGGCATAATTAGTTCAAATATTCACTAATTTAATGCTTAGATATAATAAATATATTTAAAACAGAGTTTTAAATATATTTTTTGTTTACTTGATTAGTAAAAATTGACTTCGATATCCCCTTAACAACACTTGCTGATGAAGAATGGAATCAACATATTTTATTCTAGAGAATATGCGTGGAAGTTCTATTATAAATAAATTAGTGAGTATGTATTATATATTATGTGATTATGTCAGTGAAAAGTCATTAAGTAAAATAGTCAACCAATCATATGATCGGTGAACAATTTTTGATTGAAAAATTTGCTGTAAAATGTCACCGATGCATTAATAAAATATTCTTGATTAAACCAGTCGTTTTCTACTGTTTTTTTTTTCAACAAATTTAATAGATTTCTGTACGTATTAAAAAAAATTTATTTATTTATTTATCATTTCGCATTTGTTAAATGCAACCTACATTATTATTATTTTATATTGTCTTCATTGTAGACGATTAGCATACGAACTGCTGAACATGAAAATTTTATTGAACGAAATATTACACAGTCAGCATAAATTTTTGTCATTTGTAGAGACCTAGAAAAATCGAAATTATGTTATATACAGTACTGATTTAGCAGTTACCGATCAACAGTGGAAAATAACTGTTTCGCAATAAAAATCAACAAGTAAAGTAGTACAAATTTTGTTGATTTAGTTTTAGATTGACCATTCTAATGACGAAATTGTTTAAAGTATATTATTATATATAAAAGCGTTAATTTACTAACAAAATTGTTAACAATAAGAATGCATTATCTATACAGTAAGATAGTGTTTTGTTTTAAAAAAAATTTTTGTTTTAATCTAAAGAAATTTCCAGTAAACCGGAGAAGATCAGTAAAGAACTTAATTTATAACTCATGGGTGCACCATCTCAAACTAATGCTTTGTACGATATCACTTTACAGTCTATAAAGCGAGTCCCACTATAGGCCGCGCAGCGGAAGTGCGTGTCTTCCCGCGCGCTCGTCACACGCGGAGAAAGCCGAAAGCATGCTCTCTCTCTCGCTCCCTCTCTAGCGCGCGCGTCACTCGCCCATCAGTAGCTATACATGCGTACTCATCGCGGGCTCCGAGACGCACGTTCCGGTGGCGTTCTGCTCTCCTGGTGAAAAAATCAAGTTTGTTTTGTACCTTTTTTTTCTTCGCACTTTTTTATGCCTCCCTCGCTTCGCGCTCATATTAATGCGATGGGCGCGTCAGTGGGGTGCGAACGACAGCGCGAAGCGGATTGTAAATAAAATTCAAGACAGCCACGTAGAGATTGTGCGGTGCGCCCTCGATGTTGCCTGTACGCCGTATTATAAGTATACTTACGACTTACGTAAGATCTCGTATAAGAGCGTATATACGCAGTCGGCCGCGGTAGATTCGAGGCGAACGATGTCGCAGGGTTGAGGCAAGTAACGAAAGAGTTGAACCCGCAGACGGACACGTGTCGGTCTGGCGACCAGGGATGCATGAGGAGGGTCGGGGCAACCGGGGTTCGGGTCGTCGAGCCGATGACGGCCCGATGCGATGGGAGGTTCTTCCGCTCGAGGCACTTTTGTTCGAAGTGCGTGTGAGCGAGAGGGAGAGAGAGAGAGAGCGAGCGGGCGTGGCGGTAGAGGACGAGAGGGGCCGGTCGAGCGCGGCACGCCGCTTTCCGCAAGAGGCAAGCGCTTCGAGTTTTTCTTCTCCTGGTGCGCGGGAACGGAGCTTTAGACAGTTTAAAGTATTAGTTGGGCCCGAGTTTTAGAAATTTTGAATATCTATGTATGTTGATATATAGAGGAACGTGAAATCGTTGCAATCGGGCATATTAGAATAATAAAATAATAAAAATCGGCTAGGAACCCCCTCCAATGTATATATATATACTAGAGATTTTTCCGGTTTAAGCTAGGATTGGCAGGAAGTAGATGAAAAAGTGTCCTTTGTTGAATAATAATATCGCCGACGTTGTTATATTAAATATAGAAAAGATATTATATAGTCTAAGATATCTTATGGTTGGTGAGGTGCATGCGTGCTGGTATATAGGTGAACATGGATGATGTCGGAGCCGTGTTTTCCAAAGATGTACTTCACAATGGACATTTTTCTTTACATACATATACACCCACATATATATTAAATTTTTTTTAAAAAATTTTCTTTTTCGCAATATTAAATTTTGATTTGTTTAAAAATTTAAACATTTCTGTTAAAGAGTTCGATCGTTCGATCAATGCGCAAGGGCATTATTTCAGCCTCTTTCTAGAACCTGAATCGACCACCCTCCTTCCTCCATATTTCGAGTCTCAACGATTCTTGTCATTTTAAAAACGTAAGCCCTTAAACCTAATTAACTCCAATTCTATCATTATAGCTATAAAACTAGATATTTAAATATATATATAACATAAATATATACAAAGGTATATATTTAATCATCATTTTATTCAAAGTACATTTAATTCGTCTTAATGTATCATATATATTTTTACGAATTATTGTTAAATATTATTCATTCGTTGCTGTAGCATTATGGCGGTGGTAAAGCGATCAAAATGTATTTGAACATTTTAAAAGAGCTTTGTCTTATATTGAAGATGAGCTTAAAATTGCAATATTTAATTTAATAAAGGTATATGTAATGTCACAGACAGGGGACTATACGTAGGGAACAGATTTGGTCCAAATTAAAGGGAATAATCCTGATTACCTTCTAAATCAACCTTGCATAAAGATTTACCTCCAAAAACCTCGTAATGTTAAGATATTCACCAAAATCTCTTTCTCTTTTGACTGTAAAAACATACAAAGAAATATCGATTCTACCTCGTTTTGGAGCTTTATTAACAGATTGCTTTTTAGATAGAAGTTAGACACCTTTACTTATTAGATATAAAAGAAATAATATATAACGATCTAACTCATATATTTTCAATCTCAGCCCTGGGTATCATCAGATATTGACCTGTGGCTCCTCAATCTAGACACCATATAATTAAACTCAACAATTTTATCTTGACTCCCACCTGTACAAAATTTTGCGTTATTTTACGTATAAAATAGGCTCGCCATTAAGATATGATCATAATTATTATTTTAGCTTTATTCTACATCTGAATTGTTATATATAGAACTTCTTCATTATTATTATAAGTTTTTGAGCAACTTTATAACATCATACTTTAATTGTACTTTTGACGTCTGCTTATATACAAATTAATAAATATTTTCATTGGTCTTACAGTCTAATTAAATCAATCGAAAATAATACGTAATAATATCAATATATATTTATATTAATATTAATACATCAATATACAAAAATAATAAAAATAAAAATAAAAATGAAAAATTATAATGACAGTCTGTCCTTGTATACAGTCACCCCCGTATACTAATCTGAAAATAAAATATTAGCTGAAAATTTTTTTCTGTTAGTAAAGTGCAATCTGACTGTCTCCACCACCCTTAGCTAATTGAAGACGTAGTCCAACGTTTCGAACTCGCTACGGCTCCTCATCAAGGACTAAACTAAACCTTATATTCTAATCTATATATACCTTATTCCTACTACCAAATTTAGTAAATTAAATCTAAATTCCCCCTCAACACAAATTGTTCAAAACCAATCAATTTAATAAAGAATGATAAATGTTGTCCAATTTACTACACTCTAACATTAAATTCACATTATTCTGATTCTTGGAAATCTGAATACTTTCAAGACTTTCCGTTTTATACTTATTATTAATACTATGTTCTAAAATATCCAGATTCACAAAATCAAAAGAATATAAAAACTTTAAACAATGGTCCTTTCAACCGGAAGTAATATGTGAGCTACGTAAACTATATTTATGTTCAGAAATTCTCTTTTTTAAATATCTACCTGTTTGTCCAATATAGTATTTATTACAATCCATACAATTAATTTTGTAAACAACTCCAGATTTTAAACATAAATCATCCCTATCTTTGCAATTATTAAACAACTAACTTAAATTATTGCTGTTTTTAAAGAAAATTTGAATGTTATATTTTCGAAAATTTCTTTTAATTCTTTCAGATGATTCTCTAACATATGATAAGACAATATTTTGCCTCTGTTAACATCAACTCGTGCATTATATCTATTTTCGGTATTATAAATATCAAACAATTAATCAGCAATTAATCTATTTATAAATTCAATTGAATATCCATTATTAATGAAAGTTTCTCTTACTATCTGTAAATTATTTTGTCTAAAATCTTTCTGTGACAATTTTATTGCTCTGTCAGTAACACCCTTCAGTGCTCTAATTTTGTTTCCGAATTGGTGGTGTGAATTAAAATCTAAAAACCTACCTCACCAAGTTGGTTTTCTGTATATTTTTCAAAAGTTTTTCTACATCCTTCCAATTTTATTATTATAATAAACACTTTTATCAATTTTCATTTCAATTCAATTTCTACTCAGTTCTGCCAGTGTTTCACAAATTAATAATATATAACAAATATATATAGGTGTCATTTTTATACAATTTATTTTATACAAAAGATAATGCACATCTATCATAAACATATACTGATCGAGATAATCTTTTAGAATATAGGTACAGTAATTAATGTACTTTTTATCAAATTTATTTTACAATATATTTATATATAGAGAGAAATAGTAGAGTATACAAATTTAGCCAGATCAAAATTCTTTGTATAGTTAGTGCTACAAAAAAGATTAAGAAATATTAAAAGTACTATGAGTAAGATCAGCTTAACTTAAACAAGTCCGCCTTTAATTGCTATAATTTTAAATGTTTTAAGTAACGAATGAATAAGACAACTCTTCTCCTTTTTTCGTTCGCCATAAGTATACTGTTCTATAGAACTGGTCGATGTCCAGAAGATTTATATTCTTTCGTTGGAAACATAAACGTTCGAAAAGTTGTCCGTGTACTTTTTCTTTTGCATTGTTTAAAATTACTATATAATATTTCTGTATATTCAATGTGTTGATCAAGCACGAGGTCTACCACAAATCTATAAATAAAATTTACACATGCATCTTTCATAACGAATTGTCATTTTTTATGAGACTTCAATTATTGTGCCAGATTTCGTTTTTGTTAAGAAAAGTATACGTGATCGGTGTTTTTATTCTTTGTATATTGTGAATAAACCTTTCATAAAACCCTCATAGCAAAATAGCAAACTAATAATAAAACTCTAGAATGAATAAAATTTGTCGAAAAAACTTAAATTACAATATACAAAACTTTCATTAATAAATTGGGAAATTTCCTAAAAGCACCAAATATTTTTTGGCGTACTGACAACGAATATCGTACTGATTTTATGTAAAAATTTTCATGATGACCCATGCAGAAATATAGTTTATAATCCTTCATGGATCGAGTTAGTAATTCCTATTAATAATTGCGATTTAGCAAGAAAACCTTAATAGATTCCATCTGTGTATGTCCCATATTATTTAGGATATTAGTAGGAATATACATTTAAATCCTAACATGTAATATAAAATCTATTCAAAACATTTTTAGTTAAACTCGAAATTTTATTCCATTCTGTCTTACATAATTTGAAATATATATATTTAAAATAAAAAATTTAATAATTTATATAATTTTCAAGTTTTTAAGATTTTTTCATTATTTTACCTATTATATGATACTAATTTTCGAAGACTTTTTCTTGATTTTTTTTATGTTGATTACGTACAAGATCATATTTTCATGTATATTATTATTAATTATCCAGGTACATTATAAATAATAATTTTATTACACTTAAAAAACACCCAACCTGACTTGGGCTCGAACCGACGACCCTCTAGTTGGCAAGTTAACGCATTATCCACTATGCCAGAGATTATACGACAATAACTCATAAATATATATACATAATAACTCAATTGTGTACAAAATGTGGATCATGGTATATTATATTTCGATCCTAGCTAGGGAATCCTAATTTTACTCTATGTAAGTAAGTAGATTTAAAATAGAAATTCCTATCTTTTCCCGACATTGCCTATATGGAGAAAAATTATTAAATCTAACTAGATTTAATAGAATAACACATAAAATATTATGAAAATGGAATAATTACAGGGAAATACTGCTCGGATCTAGCAAGTTATTACGTATGTGTTGATGTCAGCGGTATTGCTGACTAGAATCTAGTTTATACTGGGAATATGTCGAAGATATTTCTACACGGGAATATCCATAAACAATATCCTAAAAATGATGAGTTTTCCAATGTATCTTAGAAAGGAACGAAATATTTTTTTAAATATTTCAAGAAAAAAATGTCAGATTTCATCCAAATTTATATTTCTATACATGCATTTGGAACAAGCAATATTTCTGATGAATAATTCAATAATTCCATCTCGGCGTGGTCTTTTGAAGATCGTCGATTTTGTGACTGTATAGTTTGGAAAAGCATTCACTCACGATTACCATAAAAATTTCCTTAATTATGTTTTTTTAGGGTGTTGATTATAAATATTGTGGTCGTTTTTGGCAGAAATGTTGAAAACCATAAAATGATTTTTTCTGACTTATCTAAAAAAATAGAGAAAAATACAACATTTAAAAAAAATATTTTAAGCAAATATATTGTAGATATGATTAAAATAATCTTTTTTGTTCCTTGCATTATTTCAGTGTTTATTTACACAGTGTCGCTGCTTCAGTAAAGGATTCCAAGGCGAAAATGCTATATTGAAAAAAGCTGAAAAAAAGGTTGAAACAGACAAAACATATTTTAATGAGATTTAACTTTTTTTTAATTATGTTTCAAAATTTTTCATAGTTTCTGAGAGAAATTTCATTTTTATAAGGGTAACATTTTTATAGAAATGCCATATTTATCTGGATGTAGAAAATCCCATTTTCGCTAAAAGTTACAACGATATTTGTAATCAACATTCAAAAAAACACAAGTCTACAAGTTTGCATCGAAATAGGAGCTGAACGCTTTTTAGAATTTCATCAATATAGAGTTCAACATCTTTATTTTTTCCTCTTTTTTTCTTCGAATAAACTGAATTCGACCACCTTGAGCTTGACCTCTGTAAACATCGTCCAACGAATACAAGAAATAATTCGATTTCCGAGATAATTTATGCTTTTACTTTCATCTCTACTTTTATCTGAAGTTTTAATTTTTATAAGGCACTCTTCCACTTCCTATGATCTCTCTTACTCACTGTGAAACAGACTATAAGTGCGCACACGAACTTACAATTCATCGTCATTCGGTTAATTCAATATTGTCGGAACTGAAAATAATAAAGTTAAATCCAAAAATAGAAAATGTATAATTACATAAAATTCTGTTACAGAAATTGAAATTATTAAAAAACCAAGATTATTTATTGTAGCATACGAATTTTTCAAACTAAATATGGTACTTTCTTTTGAATTCAGAAATTATCATGAAATATTGAAATATCGCGGAATGTGCGTTAACAAAGATCTTTTTGAGCCTTGCAAATTTTTTCATTTTTATTTTTAATATAATAACTTTTGTAACAATCCGTATATTGTGCGCAACAAGAATGCCCGGAATAAAATGGGTCAAATTGATTGCATCCACTTTTCACAGTCAATAACTAATGAGCGAGTTGAGGTTAATGACAGACCATCATTTAATATATTATATCCTGCAAAATTTCAGGCCCGCAACGCAATAATCGTCCGGGTCGAGTGTCTAATTACGCTAATAGCGCCGTTTCGTTGAAGCCATTACAAAATTGCGCGTTCCTTGCAGAAAAACTAAATAAAGCAATGTCTATATACGACAAACTGCGGTTCAAGTAATAACTATATGGCGTTGAAATTTTTATATAAGACATCGCGCTTTTAAGTATAAGTTGCGCTTTTAATATTTGAACAATTTCACTGTACACCTGCAGTTTCCGCGCAGAATTTATTTTTGAAACTGAAAAGCAATTGCGCGAAGTTTGAAAATATAGCGTGTGCGCTAAAATGTATACGTAATCCTTTTTTTTTTTATTGAGGAAAAGAATTATCTTCTATTTTTTTTATTATTCTTGCGAGAAATTTTGTGTCTGCGCACGCCGCACCGCCTATATAAATTTAGGACGCGAACTCTGTATATGAAGAAAAAGTCGGACTTTCTCTTTCAAGGGGCCAAACTTATCAGGAGAGTATAGGAAGCCGGCCACCTCATAAAATTTGGTAGTGCTCATAATTTTCTCTTTCACTTTATTTACAAGCTATAGATTATGAAAGTTATTTTAGATTATGCTACTTGAAAGATTTAAAAAAAAAAACGCGCTTAATACTAATTTTCGAAAATAATATAGTTTTTAATAATTTTAACGTATATGTTTAAGCTGATTGGTAAAGTATTATAGTTCGAGTAAAATTGCTGTTATGTATTAAGCATAAATTCGCGATAAATTATAGAATATTGTATTGAGAATTAAAAAAAACATTTCCAAGTTTTAACATTGTATTATAATACGGAAAAAAGTTACATAGAAAAGGATATATTTAATTTTCACTAAAAGTATTCGTATACGGTTTCGATTATTTATTACAGAAATTATTCTTCTACATAAAATTTTTTTATTCAATGTATATAAAAAAGATGTTTTTTTATTGCGTATCAAAAAAAAAATTCTATTTAAAACCAAGTTTATTACGGATTGAAGTTGAAAAAACTCTAAAACTTGGTCAGCCTCTAATAATCTTTTTATACATGGGATTTATAGCGTAAATGAAAAATTAAGACATGCATATCGAGAACGCATGAAATGTTTATGAAATTAATAAACGCAAATACGTGTTCAGTTTTATACTTATACTAAATTACGGTATCATTAAATATATATTTACATATTTGCATATATATTATAAAGCGATGATTGATTAAGGAAAAAAATCGAAGTCAAGGTAATTTATTTCTTGAAAGAAGCTATAGTTAACTATATTTATTATGTGTATACAATCAATTATATTTATCGCATCATCTTCAATTCCATACGCATATAACGATGAAGAAACGAGGTAAGTAGGCATATAGCTGGGCGAATTTTACACATGCACACACGCACGCACACTTGTTATCCCGTGGACACACAGCGTGAGGCAGGACGAGCGGGCATGCAACGTTCGGCTGCAAGGACGACGACACTGCGATGCTGAAACACAATCGGGCAGAGTGAAAGTTTACAGTGCGAAATCGCGAGAGGCACGCACGCACGCACACGTACAAAATATGTCCGTAAACGTCCTCGAAGCAATCACACGCTCGGAGTCGCGTAAAATCCGGCTTCCTTTACAGACCCTTCTATATGTATATATTATATATACCGGCGCGGGCGCGTTATCGCTTCCGCGCTCGCGCGCGCGCGCGCGATGCAATTTCAATAAAACGCGCGCCCCCTCCCCCAACAGACAGAGATTGCAGGTACAGAGCGTTTTATTCAAGGCAAGCGAGTCTGTATTATTATTATATACCGCGTGGCCCCGCCCGCGCCGCGCGCTACGTACTCTCTCTCTCTCTCTCTCTCTCGTAGGTCGTGTCGCCGCTCGGAGACGATGCAGTCGGAGAAAAGGACGCGCGGCCCCCGGGGGCATGTAAATGAATGGGGATTTGATAGGGCGCCGTAACAGGCGAGCACGCGCCCGCAGGAGGCCTCCGAGGGTCTTTTGCGTATGCGCTGCTGCTGCCGCTGCTGCTGCACATGCCGCGTGAGACGAGCTCGCCCGTGTAAATATATATATATATATATATATATATATATATATATATATATATATATATATAAGCATCGCCCACAGGGACCCCCTTTATGCCTTACACGGATGTGGAATATAATGCGTGCCGCGTATATATATTACAGCCGCACAAGCCGACGCGCTCGCCTATCCCGATGTATTTTCTCCCTAAATACATGTACAGTGCAGCTCGTTAGTACGTGTATACTCGCGCGCAATCCCCGAGGGCGTGCGATCGACTCCCCCCCCCCCACATGATCTTGCTTCGGTCGTAGTTTGCCGACGGTAGTAAACATCTTACTTTGCTGCTACACCCTCTAGCCTTCGCAAGGGGTGGCTCTCGCACTCTCTCGCCGCGTACGCGAGACGGACGTGGAGTAGATGCTGGGGACAGGGGTGGCGATTTACTAACTAGGACGACCTTGGCAGCAACCACGAAAACAACACACCGAACCAGTTGGCTATCCAGCCTCCAGGAGGCCCAAGGAGCTGACGATCGCGCGGGGGTCGACAGCGCGAGGGTGAGACGACAGATAGCGCGCGCTTATATATAATACTTACAGCGCGCACAACGCCCCGTCGTCGTACAAGGGGGTGGCTTTCGAGGCGCGCGCTCGCGCACGCACACGGGGCGAGTCTCAGGGGGTGCGCGGTATTAGGCTGTTATAGAACGCGTGGAGTTATTATTATATACACACATATATGTATATGTCGAGAGGGGGGAAGGACTCGAGGGGGGAGGGGTGGTGGGAAGCCTCGAAAATCCCGAGGGGGGTGTCCCTCCTTTTTTTTCTCTGGCTAGCCGACGGTGAAAAGGGAAGTGTCCCCCCTCGTTTCCCGCTTTACGCTCACCCCACACGAGTCTCTTTTATATATATATATATATATATATATATATATATATATATATGTGTGTGTGTGTGTGTGTGTGTGTGTGTGTGTGTGTGTGTGTGTGCGTGTATATAATACACGCCGAAGAGGAGGATCGAATCGATACTTATATGTATATATTGTATATATTGGCTCGGCTGCGCTCATTGTGCGTCGGCGATCGGATCGTTTTTGAGCGCGCGAGCGGGCTTCTTTTGTGCTTCGCTGCCACCGTGTTAGTTCAGCATATAGCGTGGACGATCGACATAGGATACGCATACGCGCGACAGCTGAAATTTCCAAGAGGGCCCGCACACGTATGCACACACACATGTATAGTTAAACGCGTACGCATATGGGTTTTGAAAAGGAGAGAACGAGAGAGAGTGCGAGACAGGGCGGGAGGGGGGGGGCTTTGTGGACGAGTCGTCGAGGAGGCAGCTCCCCGGAAAGAGCAGGTGCACGCGGGCGGCGCGCCCGTCGAGCAGCAGTGTGCTCGCGAACAGCCGAAGGCAGCTGGGGAAGTTTTTCTAGGTCAGAATGTCAGGATTTTATAATGCCCAGTTGCGTAAGAAAGCAACCTCTTGGCGGCATCGTGGCCGATATATGCACACGCACTATATCTGTATACCAAAATGAGGCATTCCAAAATCAAGATGCTTTTTTATATATGTACAATTTGCATATAAACGTAGATGTATAGTATTTTTTTGGAATTTCAATGCGCCAAGACGGTCTTTTGAATAATTTTTGACCTAAAAGGGGCGAAATAATAATATAAAAAGAAATTTTTTTATTTTTAATAAAAAATACAAATTTTTTAATCAACGTTATATTCATTATAGATTTTCAATATTCATAAATGCAGCCTTACTACAATATTTAAAGTATTGTTTACTTATAGGAATTTTCAGATTTATAAGTTTTAATTATTAATAATTTTTAGATTTTCATAACGAAGTATTTTAAAATAATAATATAATTGCCAATCGAGTGATCGTCAATTACAATAGTAAATTAACTTTGAGTAAAAACGTAATTGGTATGGCAAATATTTTCAGTTATACAGGAATATACATTATATTAATGTAATTAACTATAGTTTACTACTATATATATATACGTTATCTTTTTTTCATATCCTAATAATTAATTCTACCCGAATATTTGTAATCATTTTCATTACAATTATAATGATATTAACTTAATAACTCGCTAATACCGCTTACTCCGACTTACTCTCCGGAAAGGATTCAATGTTGTTCGAAAATTACTTGGGAAAATATCTAAATTATCCCTCCAACGTTCTCTCGAACGAGAGAAATGAACGGTAAAAAATCAGAGGTAATAATATAAAACTTTACAACACAGCAGTCGATAACAATTATGAATTTGTATTAGAAATAATTAAAACATATAGTATATTTTATGATATTGATATTTAGTTTCAATTGATAAAAAGGCGCGAAACAAGCACATAAATAATACACTCTTTTTCAGTAAATTAAATACACCAATAAGACAAAATGGAAATAAACTTTATCACTCATATGTTTCGAGAATCCAAAGAAACCTCCATTGCAATAACTAAGCATGACATCAAGATAATTTTGAAACATTGGGATACAAATTTGCAGTTTGCAGCATAAAAGGAAGCTTATTTTATATAGTTTGCTGTTGACAAACTAGAAACCACTTTCATTCGCTTCATAAATTAACTCGTACTCAATCGGGTAATATAATAATTTATCGTGTCGGTGAAGATTTTTGCGAAACTGTTCAACAATGATCAACAAGTGTATATATGAGAATCAATAATTACAGTTAGTACAAAAAGTTTTTGGTAAGAAAGTAAGTAGATAACAATAGTTGACTCGAGAAAATGTAGAAAAGTGCAAATGTTTTTCCATGCAAAACAAAATAATAGATCTTTTATAAATGACAAAATTGATGACAAAATAATGATTGCTATTGCATACTTCTTATATTTTGTTTCAAATCTAAATTTCTCTGATATTTAAGCAATAAAAATATCCTTAATTATTAAAGACAATTATTTAGAATATTGATATATTTTAAATTGTCCAATATAGTTTTTCGTTGCGGATATATATATAATAAGTCAAAAATGATTCTTTTTATCAATCGAGAAATGTTAATTTTCTTAGAGTATCGAGTAAAATATTAACTAAAAAAATATGAACTATATTTTCGTTTATAAAATGAAATCCTCAAATGTACAAAATTGAACATTTCTATATGTCATTTATAGAATAGAAAACTTTGATAATATTTGGAGCTCGTCAAAGATATACGCAGTTGCCTATATTAAATAAACGTAAAATACTGTTGATTATTTATTTATTTCAGACCAAATTTCTGACTAAAATATATTATAACTCCATCTGAGACGCAGATAAAAAAATTACGTATTTATTGACCGTTGTTTTTCATTATATATGACTTAATAATCCATAATGTAAAATAGAAATACAATAATTTTTTGAAAATTATATATACTGAACTATACGTATTTTTTCAATAATTTTAGCCACTATTCCTATTAGATATAATTATCTAGAACGATTAAATTCTTATGTTATACAATAACCGTTTTCGATTTTGCTCATCTTCTATATATATAGCTTATCGTAGCTGTATATACGTCATTTAGCTATTTTTTTCTTTGGCTTCTCGTACCAACCTAGACAAAACATTTTATCTTTTATGACTGTGATTAGAATAGTAGTACGGGGAGATAAATGGATATTCAAATTGTATTAAGACATCTGTGTAGCATTATACATTAATGGAAAATAATTTCAATGTTTGATTGGATAAATAAAAAAAAACCTATTCCTCTAAAATTTAATATTGAAAATATTTTTATAATACTATACAAAAATTTTTATAATAAATTTCTGCATAATTGCGTATTAAAATATTTTGTATCAAAAAGTATGTATTCTAGAAATTACATTTACTAAATGTAAATATAATAAATAATTCATAATAAATTTTTTTTTACCTAAAGATATGTTTGAAGTGCCAATCACATTTTTGTATTAATAAAAACTGTTGACAATGTTAAAAAAGAAACTTTCTAAAAGGTTCTAACATTAAATGAGGATTACATATTAATGTAATATTAAAAAGATTTATCATATTTTCTCATCAATTTTATCATTGTAAAATGTCCGTCGCATGCTGACGCTGCATTATTTTAATCTGTGGATCCACTGCCGACCACTTTTTTGACACTTCAGCATCTTAATCCGTTATCAAATTGAGTTAAAAACTAAATAAAGAAGGAAGCGACAAGCGGTTATATATTTATTCATGTTTAGGCAGTAGGTGAGCAACTTTGATACATATATATAATTTTTATTACGAATTGTGACTAATTTATGGTCTTCTGTATAAGTGTAGTTTTTTTTATTTAATTTCACATCTCCTTGTCTGATATAGTTGTTTTTCGCTTCATCATCAACCATTTTATAACGCTTCTATTTAAATATTTTGACATGCATACATTTGTACGGTTTTTAAATTTATTTAATAAATTAAACAATTTTTACAAATTTTTAGCCGTTGAAATAGCTGTTATCTTATAGTAAAACCTTTTCCAAAAAGTATCTAAGTTTTAATTCTTTAATTTACTTTAAAATATTAATTCTTAAATATTACAAGTATTACATAGTGACACTTTTCATAATTATAATTTATAAAAGCTCTGAAAAATGTATTATAAAATTAATAAAAGAATATTTTTGAAACATTGTAAAAATATTCATTTGAAAATTAAAAAAAGAAAGTTTTTCTAATTATATATTTTGAATTTAAAAAATGAAAAATTAACCATTTATAATAATGTGTTATAAAGAATATTCTAATTTTTTTTATTTCTTTGTAAGCTTAGATAATTAAACATTGGGCAATATTTTATTTATAGATGGATATAATAATATTTTATACGAATCTATAGACTTGTGAATCGAAGTATCATAGCAGAATTTAAGTCTTAAATCTTTCAGTATATATTAATTCTTATAGCTAATTTTCGCCATAGCTATTATATATATATTATAATTTCCATCTATAATATTGAGTACAATTCAATTATTGTGTTTTTTATGTAGTTGTTCACATTTAAGTAATTATAAGCTAATGCCAAGAATCAATACATATGTAGAATATAAACGTTCACATATACTCATTTCATAATTGTAATAATATATTATCCGCTGTATGTAACGTTTATTTCAAAATAGAAGCTTTTAGTAATCTGAAATAATTTATACTTTGTTGACCAGTGTAAATGTTTACTCGTCAATATAAATGCAAATATCAATACGCATCAAGAATTTCACATCAGCAAGTATTAATCACGGCTTGTCTGCTGCGATTGCCTCTCTAAAATATATATATATAATCCAACGAAGGCTCGAGAATAGGAAAATCATAAAATAGAAAAAGCCGCGGGAAGCGGGAAAATTGGCGGATGAAGGGAGCATATCCATCAAGAATGTATATCGTGATTATTGTAGAGATCCAGGCGCTGACGCTCCGAACAAGCTGCTGCTTTGCGTGGCAAAGCTCTCGAACCCCGATAAGCATCGACCTCGCGACTTATCCGCGCGCATAAATACCGCGCTTATATATATACGGACGCTCGTCGATGCTCTCGGCTCTATCTCACTCGTCTCATCCTCGATCGTCGAGCGTGAGCGGCACATTATTAATACAGTGGCACGTTATAGCGAGTTTTATATCTTTAGCACAGTTCGCGGCGGCATCGCTGGTCTCAACGAGAGGGGCCATATACCAGCCCGGCGCCCGAGCAACTCGCCGGACACGTCGCGTTCATACATTAAAAGAGTCGTTAGAAAATAAAAAAGAGTTTGTAGATAGACCAATCCAGAAAGAGCTGAGATACATCGAGAATAAATACATTTAGAACTACTTATGTAATAGAGATTTTTTAATATCTTTAAAGACAACATGAACAAAAAATACAAATTGCAATACATAAATCTGCATTTATGTCAGAGCAACAAAAAATTATTGAATTTTTTTAAAGTATATTTTCGAATAAATAATCATAATGAATAGGAAAAGCTATAAGCTATATTTACAGAATGAAATAAATAAAGTACTTGTTTATTACAGTTTATTAAAAGTAAAATGATTGTATTTATATTTATGCCGAAGTAAAGTATATAGATAAAAAACAGTGGATAGATCTCAAGACAGACCTTCAAAAAGAGGGTCACCTAAAATTAAATAAGAAGTAAAACATTTTTATGTATTATATATGATATACACTAAAAAAATAATATAATCCACTCATCTGAGTTCATCCTAAGAATCTTTTCATAGATTTTATTACATCGATCTGATTTACCAGATGTATACCTACCTGTATAAATCCGAAAATCGCCAATTGATAATTGTTTGAAAAAAAAAATAAAATACATTAGGTCTGCAACAAAGTTGTTATTTGCAACTAACTTCATATCTATCCTCTGTGTCATTTCTTAGAATAACGGTTGTCATATTGCCAAAAAATCTAATACATTTTACTGTTAATCTGCGAAGATAAGTTTGTACACAAACATTTTTTTTTGCGTTGGAAATATCGAATTACGTGCCAAAAGAACAGCTTATGCAGAAAATTTTTGTTTTATTAGTTTAATTTAAAGAAAAATGCTTGAATTGTGAGTAAAGATCATAGCCAGCGATTGATATCTTATTACGATAAAGTCCTAATTATAATCAGCAGTATAAACTTTTTAAGTTGCAGATACAATATATATATATATATACTTGATCCATTTTATTCAAATTTCGTTGATTGACGTAAATTATTGTTAATAATAAAGAAAAAATTGGAAAGGAAATGAAAGAATAATTCACTGTGATAGTTTTCTTTAAAGAAATATTTAGTTTACATAATACATAAATCCAATTCACAAATGACATTATATTTGTATTGTTAGGATCAGAAATTTCTGGACATCTTTGATTTTTTTATTCAAATTCAAAAAAAGTGCCTTGAAATTCCACCGATTACTCACAGAAGCTTACGGTGATGGATTTGGAAGATCGAAACAATTGAAGATCAGGGAATTACGTTTTATTGGACGAAAAATTTATACGTAAAAAAAATTTTGTTGGAACGGGATTCACAAATTGTCTGATGGACGATCAAAAGGCGTATGCTTGAACGCGAATATTCAAATATGAAATTAAAAGTGAAGTAGAAAATCTTGCTAAAATCCAATGTAAGATTATTTTTATATATGCCTATCAACAATATTAGCATTTACCTTTATCACATTATTGCTATTCTATTCTCTTTAAGAAATGTGTCATTAGAATCCATTATGTCTCGCAGTTAGTAAGAGAAGACACACATCGTAGTTTAAATTTAATCGATCGAAGCATGTCTTTAAATGCACGAGAGATAAAGTGAGAGGAGATTTAGTTCATATTTTCGATAAATAATTAAAATTTTTTCTATTATATTTAAGGATAAATTATTTCTCTCATAAATGTAATCACCTTCCGAAAATTTTCCAAGATTTTGCTAAACTCAGTTTTGTTATTGTTGCTAAAGGTGTATAAAATTGATATGTTGTGATCAATGTCTGGTCAAGTTACCTGAAAACATCGACGAATTGTCGACGAAACGTTGTTGAATAGTTTCAGAAAGCAGTCAGCAACAATTGACTAATAACTTACGAACATTTTATTGACAATTCATAAAATTCTTCCTAAATGAAATTTAATTGTCGAAAATTTCAAATTTCAGAGTTTTTTAAATAGTATTTTAAAAGTTTTTAATAGTTTTTTTGATAGACTGCACTCATCTTTGTCTAACCTTTATGATCATCGACAAACTATCCCTAACTTTACCATATATGTGATAATTTAGCAATGCTTGGAAAAGTTGGGCAATATAGTTTTAATAAATATACATTTCCACTAGAATTTTTTAAACTATAAACTAAAAATAAATAGTAAATTCTAATAGTCTTATTGTAAGGGTTTTTCACAGAGGAGAGGATTAATGTTATGTCTGAAAGAGTAATGAGTTATTTCAATTATTATCTCGTTACACGAAAGTCTTGTAAGGGGAATCCGCTGTTAAGGCAAGGAAATAAATGTTGAAACAGTCGACCTATGGGAAGATTCATAAGACCGTGAAAAACTTAGTGGCTGTCCTTTCTAAATAGGTTATTTTGTCTCTTTAAAATCGATAATAAATACAGCAAATATATTTATATCTATATATACCTATAATATATAACCTATAATATATATATATATATATATATATATATATATATATATATATATATATATATACATTATAGATTCGCAATTAGTACTCACTGTTTCTGAATAGATGTCACTAGCATCAGTTACAACTGGTCTATTATGAAATCTTCAAATGATTATAATAAATAAGCTTAGGTATTATAGTAAACAAAGGGTTTGGATATATTGATGATTTTAATTATGTGTTATATACTTATGATTGTGTGAAAATGTCTGATTTGTGTTAAATAATCATTAGTTGTGGGAAATCTTCATTCGAAAAATATGGTGACTGAAGCGTAGTGATAACTCCATAAAGTTTGAGGAAATGTTCCTCTAAGTGAAACTACATGCCGCGAATGGTTCCATCGTTTGAAAGACAATAATTTTTATGTTGTACACCATCCGCGTGAAGAAAAAGTCGAAAACTTTCGAAGACACTGAATTGGAGGCACTGCCGGATGAAGATTCGAACCTAATTCAATAAGAGCTTGCTTCAGAATTACAAATTATCGATAGTATGTGTTGGGAAATGATTAAAAAGTAAGAGAGTTGTATTCCTTATAATTGGAAGCTATGACACGCTTTTGCATCTGCGAACTGATGATTTATCAGGAAAAAAGGTTTCTTCATTGCATCCTAATGACTGACGGAAAATGGAAAATTCATTACAACAACCTAAAGAGAAAAAATATTTTAGGTTATATTTTTACGTCGTCGCTCGGCTGATATTAACATGCTACGAAGGTTATGTATTTGCTTGTGTATTTGTTGGGATAAAATCAGCGTTATATTTATTGTGAGCTGTTGAAATTGGACGGAACTATCACTGCTCAACTCTATTGAACTCAATAGATCCAATTGAGCTGACGGCTGCGCAGAAAATGACCAGAATCTGAACAGAGGAACGCGAAAGTGACTCTACTGCATGACATCGTTTAGCCTCGCGTCACCAAATCTTTTAACGTTCAAAGTCGGAAACGCTCATATGAGAAGACCTATCTCACGTCTCATAGTCCCCCTATATTGTACTTTCTTATTATCACTTACTTTGTTCCATGGAACATGGTTTGGCTAACCAGCAGTTTCGTTCATATGAACACCTGAAAAATTGGCTTGAAAATTGGTCTGAAAAACTATCAGACAAATGGGAAACATTTGTAGTTAATGATATGGGCTTTAAATGCTTTATTTGTAATAATTTATTCATTATAAAGTTGCATGTTAAAAGAAACAGCGGGAGTTTATAGTTGCGTTAGAGTTAGAGAGGTTTGCTTATATATGCTTACATGTGTATACAAATACTCTTCACGAACCCTGAACTTGTTCGAACTGATGCCCGCCTATATACTGCGTCCGCGACATCTCAACTTTCTGCGTTCTCGTATCCCGAGCGCGCTGGCCAATGGTGGGAACTATATAACTATACATCGCAGTTTTATCGGTACAAAAAGCTCGCAAGGGCTTCCGATAGGCGCGACTCCATCGCAGGAAGCTCTCTCTCTCTCCCCGAGCAACAGGAGATAAATAGTCGAGGGCCCTGTCCGGCTGAGTTATTGCGGTCCCCGGGGGCAATGAAGAGGGAGGAGAGACGACCATGGCGCCCCGATAAGTCGAGCGGGTGCAGTGCCACTACTACATACATGTATGTTCCGCGGATTGGCGTCAATCGCAATTTCTCTCTCTCTCTCTCTCTCTCTCTCTCTCTCTCTCTCTCTCTCTCTCTCTCTCTCTCTCACTTTCTCTCATTCTCGTGATATACATATACATACACACACATTATAACATATCGGTCTCGCGGGGATATTCGCGCGACGCGGGGCGCATCCAGGAGCGTGCACAATCTCCGGGGGCAGCCGCCAGCGCGCGCGTGACGCGGGTCGGCGAACGATACAATAATAAATCCCGCGGTGCGTTTTATAACCATATATAACGATTTCGACTCGTCGCCGCGAGGCGAACAGAAAAAAAAATCGGCGACGCGTTCGGCCGCGGCAGTGCGTTTCGCGCGTTATCTCGCTCTTTCACCTCCCTCTCGGCGGCGAGCGCGCCGCGCCGGGACTGCCCCCTCCCCCAACTCTACGATTATTATTATTATTATTATTATACAGTGACCGTCGGGCGCGCGGCGTGCGTCCCGGCGCAAAGTCGCGCGCTGCTCGCGGGGCGCTGCCGACGACGCGCAAATACACGCGAGGAGGCTGTGCTTCCGAGACGTTCGGCGCGCGCGCGAGCCTCGGCGGCTCCTCTCGAGTTCATTTTTACAGCGCGAGCGAGAAATCTAGGTACTCCCGCGGGGTGACCGTTGCCGGTGCCGTCGTTCAAGTACAGATACGCGCGCGAGTGAGGTGTGATTCGGGTCCGTTCGACGGGAGTTGTTTTACTGCGCCGCCGTAGACATATTTATACGAGAGATCGGTACGATGCTGAGGTACGCCTTGCTGCTGCTCTTGTGCGCCGGCGAGCTGTTGGCCGGTCCGTCGGATGCGAGAAAAACTCGCGACTTGTCGGTGAACACGACCGACGACACGGATAATCCAGAAGAGCATTTCGATTACGACGACGGTACGTTCAATGTATATCTTGTTTATAGACGTTCAGTTTTATAATTGACTCGGGATGGAACTGGAAACGTTTGATGTTTTAATTGTGAAAGTATAAAAAGGTACTTTTGAACGGCGATTATAAATAAAAATCTTTAAATTTTTTTAATAAACCATGCAGATCTAACTGCACGTTTTATATTATTTTAAATGAAAAAAAAATCCTAATCCGATAAAAATTCTACCATTTTTATGCTTAAGCCCTAGGCCTGGTAAAGTCTATTGGAGTATTCAGCTTAAAGAACATAAAACCACTATAATGTTGATTTAATGTTATTTCAAATTATATTAACAGTATGACATTATATTATTTTTATGTATTAAAAAATATATGAAATCGGAGAAGAAAGTTTTGGCGTGAATATCTTAAAAAAAGCTGACATTTCAAGCAGGCCTCGAAGAAATTCCTTAAGATAATAAACGATTAAGAAAACGAATTATAAAATAATTGTTTTAGAAGAGCTTGAAAATGACAGTGAACTTAATCAAAATGATAAAATGAGAATCAATATTTTTAACCCGATTATCTTATGATTTATTTTTTTAATACAATATACGATGTAAAATGAACTTATACGAGAGCACTGACACAGCCATTGCTAAAAACTCGAATGCGACATTTCGAGAGAAGTTTAATATCTGAATATAATTTAAAAATTATATGAATCCAAAGAGAGCTGATACACGCTTCCTCACTTATTTTCTAGCATTGAAAATTTTCGGATTTATCTAGCAATTATATAGTTTCATGTTAAGGAATTGCAGTCAAGATCGATTATTTTCAATTGTGAAATTCGGAAAGGACATGGACATAGAAATAAAATATTACGAAAATAGTCTAACGTTATATATTTAACAATAATGCAATATATTGAAGGAACTAATATATGTATTCTTGTAAACAAAACAATAGCAATAATGTTAATTTAAAAATTACACATAGCGTAATTCAAGTATGTATTATTAAAAAATTTTCTTTTACTCCTTGAAAATCCCACTATGAGGTCAGAAATTTACTGAAGACCGGTGCATATTCTCCCTTTATGTAAGAACTAAATAAGTTCTAAATTATACATCGAATAGGAGAACTGTATTATTGAAAAAAAAGTAACATAGAAACTTATCGCACTGTAACTGACTAGTTACAATCCTAACCGTTAAATCGAATTAAACAATTCATGTAAGCGTTTTACGTATATTGTGAAATCTTAACTGCATTGTGAAATATTGAAAATCAGTATTATGTATACTTTCTATTTTTGAGAAGAAACTGATATTTTATGAAGTTAAATTATTTAAATATTACTATATCTTGTGATGGAATGCAATTGCATCTTGGAAAAATTTCAGTTTAGAATCGCGTGACAAACGCACGTATACAGCGCTTTGCTAATACACTATGATTGGTACATTCTTATTGTATATATATACATATATATAGTTATGTTCTAAAAATCTCGCTAATTCTTGTTCTCTAAAAAATATCTTTAAATGTTGAATTGATTTCATGAATTAGTATATGAATAGAAAGGTCCAATGATCTCTGTGAAAAAGATACATAAATCACGTAAAAATTTCTGTTATTATTATATTCGTTTCCATATATATAACAATTGAATCGTCCAATACATGTATATAGTTACATACCGGCTTGATGCACAATCAGATCTATATATATATATATATATATATATATATATATATATATATATTTACCATTTCATCGATGACCAAAGCGGACTGATGCGCGACCGCAAAACTCAGATGAGCGCGAATACTTTTTCGAAGAATTTATCATATCGTCCGCGCGCGCTGCGGAAGGCCGCGTGCGGAGGTGCGCAATCGCTGGCGTATAATACGCCAACGGTGTATGGGCAAATGGAATAATGTGCACTTACAGATTTGCGTGAAAAGAAAACAGAATAAAATAAATCAAAACATTAGCATAAGAAAGAGAACGCTGTTCTTTAGAATCAGAATCACATGGATAATGATAACCGATTCGCGCAACTGATGAAAATGAATGAATCAACAACTATATAGTAAACATATGAAATTTACACTAATTTCAATATCTTTTCATTTAAAAAATACGTTTATTTGAAATACTATTCGTCACTTTTGTAATGTTGTAATGACTTTTTTCATGACGAATATGCACAAAATCTAGTAAAATAGTATTACTAACGATATAGTATCACTAATGATTTTAATTTAAAATATAAATACATTGGACATCTTCCGATGAATAAAACGAAGAATAATATTTTTTAAATAATTTTATTCTCTTGATTATACTTCAGATTTTTAGATATATCAAAGCCCTTTTTAGGGGTTTATTTAAGAAATCTTTGAAATTTTTATTACACGTAAAAATTAAGATATGCCCTATATCATATTATAAGAAAAAGTAGTCTAGTAGTCTAACTTCAGCTTTATCGAAATTTCAAATATGAGATGGGTCATGTAAAAAGAACGCTTCAGTCTATAGCTTCGAAGAAAATTAGCGTTTTTTTTTCAAAAATAACATATTAAGATTACTAAACCCTATGTTCAACCATTATTAATTTATCCTAATGTAAAGTACACAATTTTGAACGACACACACACACGCGCTTCATTTGAATAGGATCTACAACTTTTGTTTGAACAATTTTTTTTGTAAATTCACAATTATTTCATAAAACCTGGTTTTTACAAATTTTTTAAGATTTTCAGATAATTTTTGTGCCTGGCGTTGCCACATCCAGATTAATTGACGCAGCGGATGATCGCTACGCTTTAGAGGACATTGAAACGAATCCATTTAAACTAATTTTCGGCCGAGGATAAATATATCACTGTAGATGACATAAAAATGTCGCTGGCTCCTGGACTATAGTATAAGTTTGTGATTTTTGGAGGCGCTTTGATTTTTCTCACCTGAGTTGCTTTGTTTATTTTCATAGCATGCACTCAAAAATCAAATGTTAAAATCAAATTTAAATACAAAACAATGGACGTACGTTCTTTCCTGTGCATATTTTGAAATTTATGTAACCTAGAAAACCATATACATATTATATATATATATATATATATATATATATATATATATATATATATATATATGTGGTGTAAATATAATAAGGGAGATGCGCGTCGTCGTACCGCTCGCGCACTAATATATTATCGTGAGACCTATATATACGTTATATCCCTGATAACACCGCGCGGATCGCTATTGAAACACGCGCGCGCGTATCCGTGCACAAATCTCTTGATTCACGCGAGGCCAAAAATCTTGATGATTGACGTAGAGTACGCCCCGGTATATATATATAAGAATTTCTATATATAATTGACTCGTATATGTGTATTGTATGTTCGACGTGCTTGCGAATACAAGTATATATATATATATATATATATATATATATATATATATATATGTATATATATATATATATATATATATATATATATATATATATAGAACGTGTGAGTCAATTGGCATCGAATTTATAAGCGCGCTCGCACGAGACATATAATTGTAATCACGACTTTCAAATATGATCTCGTTTTTCTCTCCCTTTTCCATATATATATATATATATATATATATATATATATATATATATATATATATATATACATACATATATATATAAATCGTGTGATAAAGTGTCCACTCTAGACGAGTTCCATGCTTTTATATATATATATATAGTGTATAACATTGTGTCTGAATTTCAGATTTTCGGAAGCGTCTATATTTAATCGACGCCTCCCCCTCCCTAGGTTATTGCTGATATACTCGGACATGTAAATCATGTATCATTATCTGATCCCCTCCCTCTTTCTTATTCATATACGGTATAAAATTCACTTTAACAGATAATATAAGAAAGCAACTATAAATTCAATATGAGAATTCTGTAGTATTTAATGAACAGCAGATACTTTACTATATACTATATTGTAATTTAAGTTATGAAGTCGTAAGAAATTGAACACGAAAAAAATTATAATATTAGTTATAATCATATATAAAGAATGACGACCACTGTTGCGCGATTTCTCGATTAATTTTGTTATGATAAACTTTGATTTAATTTCTCTTCACTTTTTTCAGGTATCAAACTAAAAACGGTATTGATTTTATCTTTAATAAAATTGAATATATTATCGAGCGTTTAATTTTTTTTTGCAAAAATGGTAGATTGTAATAATAAATGAATGGGAAAATTTAAATTCTCGTTTAAATAACTGTTTGATTACAACTAGCTCTCTTTTAATACATACACACATCAGTATTTTGAATTTCATATATAATTTCAAATTGTCTCCCTGAGTAGTGCGATCATCTAGTATTAGGATGATTATATAGTATACAAGTTAAGTGAAGTATGCTCAGAATAATCGATAGGTTATAATTTAATATTACAAATAAATAGAATTTAACAAATAAATTATTTATAAGACGATTAATATTAAGTTTACATTCCATATATAAATGTTGATACATGCCGGTAATTCATAGGCTTTTAGCTCTTGGCGGAACATATGGTCTTCACGATTAAAAGGTCAAGGAGTACTAGATTCAGACTTCGCCTATACATAAATTCAAAGTCATGCGAGCCAAGGTCAAATTTTATTTCAAGATAAAAAAAGGTTCAATTCATACTAAACTTGTAGTCACTTTCATCCTTGTTTTATTATACCTGTGACATTAAGTACAAGTCTGACATCTATTTTGATTTATTGCTTGAGAATCATCGATCGATTAATAACAATTAAAAAATTCCATTTATAGAATTTTTGCAAATCTTTTTTATTAATATTTTTAGGAATACGGGGATGGCAACTTTTTATATTAAGTATATATTATAATGTGATATTTATATATTTTATTTAAATTGTACCTTCATTATATCAAAACATGAATTGGCCAATTAATGGTTTCACTTGAATATAGCATGTCTATTAATTAAGCAAATATTTTGTGCAACAATATAATTTGGACATCTGTAAAAAAGATTTACTGGAAGAAATTAAATTAATTGTGTCAATAAACAATGATTTTTGAATGATATTTGAAATTTTTAATCAAATTGAAGAAACCCACTATATGGAATTCTACTGAATAAGTAGGATGGGCCTACTTCGGTGGTGGTTTTGATGGTCGTAACAAGGACGTTGAATTTCAGGCTTAATTGGACGATTGGAAGACAATGGCCCAATTTAACAATAGTTGAATTATACATTAAATCTGAAATTAATATATATTACTGATCATTGGAAAGCCATTGAAAAATTGGAAAAGTAGATAGACGAGTTGCTCATGATTCGACCGATCATCATTAGGAAAACCGAAAAATAACCTGCGAAATGTAGTTTGCGGATAAAAGAAAATGATACTTTTATCGCATCGTACTATAACGAACGATGATGAATGAATTTTTGTTTTTGTTAGTCCTATATACGCAGAAGATCATACATGAATCGCAGGCAAACAATACAATTGACGACACGGCCAAATCATTTTCATCGGAAGGTTGTGCTTTGTGTTTTCCAGAATAATTTATTTTGAATTGTTTCAACCCCGTTTAAAACGGCTTCTAACAGTTATTGCGAAGTATTGCCGGGAGCAAGTCATAAATTTGAATCGAAAAGTGTGGCCTGATTGACCAGAACATAAAACAAGACAGCAGAAGTCGATTTTTCCCTATGACAACGTTTCGTATTTTACGCACTTGTTTTTATTCATAGGCCGCGTATCTACAGAGCACTCGATGAATTCGTGTATCAAATGTGAATCATTGGCTTGATGCGCAATCTGCATTTGGAATTCTATTGTTACTAAACTCACAAAATGCTTCAAAGATGATCAAAATGTATATAGCGATCGAGAGTATAAATAATTTGAATAAAAATGTCTTTTACAATTTTTTCAAAGTAACCGTAATTTTTACCTTGAAACGAAATCTCGGTTCCATAGATATGCACCTGTTATTAATATACATATCCATTCTTAATATGCATTTCTATCATAATAAATAAAATATTATCATAATCATAAATAAAATATAACGTCAGCTTAAAGTCACCTAATTTTCTTACTTTTATAATACAATTTTCTTTTACAAGCATTTTCTTTCTTTTCCAGAAAATTGCTATTCAAATAGTTTACTAATGATAAAATATATAGGAAGCTTTATAGTACATCTTAGCCTTCATATAATTTTTAGTTCTTATAGATCACTGGCTTAGATACGATCTAAAAGACCAAAATGTTTCATAATTAAATTGTAGTGAACATACAAACTATATGGATTGAATTGATAAAGGATTACCAATGATCGTTATGCCCTAGGATCGATTTAACTCAGAAAGGGGACAAAGCTAACGAGAAATATGATTAACTTCCCAAAAGCTACTTAGATCAGAAAGATTTAAGATTAAAACATAATAAACGCCCTAGACTGAATTTAATCGACGTGAAGATAGTCCGATGTAACTCTATATATGAGCTTCTTAACGTGAGTACGCTGAATAAGTTCTGAGAATTTATTAAGCCATGAAGTTTAACTTCATTGTGGGCGTAATGCAACAGTATATTTCGAGTTTTAGCTGTAGTAAGGAAAGATTTTTTATTACTGAACAATACTGGTGATATTGGAGATTTAGTTTTTAAAGTTCTTTTTCGAAAATTTCATCCGCCTTAAATAGTTTATATTATCTTGAATTTCAAAATATTCGACTGGCAACTTCGGTTGCTTTTCTTTTCAAAATCTATAGTTTTCAGTTACCAAACATTTGTTCATTGAGATTTCATGTAATTCTCCAGTAATTTGAGTTGTACTTGAAACGCAAAATCAATAGATCTGTAACTTTATGTATAAAAGCAATATATATCTACCTCATTATTTGTACCATCGCCCTATAGTAAATTTTGTTTTCAATTTTGTATAAAACTCAATCTTGACTAGTGTCTAAAACGAATGTTTCCGATAAAAGTTTATTTATTTCCTTTGTAACGTCTTCCTCTGTTATATGATGAAGATTCGATTTCATGAAATTACCATTTTATTATATTTCATTGTATTCTATTTTTTCTAATCTATCTAAAATCCATATATAAACGAGCGACAACAATGCATTTTTACAGGTCGAGCTGCATTAATGACGGGTCGATTTAACATTGCCATTGCGTCAAGCGCTCGCTTGTTACAAAGTTTATATCCATTGCTCAATATCAAAACAGACATATTCTGCTGTAAAATAACCAATTTGATTCGGTATATTTATCTCATTATTGTCCTAATTTGCCGTATTCATACATTATATATATATATATATATATATATATATATATATATATATATATATATATAATTATTTCTAACGAGGATTGGAGGAAAATAAATTAACTCCGCACAAAACTGAAAAACAAATTATATTTATGCTCATCAATCCTGAGATCTTTCTGGTTAGAGAATGGGATGAACCTTATACTCATTATATCATTATTTGAAAATTTGTTTTTCTTCCATTGAATAGTCTCTAACTTCTAACCTGGTCCATTAAATTTTAATCGCCATGCACGCATATTGCACGATTGTATAATTTTCTGATTGAACGAAAGTAAATATAAAAAATAGCTTTAAACGAATACTGAATAATTATATTTCTTTCAAATCATTATAAATTAAGTTCAGCTCTATTCTAAAATTTTAAATATTAATAGAAAGACTAAATTGATCAATAAAGTCCTCTTTTCAATAAAAATTATTATATGCAAAATCGACGCTTAAAAGAATCGCAACAAATTAACCTATTAGTCAATTGATAACATTTAAAAACATTTATCGAATTAAAATTGCTCGTCCTTCATTTCAATATGTCAGTTACCTCTGCAATCCTGAAACGCGCCTTCATCATAGGCAACCCATTGGTCATATTTTCAAGGCGGGACAGCGCAATACAGGAGTCTTCAACGTTCAATTTTCACTTTGCGATTAAATTTGTTTTACGAGATAAAAATTAATGACCAGTTTTACACCATGATTTAGATATGTATAAAAATAATTAAAGCAACTGATTATATGTGATTCTGACTTTTGCACGAACTCGAATCTTCACTTTATCATTGTATTATACAAACGTTCTTTCTATATACCAGTAACAGTTGATATCTTTATAAGCTTAAATTTAGATACACAATTGGAGGTTTTTTAAATTAAATACCGAAAATTACGGTCGATCGACTGATATAATTTAATCGAGCCCGCTTCTGTATTACAGAATGGTACATGTGGAGGTGTTTCCCGCCCTTCGGCTGTTTCTACATCGGCGCGCCATGGTCCGGGGGCAGCAGGCCCGTGTCGACGTTTCCATCCCGCCCCGAAAACATCAATCCCCTATTCATGCTCTATACGCGGAGGCGAATCGACGATCCACACTCGCTCGTCGTCGATCGTTCCAGCACTCTCAGAAATTCCCTTTTACGGAGAAACCGGAATCTTTACTTTATCGTCCATGGCTATCTAGATAATGGAAATAAAACCTGGGTTCTGGTAAGTGCGGCTGATTTTAAAAATATTACCCTGCGAAAAGAGCGTGCTTTTTTTATCGATAAATAATTATTTTTTAATGAATTTTCATCAATCTAAAAAAGATTCGTTAAAAATTAATATCTATATATACAAATATCGAAATTCCTTATTAACATTGATAATTGTTGGATAAAGGGGGTTGTAAGCTCAACATGTATTAGAATTCATTATTATATTATATCAACTGGATTTAATATTAGTGTGACTTTGAATCTCAAATCATGCAAGAACTTAATGTAACAAAAAAAACTGAAAATTAATTTTCCAATCACCAACATAGCTGTAAATGAATCATATATAATGCATTAAATATATATTACTGAGAGTTGGAATCGCTTCTTTAGTAATCGTTAAATTTTTAATTAATATATTATAAATTAAAACTCGCATTAATATTCTTATATATATATATAATGAAAATTACGTAATTTAATTACTTTGAAGCAATACGTTGAACACAGTGTGTATTTGAATAAATGTAAAAAAACAGAGCTACAGACATGAAATCACTTTGAAGTAGATAAACGAATGCATTATATTGTAACAGATTTCTAAACAAAGAAGTTTTTGAAACATAAAACTGTCATTATATACATTAATAAATTATTTTAAAAATTTCTTCAGTATTCTGCCAATAAAGGAATATAACAGTAAAAGCATTTTCCTATAATCAGCCATTAAAATAAGTACTCTAGTCATTTGCCAACAAAGTTAATAATTTATAGATAATGATCTTTGTAGAGTTTTAAAAGGAATTTATATGCAACAGCTTTATTTAGCTTTTTAATAAAAATGTCTAAAATTGTAATAATCCAAAAAGCTGTATCTTCCGACACAATAAGAATACTAGTAAGAAATTGTAGATTGCAATGACGATTTGAGTTCACTTTTGAAACTATTTTTTTCTTCAAAAATATTATATGGGGCCACAATGTCGTTCAATTGCAAAATAACAAAAAAGAATACGTTTTATAATATGCTGAAATTTATATTTTTTCTAGTATACGTATAGTATACGTACACATCTCTAAAAATCTGCTTGCCACAGGATTCCATCGTTCTACCTATTCAGCATAGAGCTCAAATTTGAGGATTTTGTTGTTAAATGTAGTAAATTTGTTACGATAAGAACAGAGGGTATTTAATTTGAACATCTATAGAAACAAGTGTATGAATTAACCTATATTACTCATAGTTAACGCAATTTTTCACTAATTTTTAGATGTTCATATTCTTATTTATATTTTTTTTAATATGTGTTCTTATTGAATAAGGTATTTACTTACAGTACGAATAGAGGAAGCTTAAATCGAATGGATAGAGAAAAAATAATATAAAATTAGATATATATCGACGAAAAATAAGTAATATAGAAATGCCAATGATGCTATGGACATCAGGGATGATACGATGAGAAAAACAGAGACTAATAATCCTAGAGTGATATACACGTTTTACACGTTCGTTTATTTGGTTCCCTTAATTATATTTATGGATCCTTCAGTTTCAAAGTTCAATTTTTCCTTAAGCGTAAACGAACGAAAATTCACAATTGATCATTAATCAGTCACACACACACACACACACACAAAATACGAAATGACTATATCGACTATACAATGTATCCGTACGTAGCGGATGATGCGCGAGCTGCTCCAGCGCGAGGACGCGAACGTGGTCGTCGTGAATTGGATCGGCGGCGCGGGCCCGCCCTACACCCAGGCGGTGGCGAACACGCGGCTCGTCGGCGCGATGGCCAGCCGCCTCGCATCCCAGCTGATACAGAAGGGCAGCATACAGCCGGGCCGTCTGCACTGCATCGGCCACAGCCTCGGCGCCCACACCTGCGGCTACATCGGGCAGAACCTGCGGGTGCAGTACGGCTACAAGCTCGGCCGGATAACGGGTGAGTTATGGGCGGGGCGGGGGGGGGGTCCAAGGATATAGATATGCTCATTATATATATATATATATATATATATATATATATATATATATATATATATAATTAATAAATGTATATGCATAACGAGAGCAAGGCAGCTTTCTATATAAGTAGATCTTGCGTTTGAAAAAGGAGATGCATGCATCTCTGTCGTCGGGAGTCGAGACGACGATCTTATTGTCAATACAATGTTATATTACCGATTACGGTATGCTTGAGGTACGGATATTGACATGCATATCGGTGGTATGTACAATATGCACCGAGCGACGTGGCTTTTGTGTTGTCCGCTTTCACAAAGAAGTGACAAAATTTTTACTATCTATTATAAAAATGCGTATTAGGAAAGCAGGAATATTTAGAAATCGTGAAAATCCAGGCTTATTCCGTGACGCCTCGCATGACGAGGCTACTACGCGCGCTCGACAATGCCGCGTTACGTTGAGTTTGGCCAGGTTTGACCGTACGTACGGCACTGCCCATATGCGGATAATTGGCGATTCTCGATGTTTTACATACAATATTGAAGTACCTGTATGTCAATACGATTGGGCTAGTTAATCCGATCGAATTCGGAAGTCGGATGTGGACGCGATCAAGCCTGCTCTCGTTACGTACGTTTCTGTAGACGAGCGTATTACGGTTATAGGTAAAGGCAGGCGCGTTGCGCCCGGGCGCATCGTTGACCCGGGGGACACGTCGGAAGCGCTCGGATGTTCTCGTTGACGACCGATCGAACGGAGATAAATCAGGACGGCATACTTGCAGGGGAGTTCGCCGTTGGCGCGATGCTTTCGCGTATATTTATGTGTCTTGGCCGCGAGAACGACGTCGGCGATAATGTTATATTAATAATAAGAGGGGATTATATGTGCAGTTTGAAATCCCGTCGCTTAATATACGTATTTGGGACGCTGACGGAATAAAAATTGGATAGCCCGAACAATTATTATTAATAGCCGCAAATAATTATTAAGCATGCTACATCGATTTATAAATTATACTTATACTTATATAATATAAATATCGTAAAATTGGACTACATCTTCTTCCTTCTTTAATAAAGCGTATATATTCGAGAACATTTTTTTTTATACACGAATCAGGCAATCATTTTGTCGAGATCCGTAAAGAAAGGACTAATAATGTAAAGAAGGGGAAAGGACTAATAATAAAGCACTTCGCGCGTTTAAAAGACATATAAAGAACAGGAGCAACATTCGCAGTAACGATCGCAATAATAAAACTAATTATAATTGGAACAATAACAAAACGAAATACTATCACAAATAGTACGAAACTTGTAGAAAACGCGGAAAGCGAGCTCGTACTACCCACCCTTTCGTATATCCTTTATAATATATACGTATGTAATCTTCGAGATACGAGAAACTAATTTCCATTGTACTATTATGGTAAATATTATGCATAAACCCATGCTCCGGTTCGCAGCGCCGACTGGGCGGTCGTGGGAAGGGGGGGGGGTGGCGGTGGCGCGAGCGCGAGCGCGGCGGCACGCAATCAATGGGGTTTCGATTGGTCGGGCGCGGGTTGGATGCGTTCGCTCTCGGGTCGTTACGTAAGCTATCGATCTCATCGGGAACTACCAGGACGGCATAACGGGCGAGGAGCGCGTATTGTGCGTCTCTCTGTAGGCGTGTGCGCCTGTGTGTGTAGCGCGCCGGCGGGGAGTCGCGCTCTCCCGCCACCGGCCCCTATTAGAATGCAGGAAGGTCCTGTCACCGTGTTGGTGGGGTAGGCATGTGTGCAGGAGTTCGTCGCCCGCGGACAGCCGGCGTCGATGCGCGGCGATACGCCGCGTACGCAGTGCAGTGCGCGCGCTTCGAGTGATCTCCGACCGATCCTAGTTACAGATTATTATTGTGAGCCGGTCGCTTTGAGTTTTAGAACTAAAGTTTCTAAAAGTTTTTCGTTAAATTTATAGAACCGCCTTGCAAAATGCACAAAACAACATTCGTATATAAATATATCATACGGGTTAGAAATTTGTAGATGAACAGGTTTCATTAATGCGTGTTATAATTATACATGAATCTTTTATGCATCTCTAATTCAAATTTCAACTTATAAAATAATTATAATACGAGTTATGTATATAGTGTCGCTTTGAAAGCGACGATACCTTCATCATGCTTTCAAGGTTCAATTTATGTTCATTTTCAAAATTGTTTAGATGAAATTGTCTTCGTCGTTTAGAAATTATTCTATTCTTTTTGATTTCTTTAATCTTTTCGTATCTATTTTAACATTTTTTTCTTTTTATATAAACATACCCATCATTGGATCTTCTATTTTCTTTTATTTAGTTCTAATTACATCATTAATATTGATTAAAAAATTGCATGGATTATTCGTTTAAAAATTAAAATATTTATTTATACATAAATGAGTACAGAATTCTTTGCAAGTTCTTATCTCTGTAGCAATAAAATGAAAGTTTTAATAATGCTTCTATATATAAATCTTAAAAACTTAATTGTTACCGTATTTGCTAAGTAAGCTATCTATTGATATTTTTAAAACCTCTTCTTCTTTTAACGAACTAGAATTTATTTTCATCTATTCTAACTTGATATGACTAAACATTAACCCTAAATTTAGAAAACTAAGAGCTCAGAATTCCTCTGTAACATACATACTGATGATATATACATCAAATGCCAATATAATTTTCATATAAGGAAACCTAATAAATGATATCAATTTAAATTTGAAGGTTTAGCTATATTAATTTTTAGGTAAAAACTCAATTTTTAAAAATAAAAATATGCTTCTGCAACTGTAACCTCAAAATCAGAATTTTAATACATTTTTTCATTGTAGTACAATATATAGTCCAAACGTAGTATGTCTAAATAATTATTTTTATCTCGTGAGTATGCTTCTGACAAGGTATAAATTATTCAATTTCCATATTCGTATTGAAATCTACAATTTTTCTAAAATTTTAGATTATAAAAATTGTTTGAAAGAATATTGTCAAATAAAACTAATGTCTGCAAAGAATTTGGCAAAAAATATTTTTTTAGGATTGACTATCTACTATACATCTTTGTAATGGCATCCTTAACAATCTGTTATTAAATTTAACTTGTAAAATGAGTTTTACAGGCTTAATTTGATATTCAATTTCAATACCTAAAGTTTTCTAATCGATTAAAAAATATCAATATTTTTCTAATAGACTCCGCTAATACGAGATGAAAATGATGGAAAATAGTCAGGAATCGGGATTTCCTGAAAAATGTTTGCAAAATATTTATCGGATACTTTCAGCGACGTCATATTGATTTTATAAATACAATAGAAATCGTATATGTTCACGATTATTCTCTAATTCTTGCTATAATTAATGATAATTATAATAAAAACTAAAAAATATACGTATACACGTATATCTAAATTCTATCTTGTTTTACACCTCGGACTATAAAAATCTATTTATATCATAGCAATAATGTATCTGTCCAAAGATCTGATCGTATATCCAAATAAAATTTGTGAGCGAAAGTGAGAAATTAGAAATTTATTATATAGTTACTATGTGAATAAAATTTTATCGATGCCCAATATTACCGAGTTTTTCATTAGTATATGCATTTGCTCTTTTAGTGTAGAACTTTATTTTATATATTTATAACAGGATATATACAATTAAATGATAAATTTTAATAAAGTTTTCATCTTTTATAATTTTTTATTAACGTCTTCAGTTTCTCGAACGTAAATATATTAGTAAGAATATTGTAAGCGAACAAAATGCAAAAATACTTTTATTAGTAAGTATTATTTTTCCTATTTTTCTAATATGCTAGGTTTCTACGTGCGAATCTTCGCTTATAAGAAGAAGCTAAGAATACGTCAAGAGAAAATGTGATAATAAACTTTAATACTTTCTATATATATAAAATTTAATATATTTCTATTTATTTAAGGAACATATAAAACAGTATGTTTATATTTTATAATTATTATTGAAAACATGTTGATTTATAATTTAAAACTTATCATTTTTCTCAAAGTCACATGAAAAATCTTATTAGATATTAGTAAATATCTTATTAAATATCTTATTAGATATTCATTATTATTTAATGAAATTATTTATTAACTTATATATTAAGACCATTCTTTAAAAAAAAATCATATTCCTGTTTATAATATTCATTTATCGTGCAGAATACTAGTTATAAAGATATGTTATCTTATGTATAGAAATTTTTTTTCAAATTTATATACGTATTTTTGATAAATATAGTGTGATTTTTTTATTATAGTTTGCGATGTACTCGTTTATAAGAGTAGAACGAAGTAGAAGTGAGTGATATCGTCGTAAAAAATTATTTGAATTCTTTATTGGTTTATTTTAGCTATGCTTAAACTACATTTAGCTGAGCTTGAATTCAGCACAGATGCATCGATCAAATATATTTCTAAGGATATATACCAGTGTACATGTTGTTCAATAAATGGTGTCACTACAGTTTTTTTTACCATATACATGTGCCTCAATTTTTTTTTTTTTTTTTTTGGTCTTTTTTGGGATTTTTTCGGTCTCAGCTAGGTTACGGAACAAGTTAAAATTATCGTGAGGAATATGGGGACGAGTCATGGATAACAAGTAAAGCAGAAAAGCTTTTATGCATTTTTTACTGAAAAAAACGTTTTTTCGATCCAATTGTCAGGCTATAAAGTCAAATTTATTGCATTAATTTTTAAGCGAAAATATTTACAGTTACTTTAGTCATAGCTCCGTATACTAATCCCTTGAAAAGGATTATTACTTTATATTAATACTTAATAATATTTTTAATTAACTGAAGTAAAAAAGAATGAATTTTCCGTCGAAAAATGTGCTACATTATAATTGTTAAGCTGATTTTCAGATTTTTTCTATCAACTATAAAACATCAAGATTTTTATCAGAATTTAAACAACAAATAAATATTTTTTAACTTATTAAACGATACCGTCATATTTATAAAGAGAATTAAAATTATTAAATAACTTTTTTACAAAAATAATGCTTAAAATATTAATAGTATACTAATATGCTTAGTATACATATATGCTTAATCACATTCATCATAAAATAAATAATCATGTATCTCTATAACCATCAAAAAAGGGCTACTCTTGCACCGGCCGTAATTCAGCATTTGAAGCACGCTCATCTCGCTCTCTCTCTCTCTCTCTCTCTCTCTCTCTCTCCCATCTCCCTCTCTTTCTCTCCCTCTTTCTATCTCTCTCGCCGAGGGACTCGAATTTCTATATAGGCAGTACCTTTTGACGGAGGTCCGAGCGAGATTAATACATCGAGCCACGCCCTTTTATACCCCGCCCGTGAGAGTACAGAAACGAAGTAAACAGCTGTAGTAAGAGCGCACAAGGGCACAAGAAGTGGCAGCCAGATAGCAGTACCGGGAAGAGGAGAAGTCGTGGAACTTCAAAAGGGAGAGAGACACGCGGGGCTATTGATTTCGCTGCGAGCGCGGCCTCCCTTTATAGATACAGTATTGTACTGCATATATATATCATACGCTGCGGCTTCTATCTATATTCGACATTTCTTCCTCGATTTGCTCGGGGGGTAAATGGCCAAGGACATAATTGTTCATACCAAAATTCGGATATAAATTTCACATCGGAACTCAATTATAAAATCTCAATTGTAGAATTCTTAGCCTTGTGCTAAATCATATAATTCATTTCACATTTGAGTTGGTATAATTACAAAATATATAATTCGCAAATAATTCTTGTTTTGAATTATAACGGTGAATGAGAATGAGAATAATAGAAATTGACGTGTTTAAGACGAACTGCGCGTTATTCATATTTGGCACGAGAAATTTCTCGTTTTCACAGTCCTTACGAATTTCTTCTTTACCGAGAACTCCAACAGTAATATTTATTTATGATTCTTTATTATCGAATGGGCTTTATGGCCCAGTCTCTGTTAACAATATTAATTTAAACGACAAAAAAGTTTTGTTCCTTTTTCAGAAAAACATGCACTAACCAGTGTTTTGATTATATTTATTACGAACATAAATTGCCAGGATCGGAATGCAAAGGTAGCGATATAATAGTAAAATTGAACAGTTGAATTTTTCATAACGGTTTATATGCAATTTTTGCGTCATTCCAGCCTCAAAATTCGTCTTCGAGTCCATCAGTAAGAGCGGCTCGTAATTTTTCAACGTTTCTGAATTAAACGCGCAATATCTCAAGTTCTAATAAATATTTTTGAATTTTGCAAGACTCAAATAATTTCCAGAGGCAAAAGATTCAAATAATGCACGACGTCTCAATTTCATTCGAATAAATGTAGCCTAGTTCCCGCAAACTTGTAAACGATTAAATTGCTAATCAGACATTTATGTATAACCATTCTTTCGGGATTCTATTCGAATATTCGTGTCAGGAGCGGACGTAATACGTTCAGAAGACCTTGGTAGATTCGTACGTTTTAGAAAGACACTCGCTTGCCTCCTTGATTTGTATTATCTTTATAATATGTTAAAATGCCAATTTAATTGTAGGAGTTTTATTTGTCGATTTTTGCAAATAAGTATTTTTGTAGGTAATTTTTACTGTATTAACTTTTATTTGATACAATATCCAATACATTTACAATGTGCTAGTATGAACTAAAACAACGATATGAATTTAAGTAAAAATTAGTTAAAATATAATAAAATGACTGAAAAAATGCGTCACTGTGTTGAGGTCGTCTCGATGGTCCTTACCAAACTGCTGTTTCTGCTCGGCTTCTGCGGTTTCACGAAAGTCTCCACCCTACGGTACAATAAATATATAAGGCCAAAGAGTGATATACCTGTGCGTTCTGCCTACTGCATTCTAAAACTATTCAATCTGATGCATAGCCCAATCGAATTGCAAAAGTTTTAATTCTCTATACCTATATAGTTTAAATTTATTTATTTTCTACCTTAAAAAAATCGAATTAATTGTGTTTCATATAAAACTGTTTAAAAAAGGATACTTGTAAAATAGTGCAAAGTAAATGTGATGAATTTTACTTTACATCTATCTAATGAATATATATTTACAAGTCGTCCTTTAAAGTATTATTTAGTTTACAAGTATATATATATATATATATATATATATATATATATATATATATATATACATACATATATATATATATATATATATATATATATATATATATATATATATATATATATATAATGGAAATAAGCTACGACTAATTAATAATAATCTAAATCGTATTGTTTAAATATTAATGTTTAAAAACATGCATTTTTTCTTCCAACATTAAGTAAATGTCTAAACGTGCGCGATTGTCGAACGAGATTTGTGCCAATACAACTTAAAGTTTCAACGAGTATCGAAATATGTAGAAATTATCCTTCTAAACATTTAACTTATGTAAATTGGATTCGGTGACTTTAAAATATATATATAAATATATAATACTTAAAGTGCCGTTAATACTTAGCTGAAATTGAAGAAAAATTTATTGCTTGACGATTCATTGATATTCGCGCGCGCACACACACACACACACACACACACACACATCGTACGTAATATGTAATATGCTTTGCAATATGCGCGAATGGTCGTTCTAAATACTGCAACTAACAGAGTGGCATTCTTGTTTTTTTTTATCTGTAAATATACATGAGAAGTGCAGATGCATATATATGGCTAATATATTTCCAGTCGTTTCGTTATTTTAGATAGTTTCTATACTAAGTATCCTATATCCATCAGTATAATTTATACCAACAAGTTGCATATTCCGTTTAAACAAACTTGTCCGATTCAAAAGATAATTGACTACTTCCTATTTTTTTGTTCTTATTTATTTTTTAATCATTATTATTATTATTTTCAATTTTTTTCTAATGATAAGGGTATAAAGAACCCGAATGCAAGGAATAATATTTTTAATAATTATAAATAGGCATGCAGACTATATATATATACTTTACTTTCAAGATCTGCGAACATTTGAAAATGTATTTTTACACTTCATGCATTGCAATTTATTATATATAAAGAATTTACGACGTGGAATCAGGAACAAATCATAGTGACAATTATAATTACTAAACTTAATTTGTCAATGATGTATATATGTATATATATATATATCAGTGATTCGCGTCTATATTAGTTGGAATATATATTTCCCATGAATTTCAAGGGGATATATAAAATGTTAGATCATTGATGTAGAACGACAAGAGCTAGTCATTTCGTGCTCGCGTTTTCCCCGTTACTGAAGCGTCTCAATCTCGTTGCGTAAAAATGAAATGTTTCAATTGCAGTAGTGGCGTTATGTTATCGGCGTTATATATGTGGCAATTCAAAAACTTGCCGCCGCTCAATATCTCTTAGATTGGTTAACTCTGTGAGCAATATATATATATGACTCGTATATTTCTTATAGCATATCCTAAACTGTAAGCTTTAATAGTTTGATTATACGATTACCGTTGCAGAAATCATAATTATTCTTGGGAACTAATGTGTACAGGTACATGTTATATTTTAAATATTTGCTAATGATAATGGATAAGATTTACTCTGTTTCTAAATTAATAGCGAACAGCACAGCTGGAATACGATATAGCAAAAACTATTGAATATTGTGCAAGAATAACGAGAAAGACTTAAATAATTATTTTTAAAAATTCGCCATTTATTATTAGGTATGTAATAATAATTAATAATTTATTTTATATATTTTACAATAATTGCACAGTATAGTAATTAGTCTAGAACGTCCTCCTTGATTCTAGAAAATATCGTACTTTTTGCTAAGCCATCTCTTATTAAGTCTTACTGTACAAAATATAAAGTCTATTTTCTAAGAAAAAATAGACTTATATAAATTGATTATATACTCTGTAATATTATCATCTGAAAGACAATAATTAATTCGTCTTTATCGTATCACTTGTTATAAATAATCCGAAATTAAAAAACCAAAAATGTTTAATTATATAAAATTTAATTATATAAAATTTTATATAATATTATTTATATAAAATTTGTTGGAGCTTGAACCTATATATTATAAATCAAAAATAAAAAGTAAAAAATGACGAAATCTTTGAATAATCATATAACGTTCCTTAATATCACTTGCACTTAAATTTAAGCTCAAATAAATTATATACATACCCTTTAAGTAGTTTTTGTGATATTATAAAGATTAGGTTGAAAAATATGGTTTTTCAGGAAATGCGTTTTTCTCAGAAAATACGCTTAAGTTATCATTAATATAATATCAATAAGAATCTCGACTATATTCTATTACAAATCTGACTTTTTCAATTCAGAGTACGTTGTCAACTAAAATCACATACGCCTTTTCCATCCAGATCTAGATTCCATAGAAACATATGGAGACAGCATTGTATTCATGTATAATTTATCAGTCAAACTGTTTTGAGTATATATACTAAATAATAAGCTGCAAAAAATGTGGTAAAAAAGCATTTTTCTCAGTCGATATTCATACGAAACTACCCTTGATGTCTATAATAATATACGAGGTGATGAAAAGTATGGTAATCTCTGAACATTTCTGTGAATTGGTGATACAAAATAAAACAATGTTCCGTCTTCTAAACAATTTTCAATTAAGAATTTGGATTTTGAAATTGATTTTGAACCTCTATTCCATGATCATGTTAAGATCAGTTTTATTTATTTTTTTTAAATAAAAATCCCTATTTTTTATATTCATATTTAGAAAGGCGAAAATTTTTACATTCGAGTATAAATTTAGATGTAAGATTCGTCCAACTTTAATTTAAACAATTAGAGATTTCTGTTTAAAAAAATCAAATTGACAAATGATTTTTTTTAATTCAAATTCAAATTAAAAATAAATTTTATGGTTACCATTGGCTCGCTCCATAAAAGTTACTATAGGGATGTACGTTTCATAATTTTAACTATTTTTTCAAATTTTAATGAAATTCTGTGCTAGTATTCTTTGACCTCCATTTGACTTCTAGGAGCCTCATTAGCTTTAGATCTATGCACAAATTCAAACGTACAATTTTGCCGTTATTTTCAATTTCGGCATAATATATATATTTTTTAAAAAGATGAGTTGTAATGATTTTGAGACTGAGAGTCAAATCTAAGGTCACAAAATACTCAGGATATATTACCTTTTTTTTTATATCTGACTAATATTCCGAAATTTTTAGGGGGTTCTGTACTTTTGCTCACTCTGTGTTATTGTATCTTAAGGGTCGTTCGTCGTTTATAAATTATGTAGTGATAAGGAGATTATCACTAAAGCTACAATATAATACAAACCTTTAGTTTATCAAATTATAAACAAAAATTTTATTAAAATTACAATAATATTATCGAAAAACTACAAACTTAACGTGTCCAATATGTATCTCTTCGCATCATGGCAATGAAGTAATATAGTATTGTGATAAATTTGATAACGAAGATACCGAGTGTTTAAGCTCAGTCTAAATAGAAGATTACAAGTTAGGGATAAAAGAAATCTCTAGAGAATGCATAGTCCAATTTGTATAGTATATCCTCTGTTTTTCAAAGTTGGGGGAGGGAGGTTAAAGAAAATTATACACCTTTGGGCTAGGAAGGATCAAAATCGTGAAAAAATGACGTCAATGCCATCTTGTAACGTACTCCTTATGTTAAAATTTATGTTAAAATTTAGCCTTGCGTAGATACATGAAGGAAACCATGGGGTACATATCATACATGTAATTATTTCCAGGCCTGGATCCAGCCGAGCCGCACTTCAGTAACACGTCGCCGATCGTGCGCCTGGATCCGACCGACGCCGACTTCGTCACCGCGATACACACGGACTGCAGCCCGTTCATAAGCGGCGGCCTCGGCATCAGCCAGCCGGTCGCCCACGTGGACTTCTATCCCAATGGCGGAAGAAATCAGCCCGGCTGCAACGAGGGAGTCCTCAATTCGATTACTCTGGAGAAAGGCAGCTTCTTCCGAGGTAAATGCATACAGTATTTGTGTATATCTATATACTTCCGCAGCGGGATAAAAGTAGCAGAATTGCTTCTGGCGCCTCCGTACTTGTATTAGAATTGCTTTAAACTTCTTTAGTATCAACGGTCCATAAAACTACTAACATCCAAATGTATATATAAAATTTATAATGAATTTTAAAAATCCGCGTGTTTCTTAATTTACCAGAGGAATAAAAACCTCGTATATTATAATTTTCGATATATTTGAAAAATATTATATTATATAAAAAGTTATTACGCGAGAATTCAGTGTTTACGTAACGTCCATTAAGATATTGGACTAATTATCAAAGTTTTTTCAACGATAAGTTATAATAGCAAATCTCAACGATCAAATTTATATATTTATCCATAAAAGTAAATCGCCAGCAGGAACTGAGAAAAATTACGATTTTTTTAACCATCTTCTAAGCATAGCGTATAAATTAATTAAAATACTTAATCTTTTATATCTACAATAAATTTATGTAAAAATCATTCACATCAATGACAATTTATCAAATTAAACACAGTTATATATAGTCACCTAAACATGTACATTTTTACTTCACTTCTCTGTATATAATATACGTCAATCCGCAATCATCGAACTCGCACCGTATACTGCGCAGGCATCAAAAGATTTCTCGGCTGCAATCACATACGAAGCTACGAGTATTTCATGGAGAGCATAAACACGCTGTGTCCCTTCCTCGCGGTGCCCTGCGCCTCGTGGGACAAATTTCTTAACGGCAGCTGCTTCGATTGCGCCGAGGAGCACTGTCACAGATTCGGATTCAATGCCCAGCCGGGAAATTATCACGCCAGGGTTTACCTGCTGACCGGGAAGGACAAACCTTACTGCAGTGAGTGGATTTTTTTCTGTGTACACTTTTTGTTATTGTAACTATATATAGATTTTTACACCTGCAGGAAAATATTTTCTGTAAATTGATAAGTATAAATATATATTTTATGAGGAAAAATATAGTCCTTACCTAGTTCCGTTCTACGATCCTTACCTCGGCTTCGTCTCGGGCTGCAAACCTCTCGTTTCGTAAATAAAGCCTTTCCATACTCGGTAAGAAATGTACTATTACTGAATTTTGCGTGAAGAAATTATTCTCGTCAATTAAGGAAATAGTCATTATAGATGAATTTAAGTAAATTATTCTTTACGCGATTTTGTTTAATTGTGCTATCACCAACGTGTCCCAATAGCCTAAAAGTATAGAATTTATAAATTGAGATATGTACGTCAAAATGATCTTTAAAATTTATGGGTTGAAATTTATTTAGTAATAAATTATCGTGTATAGTGCCAAACTTTCTTTTCTTGAAAGTCCCGGAATAAATGTAGTATGAAAAGAAGAGTTACGTAGTGACGAAAAGACATCAGCCAGACTCTTCTATAAATCAACTTGAGTTCACTTGTTGTTGAGTGCACTTACGATTCTATCTTGAAAAAAGGTTCATTATTCGTGCTAACAACAGTTTTAAAGTACTTTTTAAAAATGTAAATCATGAAAAAATGTTACATTAAATAAAACAATACTATAACAAGTAAATTAAAAAAAATACTTCTAAGTATTCTTTTTTTGCGAAATTGAAGGTCCGGAATAAGGATTAAGAAATATCGCTTAAGAAAACGTAACTTTAACTTTTCAATTATGTTTTATTCATATTTAATTTTTTCTGTAGTTCAGTTTAAAAACAGATTCAAATTGAAAATACGGTATTTGCTATTAAAATTCTTTGTTCATAAATTGCTAACACAAATAATCCGAAAAGTATACTCTTTTTGAGACTAGATCTAATGGAGATAAATTATTTTCATATATTGAATCTGCAGAATACGATATTTGTATATCCGGAATAGTTAGTAAACATTTTAGTCAAATGTATTTTCAGATTTCGTAAGAAATATCATAAGCGTTATGGTAAAATTGCAAAAATTCCATTAATATAAATCTAAATAATTGTTTTGACTTGGATGAGTTATGGTTTTTATATATTTCTATATCTTGAATTCGACTCTGTATAATCCATTTAGCCTAAAAGCCTAAAAAAATTTGGAATTCTTTGCAAATAATATTATATAATCATATAAACATAATATATAAAATGTCAAAAGTGATATGAATCAGCGTGAAATTTTTTCCCCAATATCGTATGATATAGTATTTATACATAGTTTAATGCGCTGAATTAAAATCTGAAGTATACGTAACTTAAATACTTTAAAAATTTCTGGTAAATGACAAACAATATGTGTTTGAAATAATTTTTTCTGACTTCAACTCAGCATGCTTTTTTATACTAATTCGTGCTCAATTTACATCTTTAGTCTATTTTGCTGAAACATGTCTATTGTATTTTCTAATCAGATCAACATTAGTGATAATTTGCAAAAAATGTAAATAAATTCTTTTTAACGATTTATCAAATAACCAAACTAAATTTTTTTAATATTGTTTACATTTCTAACAAATTTTATTCATATTCCGTTTTTACATTTCCGAAAAAAAATTCACCTGATATTTTTAAAACTTTCGTTGGTCAAATCACTTTTTACGTACTTAATGCTTAATTAACAATTAAAATGAAATAAAAATTTGAACATCATAAAAATTTGGAGTTTTAATAATTTACAATAAGCCATAATGCATAATGCAATATGTAATATGAAAATTTCATCTTTTCCTATTAAATAATTCTGGCTGGAACGAAGGCCAAGAACTTGACTATATAATTTCATAATATTTTAAATTATGCAGCTGTTACATTGTTTTTTATCATTCTAAACAGTATAAAAATGTGTTTATTTTATCTTATCTATATATTTTAGGATTTAAGTAATAAGAAATTTCGTTTGACATTTCGACGTAGCATTCAAACCGATTCCTCTAACTCAGTAATTAAATTAAAAGAATTTTCCTTTACGAGTAAATACTTAATTTTCTTAACTATCGTGTATATATAGATATATGTATATAATCGGATCCCTTCCTCGTCTAATACTGATACGCGTGCGCTCTGTCACATGAAATTATATATATATACGGTCCCATCATCCTCGCTTTAAACACCATCATCATAGACAAAAACGCTCGGAACTTTCATATGCCGCCCACATTTGAATCCCTGTACGTAGATCTTACGCAACGGCGTTTCGCGTCCGCGAGTTCCTTCCGTCCGGCATTACCCCCTTTCATTATACAGTACCATCGTACACACACGAGTTTCCACATAGCTCGTTCGCGCATCGCGATCCTTGCTCTCTACTGCGCGCGTCCCTGCGCGCGCATAGCGTTGGCTTCCTCAAACTCACTGTAGATACATAACGTATATATCCCTCTTTCCCCAGGAGCCCATTACCGCGTGACAATAAACATCTCGATGACGAACGAGAGCCTGAGCTACGGCGGCGAGATCGGCAGCTTCGTGATACGGGCCCTGGGCTCGAACGGCAAGACGAGCGACCGGTTAGCCCTTAGCGAGCATCAAAAGTACTACGAGCCCGGGAGCAGGCACACGGTCGTGGTGCTGGGCGAGCCCGTTGGCAAGCTGGAGGCTGTCGAGATCACCTGGGAATACCAGACGTCGGTGTTCAATCCCCTGACTTGGAGGCTGCTGCACAAGCCCAAGACCTACGTGGACTCGTTGAGCATCAAGAGCTTGGAGTTTCACAGCGAGTGAGTTGTCGCATTTTTTTTAATCTGAGCTTCATATAATACATGTAATGCATTTTAATGCATACGTAGATGTGGGTAGAACACTGATATAACTAAACTTATCTTGTCGGGCATATATATATATATATATATATATATATATATATATATATATATATATATATGAAATTACCTATAGTTTGAGACTTTAAGACCTCTTTAAATCACACCACCTGCATCTCTAGTAAAAAGTAGGAACATAGATCCACAGGATCCTAAGGAAATGCACGGACGAACTGAGCTCATGCGTGAGGATATTGCTATCGAATAAATTTGATACGGTACGAACAAGCAGAATTGAATTTGAAAAGATTGAAAAAAAAATAATAACAATTAGTAAATAATAAAGTTGAAAATAAGAAATAATACGTTCATAAAACTATTTCTAATTGTTAGAATTACATTGTAATAAGTTAAATACAAATATATTTAACAAAAAAGTCTTCAAATATGAGCTCAGTTAGTCTATTGCTACAAATGAAATTTTCACTATATAAGCGAATTAAAAGTTTTTAGATAGATTTATTACTACATTATCAAGTGATCTGAATTTCAAGGGATCTTCGAGGTAACGACGCTTACTTGCATTACTTACATACTTTGAGAATAATTTCTTCATAGCATATACTGGTGAAAATATCTCGTATAGACGCTTAGCGATCTTAGATGAAGATTTTTAATATAGATGCTGGCTCTAAGCTCGGCAAATTATGGGAATCCAGTTTATTAATTATAATTGCTTTCACGTATACTCTCATTACGCCGAGCAAAGTAAATTTATGGATCCAAATTTAAGTACGACAAAGTATAAAAACAGTTCATGACTTAAACAGTGATCAAAATGAAGTTTTTAAAAAAAGGGACGGTAATTGGGAAAGATCCGAGTTTAGAAATGCGCGATTTTCATGCTTTTTCGTACTTAAATTTTGATATATAAATTAACTTTGCACAGGCTAATCAGTACGCGTGAAAGTAATCATAATTAATAAGCTCAATTCTCATCAGGATAGTAAATCTTCAAGACTAGTTTTGAAATTTTCGGCCTCGTAGGGAATTCAAGACCAATAACAAAATAAGTTCGTAGAAACAAGTTTAAAGACCAAGGCCAATACCTGAAACACAAGAGTATTAGCTTTGGTAAGTAAACTTTTTAACTAACAAGGAGAGTGTCCCAATTGCGAGTAAGAGATTGTGATAAGAAGAATTTACCTTAATCAGTTGGATATGATTGGATAATATGCGCAGTATCTAGTCGTAATACTCAAAATTTCCTGAAATATAGTAAAATATTATTTTTTTGTCAACTGCATATAATTTTAAGCTCAGATATTTGCATCAATCAATGCTTTAATATCTATAATGATTTCTTTTCATATTACACTTATGAATATAATCAATGAACTAATATGTAAGTATTTATAATATTAAAATATACGATATAAAATAAAAATATAATTTAAGATGAAATTGAAAATTTAACGTTAAGTAACTCCGCTGAAGTCGTATCAAAACAATTGCTCACATCATAAATAGAATTAACGTTAATTTACGATTTTTACATGAAATTATATTTTTTATTTATATTCTAAATGTACGATTTTACTCGTTTACAAATTATTTCGTGGATTAAATGCATCTCCACCGGTTGAATGCGAGAAAAAGTCATTTAAAATATTATATCATGGATTGATGCAGGTACACTTGCTTAAAAATATATGCAGCTGATAAAACTAGCATTTTAATATATCTCAGAAAATTTTGAGCGTTACAACTAGCTACTCAGCATCTATCATCAATTCATTTGCTAAGGATGAAGGTAAATATTTTTCATCAAGATCTGCGACCTGCAGTTGAGATACTCTCCTTGTAAGTATTTTAAGAATCATGATATTAGTTTACTATATTACATTTGCAACACGGAATGCATTATAAACCTGAAACGTGATTTTAATATTCACGATTATTATAAATTATATTTATAATTATATATTATAAAAAATATCATTTAAATATAAATTTATAATTATTAAAATATCGAATTTCTAATTAACGGCCCCAAACAACTAATTTTCTCAATTTCAGGTTTAAAAATAAAAGGATTGTGGTTGTAAAGGCAAATGTACGATTTAGTTATGTTGCATTTAATTTGTTCCATATTTATACTCTACAACGATTCCTTTCAAACGAATATTTCAAACGGAAGCACGATAACGTCAAATAGTAGATAATGTTCATTAAAGATGAATCAATAAGAGCTTTACTGTAAATAATTCAATGGGTGACATGCACCAATTTAATATAATACAATTATTTTTATACTTTTCATCTTATTTACTATTTAATATAATGTTTTATCATTTTTGTATTTAATAGCACTTGTCATTGGCATAAAACTATTTGTTTTTTTGTTAAAACATTTTTTTGATCTTTCAAGTATTAGTATACTTTTTTACGAAATGCCGAATGTTTAAATTTAAAAGCAATACTTTTTTGTCAATACGAAGACAATACCAAGATAAGACAATCAATTGCAAGACTCAAACAATCCAAGACAGTACTTTCATTCACTATACTTTTTGGATACCAAGACAATATTTTACGAAATTTCGTCTATCTTGGTATTGCGAAGCACTAATTCTCATAGTTTACCGAGCTCGTTTAAGGAATGACGGATGTTGACTTTAAAGATCATCTACGGCAAAAACTATCCGTAGAATGGATCTGTGCCGTTCAGAAATTTTCATTGGTATGCTCTCATAAGATGTTATTTTTAAAATTTTAGCAAAATGTATCGTAACCGTTTTAGATGAAACATGCACTGGCATATTTTAAATGTCGTTTTGCTTTTATTTTACATTTTAAAGGTGTTACACTGCTTACTTCAAATAGAGTATTTGATTAAAATTATTTTAATAAATCTTTGTTTGATATAACTAATTTTCAGTCAGTATTTTTAATCGTATGGAGACATTATAAATAAATTTAAATATTTACGCCTGAAACATGGTTATATTAATATCATATCATACTGCAATTGTAAAGTATTATTAACGGAACGTCACACTTGCGTCTCTTTATGACCCTACTCGTATTTTTTAGCTTATTCTGGACGAGAGTCGTAAAAACACGCATTTTTAAAAAAACCTTGTGATACTTTCGCGCATGTATTTGAAAAGTTACAAAATTTTATTTTACCGTCATATTCGGTGACCAAGCCGACTAATAGAAATTTTTTATCGAATGACACAACAAATTTTTTTTTATTTTGTTCATACTGTTATTCATGGAAAAAAAATACATAAACGAGCTACTATTTTTTCAAATAATGACCTAAGTGACATTAGGATCAGAAAAAGCGATGTGTAATTTAACATCGCATCACTAATGTTATTAAATATAATTACTTCATTTTGTTTTTAATTTTGTTTTGCATACGCATATCATTATGTAATAGACAATAAGAAAATGAAATGTTGAATAAATATACTTTGCAACGTTTAAGCCGACAATTTATGTACAATAGCATTGATAGTTTTTTCGGCCAATTATAGATACTAAAAACATGTTTCATAACTGTAAACATATGAGAAAGTTTTTACTAACATATATTTACATATATAATCTGATTTAAGAATATAAAATACATAAAAAGTTTTTTTTAAGTATCCGCACAAATGTCGTGATTTTCTTTTTAAGCATCGAGAGTGTCCTATATACATTGTCGTTGATATTTTCATTAATTTATTAGAAACATATGATACTTTAGCAGTCATAAATGCAATAATCAGCTATACCACTTTGTTATTGATACACAGGACTAATTAAACTGTCTTATACGATAACGGCTTCCCTTTAAAATTTATTATATAATTATTTGAAGCATTAAATGTAAAGTCTGTATATGAATCGTATAGTTATTACTGAAATTGAATTACACCAACCTTATAAGGCCATGGTGTACAGAGTTTAATTATATGTAACAATATGCGTAAAACTAAAAAATAATTGAAAAACTATATAGTTTATATAGTTTCGATGTAAATATATATATATATAAAATCAACAATAAAATTAATAATAAAATCTCTTATTTCAGAATAACGGTCTGTCCATCGACGAGTTCGAAAATTCTCCTGGCGAACGAGCCTCAGATATTCAAGATCGAGAATTGCAAGGACGGCGATCAGAATTTCGTCTCGACCTGAGCTTGTATAACGAACGGCTCGGAATCTGCACCACGCGATAACGCGAGCCAACGGCATTAAAAGGGAGGGGCGGGGGAGTAGAGAGGACAAAAATAAATCGACGTTGTAAATCTCGGCCGCGTAGAGGCCATCGTCGAGAGATGTTGGACTTGTAATATTTATCGCTGTACGAAATCTCGAAGGCCTCGGAACGATCCTTTGACGATGGGGGAAGAGAGAGAGAGAGAGAGAGAGAGAGAGAGAGAGAGAGAGAGAGAGAGAAAGACTTTGTGCATATATGCCAATCTCGGTGCTAATATGGTCAAACGTATTTAAGGATATTACTTATACAGCCTTGTGAAAAGGTCACTTATATACTAATGAAAGAAAAAATTAGTAATTTCAAATAAATATTTAGTTAAGAAGATTTAATAAGACGATTTGATTTAAACAAACAGAGAAATCTTTCCTTTATTTAAATACATTCAAGCTCTTTTTTAAAGACACAGTTGAAATCCATAACATTTTATTTTTACTTCAACTGAATCGTCTCATTAGATCTCCATAATTCTAAATATGTATTGGAATTTACTAAATTTTTTTCGTTGCACGCGTGTACTAGATCATTTCAGGATGTATATGTATATGGTTATACGCTTACGCACTTACAAATCCATACACTTTAACACCATGTGGATCATGAAATTTTGCTGCGTGAATTCGATGTCCGAAGGATGAAACAAATTCGCAGAAAATTTTGCATTATAAGTTCGATATCGATTTATAGTAAAATATTTTTTCTACGATTTTGTACTTTTTCTTAAAGAAATCAAGAAATTAATTATAAATTTAATAGCAATATATACATACACTAGTATACTATGTATCATATTTGTAACCTTTATAGAAAGTATACATATATGGATTGCGCCAATAGATCCTAAATTATTATCTATATGCATGAATCAGTATTTAAGTAACTTTAAAAGCATGTATATCACACACGTAAATAATTTTTTATAATGCATAGTATTTTAGAGAAATATAATGGAAACAACGATCACTATCAAATAAAATAAAAAGAAACTCAAGAATTGTTTAATTTTTTAAGATTTTTAGAATATATTTTATAATAATCTTGAATTTTATTTGATTAAAAAGTATACTTAGATAATTAATTTAAATAAGTCATATTCTAAATCTGCTTGATAAAAACAAATGAAGATGCTACTTTGTGAATGCAAGTTTCTAAAAAAAAAACTGGCAAAAGAGGAGCAAAAATTTCCAGTCAACTTAATTACTAATGTATAAGAATAATTTAATACTATATGTTCTTTATAGAATATTGCAAATTCTAGCTCTAACATTAGTATATTGGCGATTACTTATGAAACAGTCGGCAGAAATTTTTGTTACATAAAATGCACTTTACTTCATTTAATGAATTACTTTTCAGGCAAATATAATTTTTCACTTTAATGGAGTAATGAAAATATTTGCATAATTGATAAGTATAACGAGATATATACGAAAACACTGTACCTAAATACAATTTTATTTGGTTATGCTCTTGCATAAAGAAGAACTTTTGCAATTTGTATACAATATAGATAGAAATTGTACATACAGAAAATGTTTCTATGTTATTTGCTTTTAGACAGTTAATAATTTATGCACGTTCATATACGTGCCGCAAGAAATATTGTGTATAAGCGCAATTTTCGAAGAACGACAAATTACACTTTAATAATTTATATAAACAACAAATTTTGTACTTATTATTAAAGCTTTTAAAACTTGAACAAAGCATAAAAATAAAAAAAAGAAGAAGAAAATCAACGGCCAAGCATATTTTCTCCCTTGTCCGTATCAATTTTTTTTGTAATAACAAAATCATCGGAAGTGCGTCCTTCGTTATATAGAGAGAATAGAGATAAAAGTAAGCTTGCGCGTTCAACAGCGAGCGAAGGAACGAATGGAAGAAAAAAAACGAGGAAGGAAAAAATGTTTGCGATTCCTTTAAATTAGCTAAATAATGTCCGAGCCGAAGGTAATTAATTAATAGAAAGCCACGCGTTTGGAACGGCGTATACGCGATGCGAGATGCCCAGTCGCGCGTCCTTTCACTCCGCCACCGCGTATGTATATATATATATATATATATATATATATATATATATATATATATATATATATATATATAGATCTGTGTGTGCGTTCGCGACGTTGACGAGTCACCGCGGCCTCTCCCCTTCCCTGTTATTTTTCTCTTTTTCTTATTTATGCATTAGAACCCGGCGCTAATAATATGAGCAAATATAAAGTTTCCGATCATTGCCAAAATATTTTAAACTTCATCATTAGTCTTTTTTTCTCTCTATTTTATAAGCGATCAGTTCTGTTGAATTAGGTGATAATATACTGCGTCAGAACTGAAAAATCACAATATTTTACGATTAGGATTTTTGTACAAGATTTAGAAAGCAAAAAAGGTAAAAGAAAAAAACTAACAGTATAGTATCTTTTTTTCAATATTCCGTTTTACATAAGATGTCGAATTATGGGAACATTGTTGCGAACGATTTACAATTTTTGCAAAATAAATTTTGATATGTTCATTGAAAAACTTTTATCATTTCTTACGTTCACCTGAGCTGAAGAAAATTGGCAATTCTTTTCACTTTTAGATATTGTGTGCTGCGAGACATTTAAAAAAATGAATATATATATATATATATATATATATATATATATATATATTTTTTTTTAACTAGTCATAAAAATTGATAAGTTTTACTTAGTTCCAATACGCTAACACGTGTATAGTTGAATTATAATTCTAAACGTTGCATGAGCATTAGAATTAGTTTTCAAATTTTTATTTTCTACTAGTATATGTGGGTAGAATAAATTTGTTATCATCCAAAAGCTTTCTAAATTAATAATCAGAATATAAAAAATATATCGTTCATCCAACATATAAAATTTTATAATATAAAATCGTTACAAAATTTACAAACGTAGGTTTCTCGATACAAAATAGCTCTTCTTTTAAATCTCACTCTTATATAATTAAAAACGATTCTCTCCGCTTCACACATGTTCGAATATAGTTTTGTCGAATAATTCGTAGAAAACTGTGTGAAACGTTTTTTAAAGAATTTTTTTTAATTTTAAGAAATAAACATATATTTTAATATTTTATTACTTATTTGTGTTGTAGTTATAAAAAAATTTATGAAAAATTATTTTTTGTACAACATGATAGAAACATTCGAAATGCTGGTATCTTATACTTATTAAGAGTTTTTTTTAAAGGTATGAAAGGAGTCTTTCTTATAAGAAAGTCTCGTCGATACCTTTTTCATTCATAGACTTAGCTAGTCAAAATTTAAAAAACTGTTTAAATTCCAAGGATTTTTATGTAAAGCTTGAACGAAAATTTCGTTGACATTAGATAATGAAACTATATACATTGAACCATTATTTTCGGTCTCAGGTGATAGGTGATACTGCATTCTCTTTCTCTCGTGGAATCGACCAGTTAGACTTTATTATACGGCCTTTGCGCGGCTCTTCAAAACGTTGCTGATGTATGATTTTGCACCTAACTGCATTTTATTTGTCTCGGTCAATCAATTTTTATTAGACGAAACATTGCGACTGTCGCAAGGAAGTATCCTAAAGTTTTGTTTACAAATCAAAAAGATAATTTTTGATAAGACTCAACGAAAAGTAATTTAGTGACCATCATTATTTGACTGTTAAATTTTTGTAACGTAACAAAAATAATTATTATACTTGATTCTGAACGTTAGATCTTTTGTTCTAAAAATAGAGTTATATATATACCTAAGAAAATAATTAATTCTATAAATAATTTTTTTATACTGAATAATTATTTCTAAATCATCCAATAACATAACAATATAACAAAAATATTTCTCACAATAGATTTGTTAAGTCAATGGAATTTTTTTTTATGTTTACCCTTTCTCAAGATTTGAAAGTGAAACAGTTTTCATTTGGCAAAGTCTCAAGTACATGCAATTTTCCTTTTTTTATCCTCTCATTGCAGAAATTTCGACTTAAAACGCAACGACAAAAACTTGTCCACATAATAAATGAAAGGTAATCAGGAAATACGTTTTATAAGAATTGCCTTCTTGTCGCGATTAGAATATTGTAAGCCTGTAATATTGTTAAATAGGCATGTTTTTATCGAGGAAGGCGCACGCGAAAGTTCAGTAACTATAATCTTGAAGAATAATTGAAAAAATCACGTATATATATATATACATTTTTACATTAGAAATAACTGGTAATTTTCTAATTTCACACATGTCTGCGAAAATCTATGGTGTGAATCGTGTGGTGTGTGAACTCAAGAGCTACATCGTTTATTGTATATCATTATATTTATTCTTTTACTTTTAAATCAAGCATATTTCTAAGTAAATTAATTATTTATAAATTCCGGAATAGTCTCTAAATTGAATTAATAATTAAGGATATCATTAAGAAGTCATATAGGGTAAACACAAGTGACAGGGAGAATAAGTTTGCGAAGCATGTGAATGAGAATTATAATGAGTGAAATGAGTGAGAAAAGTAATCCACATACAATTATTGATGCAATCATTTAGTAAAAACTATATAAACAATAAAATATATATTTTGCAAAGTCTCTAATCTTTAGTTTTTCCATAACAATATAATTACCTATGAGTTTTATAATAAGAAGAGACAAATGGGATAATATGTACTTGAAGAATTTAATAAGCCCATATAAACATGTTATTATCTTATACGATATTTTATATTTTAATTATTAATATAACAAGACATTAATTTTTAATTCGATGTCCAACCATCATGTAATAGACCTATGCATAGCTTTCGAATTAATATTTATCTTTTATATGAGTGAAGGTGCCACTGTTTGGCGAAATTCATCAGAATTAAAATATAAAGGTGATTAAAACCTTAAAACTATAATCTTTTAAATGATAGAAAAATTTAATATAGAATAAAAAAAGACATATACATATATGCCAGACACTATACGTAGAACAATCTAACAGAACATTTAATCTTTTATAAATACAAGTAAGCAAGCGATTGAGAATTTCTTCCAGTATGTAAATGAATAGAATGTTACTCAACGATAAATTTCCATCCCCGCATTTGTGAATCCTCGCCGACTTCGAGAAACGTCCGTCACGCGCTGGTGATTAGCGCGCGCAACGCGCGCTCCCCGCAATCGCATCGTATATATATATATGTAGGCCTTTTTACTCGCGAAAACTCGTGTAATTTGGCTCCATATTCGCACACGGATACACACACAATATATATAGGGAAAGCGTTGCGCGCGCGAGCGCGGTGTCATTTGGCCGGGGCGCATCCGAAATTATATATATACAGGATCATTTACGAGCTCGCGAGCGCGCCCGCGCGGCGACGCTCGCTTTCCAAATGCAATTGCCAATTGGAAAGTAAAGGTTCACGTAAGGGAGAGAGGGGAGCGTAGGGGGCGGAGGAGGGAGGCATTCTTCAATTACGGAGAATTTCGTGGATTAACAATTGTGTGCATATATACGCGTGTATTTGTACATACGTGCACTGCTTATGTAACGTGCAATTATTATTATTATTATTATTTTTTTTTGAAGTTAACGAGCTTCCCCGTTAAGCACCCGCACTAAATTATTTTTATTGCGGGGGATTTATCGTATTCTTTTCTTTTTTGTTTCGTTCTTTTTTCATTACAGGGTCGCGTCGCTGCTTTTGCACGCGCACATTTCAAAGGTATTTTTTTTTTCATAGCGCGCGCACTTTTAAAAGGGTATATTCCAAAAGTGATTAATTCCCGTTTAATTGCCGTATTAAGTTCGTCCGCTTCTCGACAGCTTGTAACGCGCGCGATTGCTTCATTGGCCGTCGTAGTACTGTAATCGCAAATTAAATAATTCAATCAATTATAAACGAAGTGTTTCGAAAGATCATACATATATGTATATATGTGTAATAGGTATTAAATTTTTTGAATACGAAGACTAATATTAACAGTAAAACGTATATATTAAGTACAAAATTGACCTATGTATAATTATAAATCAGTCCAGAAAAGATAGCGTAATTTTATATTGTAGGGCGTTTAAACGTGTCAATTTGTAGTATACTATTTTAAAATTATTTGATTTTTTTATTTTAACTACCTATTTTGCGTATTTACATTTTTGATCATATGATATGTAATATACGAGACACAAGAACATATACGGGAGCATTCCCAAACTATATGTACAGAGCTCGAAAAAATCTTTTACATAATTGTATTGTAAAGTCCAATTAATTTTTTTTTTTTGATTATTTTGATCTTCCATTATTTTGTAGATAACGATTTTATCATTTTCTCGTTTTTACACGCTTTTTGTATAAAGTGAAAATATTATAAATTTTAAGCGTTAGAAATTGAATAAGTTAATACTTTATAGAGAACAACAAACATTGTCAAATAAAACACGTACATGTAGATATATTTTCTCAGTCATTTCATAAAGTATTTCCAATGAATAATCGGAAATAAATATTACCGTTTGAATCGTCGATAAATTCATAAGAGCCGAGAGGCAGCGGTGAGACTCGGCGTCCTACTACCAGATGCCAATTACACAATCTTCGCGTCGTCGTTTCAAGTGATTCTCATTGAAATCATTATTATTTAGTTTCTTTTAGGAAATTGAAATTATTGAAACTCAATCACAATTCAACGCGAGAATGATTTACAGATTACGCGGCTATACATATATTTTTTCTAATATTCCAGCTGAATATGCTTAAGTAGACGATGGCAGTATACGATGGAACATCTTACAATCATTCAACGAAGCCAAAGCTACATAGCCAAAATTACGAAAAAAATTATCCTTTTAAAGAACAAGCTTAAAAAATGTTTTCTTCGTAGCTTTTTGATGTTATTTTGTTAGATATTTTCATTAAAAGTATTGTTTATAATAAACTCGAGACTCGATCGTGATTTTTTTATAATAAATTGTATTGACCGATTATATTGATCTTTTAGTATCGCTTGTTTCGATTTTCAAATTTGCATAATTCTTTTTAAAGTAGTTATTTCATCGATATCTCAATAAATTTATTTATTAGGATACTGCTTTGGCTCGGAAATCAACGATTAATAGTCTTTATCGTACCTAGGCCATAAAGCAGAAAATGTCGGAAGATGTCATAAAATTCTATAGCCGTGGCTCAAACAATGTTTTTTAATAAATTGTCTGCAAAGTATGACTGTAGGATCTGTTTTGAATTATATTGTAAATATAAAATATTACAGTTTTTAATATACACGTATCCGTAAAGTCATAGTTTAGGGATACTCGATTGAAAGTAAAATTCATTAAAATTATTTTTGTATTTTAACTTTATATTCTTCTTATTTCTGATGAGACGGATATGTATTAATTATAATTTAATCTAGCTTGCATTAAAAACTATTTGTCGAGAAGTCAAAAAATTAGGAAAAAGTCAAACAGATCAAAAGTTATCAGGTCTGTGAAATGTAGTTATTTTTGTACAACTGGTCATTAGTTACAAATAGAAAAAATATATAACTAGTTTTATATAAAAAGTGTATATATATATATATATATATATATATATATATATATATAATATATATAACAATAGTAGAAAACTGAATTCTGACGACTATAGTACTAAAATATCATTGCTAAAATAGAGCCATACAATTCTGTATAACTAGTTATATACTCAATAATGGTGAAAATTTATATTTTTCAGTCAGACAACCTCAAATATATAGCAATCTTAGAATTATTTCGGAAATATTTCCCAGTAATATAAGAAGATAAACCATGGAGATCTGTGTGAATAATCTGTGTTTTTTCAAATGAGCTACTGTAACGGATAACAAAAATTAATGTATTATTTTAGTTATTTGTTAAGTTATCTATTTATTAATCCAATAAGTCTAGAGGAATTAATGACATTCTCGCAAAAGGGTGGTAATTATTTAAAACAGCTTACCTCTCGAATTGCCTAACTACTTGGTCATCTCCATTTATCATACAATTTTAATTTTACGGTTTCATCACATTTGTATAACACTAACTATTGCAACTTTAAATATGTACCTTGGACATTTAAAACTCGAATATTTACATCAGATTACACCATAGATATGATGCACTGACAGTTTTTAATAAGTTTTTCAAAATATAAGTTGAGGTTGTTGATCTTACTGTTCAAATTGCTTTAATACAATATATTTTTAGTAGAGGAACATTATTCTACGTCATTTGGTTATTTACTCTTGTCGTGCTATCAATATCATATTTTCAAAAGTTGTAAAATATTGGAGTACTGCATTTTCTAAATATTCTACAGCTATGGAATATAAAGCTTTGGCTACTAAACATGTACTTGATTAAACAAATTTGGACAGGAGGATGAGTTACGACAATTTCTATTTTTTAGCATTATATATTGATACTGCCTAGGTTAATTACATATATAGATCAATATTTTAATCACGTTGCGACAGGATTGTTTTTACTTTTTTAGAAAGTTCATAAACATCTTCCGAAACGCCACGGCAAGTCCAGTTCCAGGTATTATATTAAGCAAGATCGAAGAAAAACGAGAAAAAAAAACAAGAATTTCCCAACCTATCGCAACGCGTACAAGATAGCAGCCAAGAGAGCAATACAATAATCAGTGATTTTTCTTCGACGCTATACAGAACTAAAAATTCGCGGTATTTTCCGACCCCTCCCCCCCATACCAGCTGCTATAGATTCTATGCTTACAGTGCCACAATGGTATAATACGATTCTTCATAACAACGAACCCTGTTGTACGGTTAATGGAAAACTCGCGCTCGCCTCATCCTCGTTCCGCGATAGCGCGGCCCCTCTAATCACCAGTACATATATACCCGCAATTGACCAGCGGGCGGCTTCTCGAGACGCGAGCGATTTCTCCGAGCGCCGATTCTTCCATATACATGTATACACTTTGTCGATACGTCGCGGTTGCGCAAACGCAAAAAGTTGTTTAGCCATACATATACACACGTGATCACGCACTCATATATATATCTAATGGAGAACATGTCTCGCGCGGAATTTGATAGAACATTCGTCGGACGCGCCTTCCACGGGTTTTGCAATCGAGCCTCCCCCCTCCGTCCCCTCTAACCCCCGACAGTATGCCCATTCTCCCGCACTATTAGCAATTTACTCTCTGTGAGAATTCACCGCGCCGTGCCGCGCGACGACCGTGGCGAATCGCTCCCCTCCGTCTTCTCCTGCCCCTCACCCTCAGCGAAGGGGGATTACGAAAGACCGCATATTCTCTGCGTTGCTGTGTCTGCATCGGTGGGTGCGTATAGAAAAGGGTCATGGGATCTTGTATAGGTAAGGAGACGAAAGACTGGGAGGGCAGGGATGATGTCAAGTTCCACAAAAATTCGCTACTATTTGTTTAATATATTATATAAGGTTAGTCATCCCATACAATTGATTTAGACTTCTCAAGATATCGGCATTTCATTTTCATTTTTCTATTATATATCATTAAATCAATTTATACGACGGTAGATAAAGAACGATCGTTCATAAATTTCATGAGGATCTATACATATAATATCAGTTATAAGAGAGAGAGAGAGAGAGAGAGAGAGAGAGAGAGAGAGAGAGAGAGAGAGAGAGAGAGAGAGAGAGAGAGAGAGAGAGAGAGAGAGAGAGAGAGAGAGAGAGAGACAGAGAGAGCGAACATGTACGTTAGATGCGACTGAATTCAAATGATAGTCAAATTCTTTGGTCATTCTTGTTGTTGAAATTATGTATATATATATATATATATATATATATATATATATATATATATATATATGCGAAATGACGGAAGCTGGACAACTCACGTGAGGAGTCCGCGAATCAAAAAATTTCGTACAAAGTGAGAGTAGGATATGTGAGACGTATATGAATATAGAGTCTACGAAGTTTGACCCGCTCCTCTGGAAAAGTACAGTTAATATCTATATGTATATATACATGTACAATACGAGCTATTACATAAAAAGCAGAGCAGGTAAAAGATTGTTTTGAAGACAGTATATATTATCATACAGAGGATCGAATTAAAAACAAAAAAAAACAAAAACAAGAATCTGCAAGACCGGTAACTAAGGCTGCTGGATTAGTTCAGGATGTAATCAGCAAATAACGGATGTTAAACGCTCTCCCCTTACCATGATTATTATCAAGAATGTTAATATCCCGATAATTTTCATTCAGACTGTGTAATATGATGAATTATTGATAATCAAGCACACTTTTAATATTCTGCGTTGTGTGTAAAATGTCATAAACAACATTAAATCAAGAGTACTCTAATAAGATGCAAGATATAAGGTACATACACTAAGTATCATTGTTTGTATATCGTATCTAATAAGATGCAGCCGTTTCATTTTTTAATTTTTTTTTTTGAACAAAAAATAACAAATGACGACATTTGTATTGCGAGCGAAATCAGAAATTCTAGATATAATTTCTATCGAAAAGGGGCATCTAACAAAGACAGATTAAATAATAATTAATAATTTGAACTATTATGTTCTATGTTGTAATAATTATAATATAAGTTTTTAGAGAATTAATTTTTCAACAAAACTATATTGATTTTCTGAAAATATTTATAAAATATTGTGAGCAAGAGATTTAACAGGATTATCATTCCCAAAACACATTAAAAGCAGACATGATATCTTTTGGCTCAACTATCGATTAGATTCAGTTAATTTTTGGTTTTCATAGTTAATACTATAAATCAAATTTACGACAATAATTATTATTACTAGTAAACTATTATTGAATTTAAATTTTTATTTATTGACAGATTAATTGTTGTTTCAAATCTACACAAGTAAGGAATGCCATTGTTTTCCATTAGTCTATTTTTTTAAATAATAAAAAGAAAATTGTGAAAAATTTACCGGTGATTCGGATTACATTATTTTTTAGTCCCTTTTTAAGGCAATTTATGTTATATAAAATGACGTTAATTAACCACCCGCCGTCCTCAATAAATCCTGACTTTGATTATGTGTGATTTCACTAAATTTTCGCACGACATATGCAGGTGTATAATTTCATAGAATTATGGTATCTAATCAATTAATAATATAATAAACATATATAGTAGTTCTGTATATTAATTATATATTAAGTGTAGAGTAATTTCTCAAATATTTCGACTGTAAACAATTAATTGATCAGAAGCCTTTAGTTTCAAGCAAGTAAATTTGATGCTTTATACTCTACAACGTTGCAATTTTAAAAAGCAATTTTCTCAAGAAGAAACCAGAAAATTAAGTAATCCGAAATATCGGAAAATGATTTTTAGAATTGTTTTTTTTATTATTTTATGAAAATAACATTAGACAATAGGATCATAAATTTTCCAATTTCTACTATTCAATTCATGAAACGCTACCTTCAAAATTGAAGATACTTTTAAAATAAGTTATTAATAAAATGAAATTCAAATCGATATAAAAAAACAAGATTAGTATATATTATGGAACAAGATATAATATAATTATAGCAACGCATACTATTTTAAAATAAATCTGTTAATAAAAGAAGAAAGTGATAATCTCACTATATATATATATATATATATATATATATATATATATATATAAAAGATAATAAACAAATGAGACTGTTATAATTTTATTCGAGACATTTCGAAAGTGAAGGAAGGCGCATTCTGAATTGTTAGTTTCTTTCTTCTCCGCGAGGAAGAAACTTGTTTTGCCACATCTTATATTCTTGCACGGCATGGACAAGCGAGCGCACTAAATGAAATTTCATATAAAGGAGTTGATCTTTCAAGATAAATGACGTTTCGTCAATTTCGCTTAATATTTAGCGATAGATTGAATATTTTTTAAAAATACGTTTACTCTTTGTCTTGTCGGCGCGACGCACAGTGAAGATTAGCAAATTTTTCTTAAAAAGAAAAAAGAAAGAAACTTATATCATTATTCCTATATATCTGAACAGAATATAATTATGATATTTAAAAGACTTTTTAATTACATTAATTTTGCTTATTTGCGAAGATTACTGAGTTTCATGGAATTTCAAGCAGTTTCAAATATATATATATATATATATATATATATATATATATATATATATATATATTCCATCCAATATTAAAAAAGACTTTTTTTCTAAAACTAATACAAAATTACGTAAAAGTCCATCTATATTTATTTGGCTGTAATTTATTGGTAAATTTATTAATAGAAAAATACACGAGAATTTACGAATAGTATTTAACTAAATGATTAGATATAATGGACTTCAAGGAAAATGTATTACGCTATTTATTCAAGATTCGTTATACGTGGGAGTTCCTATTTTTTTGCTCGTACTATATAATACCTCATAATTTTTCTACTCGTTTCAAAACTGTCCAAGTGAATGCTTAAGGCTATTTTCTTCGGTAATTTTTCTTAAAAAAAATTCTTAAATAAAAAAATAAATAGTTTATTTTTCCCTAATAATATACGACGACTAATTTATTAAACTAAACAAAATAATGACTTGTTTTTATGAAGCAAACTCTACACACCGCACATCGGAGAGAAATTTCAGATTATACTTTCGTACTTATTCTTTGTTCTGCTTATCGCGGAAATTTTGGATAACCGTGCGGATAAGGTAAGGAATGACTAAAAAAACATAAACGCAATAATAATTCAACAACATATTAAAAAATAAAAAAGAGTTGCAAAATAATCTGTTTGAAATTCGTAAAAAATGACCAGTAAAAAAAAGATTTATCCACAGTATATCCAATATTAGGCATAAGTAGCTTAGAATTTCTCTGTTTGTACCGAATCTACGCTTCTTTAATTTTATATATTAATTTACTTTATATACATTAATTTACACCTTTGATAGATATTTCCCAACGCTCATTCACTGAAACTCCCACGTTCGAATGATGCCGTTCATGGGTGCGATTAATGTGCTGTGTACGTATAGATGTATTTAAACACGCACAGAACCGCAACAATCCTAATTAAACCGTGGTAATCTAGACGTGTCGTAATATACATATATATGTGTGTGTGTGTGTGTGTGTGTGTGTGAATGAATCGTACAACACTATCCATACATAATGTTTCATCGGTATAGTCATTCTTATCGGCATCCAGCAAACAAACTGCAATATATATCTACCTACTATGATTTAGTTGATGAAATTTCATTTTTCACGCTGCATACAAAAATTAAAAAATTCAATAAACTACACAAGTTTTTATAAATTTACTTCTGCATAAATTTACTGCTTCATATATTTTGTGTGTGTGTGTGTGTGTGTTGTGTGTGTGTGTGTGAGGAAATCCGTCACCGGCCATTTCTCTGTCTCGATATATCACAAGCTCGTTGGTTTGTATTACATCCTTTCGCATATTGGGTGCGGATATCTCATGCACTTTCTTATATCAATAATAATGCGCGAGCGCCATAAGCCGGTGGGGTAAAAGTTAGAGAGGAAGGTGGACAGGGATAAAGTTCTAGTCGACAACAATGAAAAAATACCCTTGGTTCAGTGTGATAGGTATTTTGCAATAGCATACGATCCAGTGTCTACATAATACTTATATACGACCCGTTACGTTCGTATTTTAATTTTGTAGCATTTAAATATTATTTTATTAAATTTATCGCTGAAGCACGTGCCAATGATGTTAAATAACAACAAGAACAATAATGAATACGTATTTATTAATAATATTTATTTATTTATTAATAGATGATTAGATAAATAATGAACATTATGAAAATTATCAAAGAATGTTCAAGGAAATCGTAATAACAGTAAAAAAGAAAATAAAGCATGATTATAATCTAGGAGTATAAAACTTACAAGGAAAGGCCATGATAATGTCGGATGATGAATGTGGTCTGCATTAATCGAGGTAACTCGGATTACCTTTAAAATTAACTCCACATAGTTTTAGGACCTAATGCTGTACTCGGCGATTCATGCGACATTTTTCACTTGCATTTATTGTACTTCTCTCAAGTCAAATTAATTAGGCGATTTTTTTAATGGTTCGCAGATGCGTGGTTTGCCGCTTATTGTGGACGGGTGTTCTGTATAATTTATTGGGATTTTCAAGGGCTGTCGAAGTTACTTTTGACGAGTGAAGCAAGATGTACGCTTTGTCTTAAATATTACACGTGAAAAATGAGTTAATGCAAATTTTAGTCAGTCAATTCTTTTTTATTTACATCGACATTACATGGCAGCCAAGTCTTTACCAAATTTGTCAAACCGCTTGGAAGTGAAAAAGTTTAGAATTTTTCACAATCAAATATTATAAATAAAATTTTCAAAACGTTCTCATTTCCAAGCATTTTCACAAATTTGAGGAAAACTTGGCTGTGTCACGTCCAGCGATTGCGCTGGATATATATATATATATATATATATATATATATATATATGTGTATGTAGATCTGTTCGGGGATAAAGAGGAATAGGCCGGTCGAATTGCCATGGCATGCTGACCCGTCGAGTTCCCGATGACTTTCAGGTCTGGGAAAGTGCTTAAGGATAGAGAAGGAGAGAGAAAGGAAAAGAGACAAACATTTGGCAACGTTGCCCTCACTACCATAATATATATATATATATATATATATATATATATATATCATATCATATCATATCATATCATATCATATCATATCATTCTAATTTATAAAGACAAAGCGTGTTTTTGTTTGTACGCGATAACCGAAAAAACTACTGAACCGATTGTTCTGAAATTTGACATATAGATTCTATATTATCTTGGGAAGGACATAGGCTATGTTTTGTATTGAAAATAATTTTACTTTCATCAATAAATTAAGTTAATGTTTTAACAATCAGTTTCACCAGCGGCCACTACGTGACGTCTTGAATCACGAACATCAACTCAAAGTAGTCCGCTTAAAGTATTAATACCAGGCCAGCTCAGACGAATATTCATCATTGACTGGTTACATCTCAAATTCAACCTAGAGACATCAGCTTTTCGATGCAGACCCATATTATCAATCGCTATACCACCCCGCCCTCCACAGGGCAATAACAATAACCTCCTCGACGGTATTTTGAAGCTAATTAAGCAAAAGAATAGAATCCGGAAGAAATGGCAACATCTTAGAACTTCAATTCTCAAAACCCAACTCAACTCCTTACAAAGGGACATCCACTCTCGGATAAACGAGCTCAGAAACAGCCGCTTCAACGATTTCATCACTGAAGCCGAAACTCACCCCAAAAACTTCTGGAATGTGATAAAATCTATACGAAGCAGTCGCCCTTGCCTTTCACCACTCAAGCAAAATGGCCAAACTTTCTCACTCGCTGAAGAAAAGGCCGAGATCTTCGCATCATCTTTCAGCAATCAGTGCTCACCTCTACTCAGCGCACCAGAACTCTCACGCTTTCATGAGCATGTCACCTAGACAACTTAACACTTCGTCCCTTTAAACAGGGACATCACCCCTACCTCCCCCAAAGAGATACGCGACATCATTCGCAGTCTTCAAACAAGAAAGCCTCTGGTGCTGACAAAATCAATAACAACACACTAAAAATCCTCCCCCATTAACACATCATGTCCATCTGCAATATCGTAAACGCAATGATGACACATCAATACTTTCCCAAGTTTTTCCAAGGAAAACAGCCATACTGGTCTGTCTTCCAAAAGCCGGGAAGTCCCTCAACGATTCTGCAAGCTATCGCCCCATCAGTCTTCTAAACTCCCTAAGCAAAGTGGCCGAAAGCGTTATCCTAAAATGCCTCTCCACCTCGGTCACCAGAAAAAACCTCATACCTGACTGTCAGCATGGGTTCCGCACAGGGCACAGTACCTGTCATCAACTTCTCAGAGTTGCGGAACTCATTGCTGAAAACATGAACAGACGGCTGCATACAACGATGCTGCTGCTAGATGTCCAGCAAGCCTTCGACAGGGTATGGCATGACGGGCTCGTCTTCAAGCTCATTGCCAATGACATCCCCCACTATTTGATCAGGATAATAAAATCGTTCCTATCAGACCGATTTGTTCGAGTTAGGGTAGGTAACTCCCTGTCCGCTCCAGAGGCCATCTCAGCCGGCGTCCCTCAAGGGTCTAAGCTATCCCCCCTACTTTTTACGTTTTTCTGCCATGATTTTCCCATATACGATACAATTACCACGGCACTCTACGCGGACGATATTGCCCTCATGGACACCACTAAAACAATCTGCCACAGCACCTCAAGGCTAAACAGATTTCTCCCACACCTGATCAACTGGTACTCACGGTGGAGACTCTCCACAAACGAGAGCAAGTCCAGTGCAATCTTTATCTCCCGTAAAATCCGCACTCCTCCAAAAATAACGATCAAAGGCTCCTCCATCCCGTGCAGCCAATCGGTCAAATACCTCGGTGTGACGTTCGACAGGAACCTATCCTGGAACAAACACCTCCGCCTCACCAGGAGCAAAATGCTAGAAGCCTTCTTAAAGCTCAAACCTTTCTTCCATAGTAAAACCCTGTCACCCAGAACAAAGGCCAGAGCCTTCTCCGCCACCATCAGGAGCATTGCCATATATGCCATCCCCATCTGAGGGTCTATCCCCCCAGATAGACTTCAGCGACTCCAAGGCACCTACATGAGGCTGCTACCCTCTTCCCTTAACACCCCTTGTTACTTAAGGAACACTCAAGTACTTAAGGAAACTAACCTTCTTGCTCTCAACGATTACGCAAACAAATACGCCAAAAATGTGAGAGAATTAATGAAACAGCACCCGAACTCAGGAATCCAATCCCTGAGTAGTATCCTTCCTAAATCGACGGATCGCTACAGGAGACGTTGCCACCTGATCAACGCTCCGTAACCCCATCAGCCACCACCGGCCACTCCGTGCTTCGTTTTCGTAAGTAAGCCTCTGCCCCCATGAAGACAGAGCCCCTAAACTCACCAATTCCTCCTCCCTATCCACATCCCACTCCTGCTCCCCCACCCCTACACCGTGCCGTTTAATAATTTTTTTTTATCCCAACAGGTAAAGGGAATGATACCTCCGGGTAGGAATCCCTGCAGGGAGGGGTTTTAGTCGGCAGGCATGTGAGCAAAGGCTCCATGAATCCGACACTACCTCTCTTAGAGAGGTGTCTTTAGAAGATTTCCCCTCCCCGCGTCACCAAAAAAAAAAAAAACGAATGTTCATATCCAACTTTGGGATTGTGAATGAACTTTCAGAATTGTGACAAGAACCTATGTTTTTTTTTTAGTTTGAACAAAAGAAATAATGGCAAAATAGGGTTCTTTACCAACAACCTCGAAACTTTGTATATATATATATATATATATATATATATATATATATATATATCGTCAATTCTGCATAAAAAGGCAATATCCATCGTCTGCTAAAAAAATATGCTATTCGCATACCAAAATTTTGCTTGAATTTCAGTTGGCATTGCTACGAAAAGATTCACGGTATTTAATTGAAAAAACGAAAATATACGAAATATTTATATATATGTATGCATGTGTATAATACACACATATATATATATATATATATATATATATATAGTATGTATAGTATATATATTATATTGTACATAATATATATGTACATTTTAAATACGGTTTCTACTGAGAAATATTGTATTGACGTGTACGGGCGGTTGATTATGATATTCCATTGCCTCAAGACGAATGCTATAGACAGTTGTATGTTCGGATGAAAGAATGCCATGTCTATGTGTCTCTGGGCGATTTCTACGGGGAATATTGTATTTAGTTGATAGAGAATAATGTCCAAGTGTGAGGAAATCAACTTCTTTAGGAAGATTCGTGTTGGGACGGTAAAATATATATCTAGGTCTTTCCGAACGACTTCTACGGGGAGTATTGTGTTTAGTCATTAGAAAGCAATGCTAGCTTTCTCGGGACGACTTCTACTGGGAATTTCATGTTCGGAAGGTAGAAAACGATGTCCGGGTATGACGGGACGACTTCCACGGGGAATTTCGTGTTCGGACGGTAGAAAACGATGTTCGGGTATGACGGGATGTCTTCTACAGGGAGTTGTGTGTTCGGATGGTAGAAGATGATGTTCGAATACGATATCGGGATGTTTTGGAACGACTTCTACGGGGAGTGTCAAAGAGACTATAAAGAGATTCATTTTCTATCATTCGAACACGCACACCTCCAGTAAAAGTCCTCCTGGGATACCTGGACGTCGTATTCTACCTTCTGAATACAAAACTCTCTATAGCAGTCGTCCCGAGACATATTCTATATTCCGAACATGATACTCTCTGTAAACGTCGTCTCGAGACACTTGGACATCTTTTTTTACCGCTCTAACTCGAAAGTTCAATTTTCCTCATAGAAGCCGTATGTAATATGCATATATATGTGTATTGAATACGGTTGTACATTCTATATATACATACTGTATATACAGAAGTGACGATAGGTAAATTACAGTAAAATATTTATAGTAATATAGATTTTTATAGATAGAGTACTTTTTACTTAGATATTATTGAATTGCTTATGAAACCGATTAAATTATTATCTCGGGCGAAGCCGAGACGAGGGATGCTAGTATATATATATATATATATATATATATATATATATATATATATATATATATATTTAAAAGTAAGGCAAGATTCGTAGATATTCTCAGGGTAATCCGTGAGAATAAATACGTTTATATATATATTTGCATATGTAAACTGTCTGCGTCTCGCCTAATGACGAACCTTGTTGCCAAATGTCTGCGCGGCGTACGCCTTCCCGTTATAAAAAGTCGGACCAGATGTGACCGTAACAATGCTGCAGCCTAGCCGTAGGCCCGCCATGATCCGGCGCGGGCCGAAGTATACTCTCTCCTCCCGAACCGATTGTATTTTCCCGCCTCCCTGGGAAATTCGGAACAAAGCGTAGGCGCGTTAATGCGCTATTTATGACCCTTCCCCCTTTTTTATATACGAAGTACGAAACCCGGAAACCATCTAATATACCAATATTCCAGGGTGCTGAAGTAACTAAAATACGTCCGAAATTTTAGTTTCGAGTAGAATATAAAGATTCTCGAAACAAACGATGTACCGAAATAATATGATTTTTGAACATGAATTTCAATATTTTAAATTATTAATGTAATGAAAAATTTACAAATGTTCGTATTATTAAGCACGGTTAATTGTTATAATATTATTATTACTAACGTCTAAGTTTAGACTTATTGTTGTTATTAATATTGCTCTCATTTGCTAATATTGATAAAAGTATTAATATTGTTATTATTATTATTATTACTATTCTAAGCACTAATATTGCTATTTTTACTAATATTACTGTTCTAATTAATAATAATGCTATTATTAATATTGTTCTTATTATTACTGTTCCAATTAATATTTTCGAAATTATTATTAATATTATAAGGACTAATAATTGTTGCTACTAGTTTAAACAATATTATGTGGCGTTATGCGCTAATCATTATTATTAATCTCGCTATTATTATTATCACGATTATTATATGTTTATTACTACTTTTATAATTAGTTTACACAATAATATTTTTGCGCTATTCGTTGTTAATTTGCTCTTATTATCATTATTACTATTACTACTATTTTTTTACTGTAATTGTAAACGATATTTATTAACTCATTACAATTACTATTACGATGACTGTTTTTATTAATATTACGATTCGATTATTATTGCTATTATTCTCACTATTATTATTATTTTTCATTATTATTAATACCGCTAATAATAATATGAGGATCATTGTCATCGTCTTTAGAATTATTGTTACTGCGACTAGATATTATTGGCATGATTTTAAACTATACGCATACAGGAATTATTATAATTATTATTATTATTAAGTCATACTAATATATTATTAACTATAGCTATTGTTACCGCTATTAGTATGTTTTTATATTTAAGCACAACGTAAAATAAGCTAAAACTAACTTTATAATTGTGTTCATGTTTATTATTATTAACATTATCTTAGCATTATCATTCATAAAGTCAAATTTAATTAATGCGCGTATGTTTATTTTATAAATAAATAGAAATATGCTTTTAAAATATAACTTAATTGTACGCAGTTTAGAAATATAGAAATAATCATCATAATTGTAAGAGATGAACGGAGGGCTTTCTCTATAAAGAAAAAACGTCCCTTCATCACCCCCACCACGATGTAATTTCCTGCGGAGAAAATTTTGGCGGCGCTGGGCTCGGACTATAAATACCGGCCCTGAAAACTGCGGAAAGCAGATTGCCGGTCGCGTTCTTTCCGTACGGTTTTTCTTTGCGATACGTTGTACTAATTCTATTTGAAATAATAATAGTTAGAAATTTCGCGCAAGATTTGATTTTTCTGCAATCCCTTAACCTAAATTCACGCGTTCATTCTCAGGGCTGGAGACGCTAGCCAGGCTGACAAGAAATTGTCGCTCGGCCTTGTTGCCTCCGCTGAGATTAAGCGCGGAGATCTAAGAGGTAGTTCGTTGGCCACGAAATTGCGACGCTGCTACCCTTAGATACGCCGAAACTTCGGAATCCGCGGTACGCGCGCTCGTTTTCAGGGCAGAAGGCGCTGGCCAGGCTGACAAGAAATTGTCGCTCGACCCTGCTGTCTCCGCTGAAAATAAGCGCGGCGATTAGAGGATATCGAAGCCGTCGCCTCCGAATCCATCCGCTTAAGTTAGGGCTACCTCGGAAGTAGCTTTAGTAAGCGGCGTAGCAATCGCGGCGCGACGCATCGAACACTAGTTGGACGTCACAGCTGCGATGTAATGTCGATGTAAATAAAGGACACAATTAAGCAAAATTTGCAATAATTTTATATTTACAATAGAATATAATATTGTTAAAAACGGAGCACTTTTTAATCAATCGATATGAAAGAATAGTCGATTATCCTTTTAAAGCTGATAGTTTGGTTACTCGTAGAGAAATTCAATCATCGTCGGATAGTATCAGAGAATTTTTAATTCAGTAAGTATCCAATTATGAATCATGACCAGCTCCCTAACAGATTTACCAATTTTTTTAATGGATCCGACCAAGACACCCAGACAGTACCCTATCCGGTTGAAATTTCTAATAAATAATATTATTAAATAATTATAAAAGTATAAAAAATAACAAATGCAATTTATTATTAAAGACAACAAATTTAAATCTTGTGCATGATTATAAAAAATTATATTTTTTTACTTTTAATTAAGTTAATAATAATAAATGTCATTTTTTATTTTCAAATATAAATTATTCACACACACACACACACATATATATATATATATATATATATATATATATATATATAAACTATTATCATTTAAAAAAAATAGTAAATTAGAAAATTGATTGACTAATTTAATTAGATTATACTAATTAAATTTAAAAATCAAGAACACGTTTTAAATTTTAAACAATATTTATAAAATGTATAAACAACTTATGCCAACTTAATTATATTATCATAATATTTATTTAATATAAACTATTTTTTTAACCTCTTTGCTTGACCATTCCAATTTCTAAAAATGTAACTTAAAACATAATTGAAGAAGTTCTCTATTATAGGATCTCCAATTTTACTAGAAAAATTTATATATTTATGTTGAATTTTTAAAATGATCTTTTTTAGTTATTTGACTAAAAGAACACTGATAATTTCCACTGGGAAATCCAATGAAATCGAAGTTTCAAAGTTATTCAAGATTATCACCAGTTTTTGTTAGATTCTGGCTAAATTTCTCTATATAGGGAAAACTCCATTAAATCTAATCCAAATGCGGTATAAATAGGAATAATGTCTAAAATTTCTACACGAGTAACTGTCGTTTTTCCAATGGGATTTGCGAACGTATAAATTTATAGGACCGTATCTGCTTTAAATGTTATTCTTTTTTTAGATCTGGAATCAAACTTATGATTTTTCATTGAAAAAAAACTTGAGTACATATTTATTTGCAATTTAATTACTTATTTTAAATGATAAAGTATTAGATCTTGAGAATAGGCAAACCTTAGATACTTCAAACTTAACAAGGCTCATTTTAATGATAAGTATACGAATTATAAGTCGCTCATTGGACCAATGCTGTTGAACATCATCTGTCGCGACCTCACCTTGTTCGTCAAGACTTAGCAAACGATGCTAAAACAAATGTTGATAAATTAATTTTTTAATTGAAGCGTATTACATTATAAGATTCTTGAATGTGTAGAAGATGTATTGTTAATCAAGGAGAGTGAGAAGAAAGTTTAGATCGCGGTGATGTATCCTCATCAATAGGGACTGTCGAAGTAAATTGCTACCAATCGCGAAAAACTAATACCTATGTTATAAATAATAATGTATATCGATATGCAATATTTATTTTCAATTTAGTTAATTTAGTAATTATTGTGAATTTTAGATTATTATGATCTTTATCATCAGAGTATTTTTTTTTGCTGAATCGGTATAAAACATCGGCATTGACGGCTACTTAAGGGCTAACGAAGTGCGTCGAACTCGCCACCCTCAACCCCGTCGCTACGCGATACCGAAGAATCAAAGCTCCCCTCCTCCCCACCTCGCGCGTAAGATACTAATATAGAGCTCCAGCTGGAGAGGCCCGACTCGTCCGCGCTTTGCGCGCTGCCATCCACGGCGGTAGTTACATATTATACAGATATAGTACGCGCGGATCTATGACGACTTGGCGAGCGAGCGAGCGAGCGAGCGCGAGGAGAGATAGAGAGAGAAACAGGTGAATCGAGAGAAAGAGTAGTAGAAAGAGAGAGTGAGAGAGGAGAGAGAGAGAGAGAGAGAGACAGAGAAAGAGCGTCCGTCTATACCGCAGCCGCGGGCGCGAGTATTCCCCCAGGATAAGTGAATATCCGGCGCGGCGTACGCGCGGGAACGTCAGTCGAGCACCGGCCTCTCACCGCCGCCGAGCGTTTAGGCCTCCTCCGCACCTCCGCCGCCGCCGAGCGCGAGCGCGCGCGCCCGCCTCGACCGTTTCTATATACACCGAGTATATATATATATATATATATTTATATGTATATAAATATATAGTTACGTTTATAATCCTGCGCTCGGCCGTTCGCTCGCTCTACGTGTATATACCGATATCCACGTACTGTGTGTATTCATCTATATACAGCACGGTTACGCGGAGATCCACCTCTCCTCCTCTCGTACTTTTGTAGTAGTGTACAAATAAACGTCTGCCTATCCGTCTATTTATCCTCTCCCTTTCTCGCCGACTCGATAGGTTCCGAACGGCACTGCGTTATCCTCCTCACCGACGCGGATATCTATATATATATATATATATATATATATATATATATATAACGATCGCGGGAGAGCAACCACGAGGGCGACCATCACCGGGCCGCTGCGCCGACGACGCGCGCGGAGCCTCGATACCGATATCGAAGAGCAGCTGCTCTGCGCGCGTCCGCCGCAACCCCCCTCCCCCTCCTCGCCCCGCCGCCCGCGCAGCGGCCTTTCATAAAGTGGACAAGTTGCACACGCACGTACGAGTTCGAGCCGAACCGATCTCCGTCCCAGCATCGCCACCTCTTCCGCATCCGTCGCGGGGGATGAGGCTGGCGCCGACGTGGGAGCTGCAGCTGTGACATGTGACGTGAGATAGAGCGCGGCAATAAAAATGTGAGTTTCGACCATAACGTCTATATACCTCTCCTCTCGCTTTCTGCATCTCTTTTCACCGCCAGAATGGAGAATCGGGGCAACTTTCCGATTTCTATACTTCGCTCATACCCCGTCTATTCGAACGTGTACGTATACGGGCACGTAGGTATGTATGTGTGTACGATTGTATTACCGTGTATTATACTTGCTTTAGATAACGCGAGCATTTTGCACGCTCCGGCCGCGCACTGGAATCGGTTGGATTGCGTATATGCGCTCAATGCAGATTTTACCGTGCAACCCGCACATCGAGCCGAAGATTTATCGTTTGCCGCGCGCGAGAGACCGACGAGATATATATACATATATATATATATATATATGTATATATATGTATATAAAAGTACACTGAAAAGGAAAGTTGTCGCTAAGCGATGCGTCAAGAAGCCTATTAGCCTTATAATATATATATATATATATATATATATATATATATATATATATATATATATAATATAATTTATATACACGTGCACGTTTTATATCTGTTCTGTGGTCACATATTCGTGCTCGAAGCCGATCGTCGCTCGACAAAACAATATTGATAACGAATCGATTTGCTCGTTATATGCATATATTACAATCTTATAATAAGTGGAACCGAGCGCTCGCACGCTCGCTAAAGAAATATGCGGAAATCGTGTGTGCCTATATATAATAGAAAAACCAGGCAAAACACGCGCTGCTGCGTTCGTAACTGAACGATCGATGCAAAGTGTAGTGTAATGGTGGTTGTTTACGAACTGTAGACAATATTAAACACACACGCGCACACACGCATACTTTTAGATAATTCGAAAGTTAAATTTATTATGAAAAAATGCTTGTCTTTTCATTTGCAATAAAAGCAGCTCGTGGTTTTCATTTAAGTGTTGCATCAAAGTTGAAACCTATTAAAATATGGTTTATCGTTGAAATGTGGAACCTCGCGACACTCCAAATCAGCATGGAAAATGGGCATAAAATATGGGTAAAAATGCCTTGAATCGGCTATTGGACAACTGGACAGAGAAAAAAGAAAAACAGAACTTTAATTCTGAGACACCCGGTGCATAGAAGCCGAGAGAGCCGTGCCCTCTTACACACAGATTATATATATATATATATATATATATATATATATATATATATATATATATATATAGACAAATTCTGTTACAGCCGCACGACCGGCGCGCTCGCGAGCCGCCGCTTTCTCCGCCTCTAACACCGACCGACGTATAAGCCTATGCTATATACCGTTTATACCGCAACAGTAGAATGGAGTTGGTGTATATATATATATATATATATATATATATATATATATATATATATATATATAGTGACCATCATTGTCGGCATCGACGTCGTCCTCCTCCACTTCTTTATTCCCATCGAGTCAAGGCTCTCTTTTTCGCTCTCTCTCTCTCTCTCTCTCTCTCTCTCTCTCTCTCTCTCTCTCTCTATATATATATATATATATATATATATATATATATATATATATATATATATATAACGAAGAATTTTTCAGAGGAACACGCGCCGACCTAACCTCAATTACCGCGAGAGCACACCGGGGCCAGATCGTCGCTGAGAAAAAACGATGCGACGACAAAAGGGATAATTATGGTATAGTTATTCTTTAGGGTTCGTGGTTAATGCGAAATATAAATATTTACCGACATATATTGAAAAGACAGTATCACCGTCTGTTGTACTTAGAACTTTGATTTGAATTTACTCTCGATTTGAGGAGAACATAAAATCGTGTGTGGTGCTTCCGGGCGATGATCCGTTTTTCCGTCTGTAATTTCCAAGTACGTTATTTAATTTCGTGCCGTGCTAATATATATATATATATATATATATATATATATATATATATATATATATATATATATATATAAACTATGGATTCTTGCTCGTCCGTGTTCATTCATATTTTACATGAGCGTGGATTTTAACAGAAGCGAGTAAGGAGTATTAATAAATAAACTTCTGGACATGGCGCACTGATCGTAAACAAGGCAATGCTCACGTACACACGCGTAAACGAGCTGTGTGCAAATTAATTATGTCTTATGTAATTAGCGCATGCAAGTAGTATATCCATACATATATACATTCATACATGCATATATATATATATATATATATATATATATATATATATATATATATATATCGTTTGTACACGATTCTTAATAATAATTATTGCAGGGTTTATTATAGAAAAGTTATTGCATATAGAGAAAACAAATAGATTACTAGATGAAGTGATATATACATATATATATATATATATATATATATATATATATATATATATATATATATATATATATAGACTATTTGATTGGAAATAGATTTTTTTACTGCATTGTAATTGCTATACAATCTCTAGTTTTTCTTTATCATATATATATGTATATAGCAAAGGAAGTAATTTTGCGATATCGATCGTACGGTTTTAATGAAATTTTGAAAAGTCCTTAATTGCTTATTAATTATCATATATTACGTGAGTACGTTGGGAAAGATATTAAAAAATAAGATACAAAATGTATAAATAAAAGTTTATGTCGATATATCACATATTATATGACAGAGTCGTGAGACATTATCAGATCGAGATTTTTTTTAAATAAGTTAATAGTATATACATATAAAACACTGTATAATGAATATTAGTTTTTCAAACGTATATGAGAGTTATTATAGTAGATCAGTAAACATTTATATTTTAATTCGAAGAAAAATGTGCGATGAGAATTTTCGATTTTCGTGAACTTTGTCATAATTATAAAGCCTCTTAGTAATTTCAGCTATGCAATTCGCATAAAATTTTAATTTACGAAACCTGTAGTCAACATTGTTCTCACAATAATCACGCTTAAATTATTCTTATTTTACTTAACAATTTACATTTTCAAAATGAGATGAGAAATACAAATTATATATTGACAATTGAGTAAACGAAATAATTAACGTCCGAATGACAGTGCAAGCTCGCCCCACGCACTATTCTTCGATCCCGAATTCCTACGAAAATTGAGCAAAATTTTCCGTCAACGTCAACGCCTCATGCCGCCAGAGGAAGGATAGAAATAAAACACTTTCCTTTTTACTAGTTTATATGCGGATACGCGTGTGTTCCGCGGGCGGCGCTGCGGCGGCGGCAGCGGCGGTGGCGCGCTTGCACGCGAGCACACATGAATGCACAAACGTATATTACACGAAAGTTGAAGTAAAAGTTCATCCGCGCCGGACATATATAAAGTAAAAGTAAACAAAAAAAAAAAAGAACAGAAAAAACTTGAGTTGAAATCATCAATCATCGGAGAGATATATCCTTCGGACTTTCGCATTAGCGCCGACGTATATATAATTATTTTGATTTTTCAACCCGGAAGTGGGAAGGGCCTTTGCAATTGAAACTATATATATATATATATATATATATATATATATATATATATATATATATGCATAGACAACGTTTTAAATTCAGATTTTCATCTGTAATATTGAGTTTTCATCGAATATAGTAAGCTTTATTGGGGCTAGGTTCGAAGCGTATTTTTAAAATTGAACAGAATAATTTTGCTTATACGGATACACATTTATAATATGTCCATTATAAATATATATATATATATATATATATATATATATATATATATATTCTTCGGCGTTAAATTTTCTTTAAGTTTCTTTTTACATGCCCTTGTACATAACCTTCAACTCCAGCGACCCTTCGTGGAATCCTCGGAAATCATTTGAACTTATACCCTTTAAACTATGTAAAAAATGCTATACATTCATTTTGCCGAATCTCTCCCATAAAAGTACCAGTGAAACTTTTAGTGTGGCTATACATACATATATAATTAATGGAGAATCGTCGGAGAGAAGTGGAGACGTAAGATCAAAGGCTCGCGGGCGCAATTTACCACGCGCTCGCATCACTTAATATGCTTACACATGTACAGATCTCCAATATATACATATATGAAAGTGCGCGGAAGGCAAGTGTACCCCGTGGGCTACACTTACTTAGACCACCATCAGCGATTCCTTTAACGACCTGTATGACTCCGCGTGCGCGGAAGTTCGAGGTCGTTCCGCATTGCAAACCCGCGCGGCCGCGGCGCTCGAGAAACAGCTGATTAGCGTTATTATTATATTCATCGTTCTCTACTAGAAAGCGTCACAGCGCACTACACTTGCATTAGTATCTTTATATTAATGCTTATATAATAATCATAATGCATATCTGTATACATGCCTGTAATTTTTTTTATCTCTCTCTCTCTCTCTCTCTCTCTCTCTCTCTCTCTCTCTCTCTTTCTCTCTCTCCCTATATATATATATATATATATATATATATATAAATGGTCCTATAGAGATGTTACTACTTGTAATTTCAAGAGTATACGGTCTTCCTTTTTCCACACACGAACCGTCTGATTATTCGGTCGTCTGTTTGTTCTTGATATTAGACTGACTTTGCACTTTCAATTAAGACTGGGAAGTTTTTTAAAATTGATGAATATTTCAAATGCTCGAGCCGTTTGACCATTTTAGCCGATACCTATATACGATAAATATCCAAATAACTGAGATCTTTGGAGCAGCTTCAATTGTTCAAAAACTTCAGCTGATCGAGTTGATCAAATTGTTCGTACTATATATATATATAATTAAAGAGCTATTTAAAACATTAGTGCTGAAACATTTTTGATGCTCGAGCGGCTGAGATATTCAAACGATCGAATTATCTGGAACTGTTCGAACACTCGAAAGTGTAGACAAGAGCCCTAGCCCTGTCTGCAGATCAAATTTTTACTTACGTCGTAAGTATGCAAACTGTTTTATTCTAATTTAAACGCTGCTCTTTTATTTGAATTCAACCGTTATTCCACAATTTATCGACACATCTACACGATGTCAGTCAATGTCAGGAATTCAATCTCTAAATTTCTTTGGCGTCCCTTCTATCTGGATGAAAAATCAAATTATTCTAATGCGTCAAATGGTTTCGAATAATTACATTTTCTATTCAAAATCTTCAATAGCCGCTGATGGCTGTGAGAAGGAATAAATTTATTTTATAAAAGGAATAAAAACAAAATGTATTTTTTCCCGACTTTCCGACGTTTTAAGTGACTTTATTATCGTGGCTACTTCTCAAGGCAAACTAAGAATACTTACAAGTTGATAAAATCTTGAGTGTTACAAAGTCTATGAAGTAAACTATTAGTTACGTCTGCGGGATAAACACAATTTTACAATATATATATATATATATATATATATATATATATATATATATATATATTAATATATTATTGACAAGTACAATAACGCACATGTACGTAGTAACGAATGTGTTTAAACAGATAAATTATACCTCTAAACATGTTTAAAAATGAAGCAGTAGCAGTAAAGGTATAAAGTGTACGAATGTGTTGACAAATCCTAAAATAGTGGCAATAATTTCATACGCGTCATATCAAGCGGTGTTCTATTCTTACAAGTATATACTTTATCAGGTATACACTGTCTGTTTCAACAAGACCGTTACTACTTGCACGTATGACGTTTCGGTTATTGCTGTTATATATATAATAACGAGACGCTTGTTTTTATTCGTGTTAGATTTGTTTTAGATTTTATTTGTTTTATTAGTTTTTGTAAAAAATTTCGTGCGTAGTAAGATCATTAGAAGCTATTAAATAATATTTACACGACATATTTTATTAATGTAAAAAGGACTGCGTAGGATAAACTCATATGTGTTATAATATTAATGTTATTACTTAACCTCACCTTAAGTAGAAAAATAGTTGTATTTAATATATAAATAGAGAAATAAAACAAAAATTCCAATGAACAGAGTCAAGCCTCAATCAAGTCTCTTTCTTGATTTATTTTTTATTTTTCTGTAAAATACATATTTACATCTTCAAAAACAGTTTATCGAAAGTTTCACCACAGTGATGCTTGCGTGATTTACGTATCCATAGTTGTCTAACAAAACACATAAATACTATCATTGTGCTATTCTTAAAAATGCAATAAAAATTTAAATGGTAAATATGTCTTATCGATAATTAAGTAGTTCCCAATCAGCAATAAAATCATTAAGTATAATATTTCGACTCGGGCGTTTTTTTTACATATCCATAAGTAGTTGATCCCGGTTAAAAAATTCACTGCCAGCACACAGATTGCGGATGCATTTGTTGATTGCGATTACGTAAAATTTATTGTTCTACCAAAATTTGAGGTATTCTATATTGCCATTCATGTATAGATATGCCTAACTTAAATTTGGTGCGTCATTGTTATCGAAATGACCAAGGGCAATATATTTGCTTACATGCGATTAGAAAAATGGAATCTTGACGCATTATATGTTTAGGTATAGTTCTGTTTATCTTTATGCATAATACATTTATTACGAAATATACAGATTGGATGATTAAAATTATTGTTCTTGTGAAAATCAAAAAATAATATACAATGTTCGGTATTCGTTCCTGATACACGATCAAATTTTCGATTATTATCGATCTGAAGAATTTTACGGTTCCTTCGATAAATCTGATAATCCTTCCGTCAATGCTATAAGTCAAAATCCTTTTATCAAGCCTTTTTTATTTTTCAAAATAGGAGTATGCGCATTTTTTTTAAAGTCGTTTGAGGAAATTAGTTAAGTTCTGTAGAACGACGACGGGTGTCTCCATGTATATGCAGTGAAAAAAGAACTCCTTCTATATATATATATATATATATATATATATATATATATATATATATATATGTATATACATCCATTAGAAACTATGCGTACTAATTAATATCCATACAACTTAGTTGTATTTTAACTTTCCGGAGGGGTCCTATATATAATTACGTTGCACAACTACTATATACTTTATTGAGTGTGCTACTGCTTAATTCTTATGCAAGCGGACGAAAATTTGTATATACGTATATACATAATTAACGGTAGTTGTATTAATTTAGAACAATCGTGAAAAATGAATATGGACGGATATTCGCGCACGAACTTTCATCCTTTTATTTCACGTCCGACTTAGAATTTTTCCTCGACCCTCCGAAATCACGATTCTTATATAGACAGACATATTTATGCGTGTATATATATATATATATATATATATATATATATATATATATTTATAATATTTTAGAGCTACGATAGATAATTCGCGAATATTAGATATATCTGAGAATTATAATTTGGAATAAAAACAGCAGCGACAGCTCTTGTGCTGTCTATATACTCGGAATAGAAACATATCTATATTACAAAGAAAAAAGGCTTCGCGCGCGCTCGTATTATCCGATTGATTTCGCTTTCTTTTTCGCGAATCCAAAAGTTTGGTTTCCAATTTTTTCTTCTGTTTATCTATATGCGCCTCTCGCCGGATTGTAAGTAGAAAATTTTCCAATATCGCGCGTTTACATAACCAAATTAGCATTTATACTTGCAAAATAAAAGTCTGTGTAGCTGGATTTTTTATTTAGTTCCTTAAAATTATAACGAACCTCGCGTTTCATGTTTTTCTAACTTATTTTCAGAGATGAGATTATGTAATTCAATCATTTTTATTGCACATTACATGGCCGTTGCTTGTATGAAAAAGGTCGCAATTGCGCGATTCTCCGATGTTCATCGCATACAGGCGTACGGTTTTGCGGCGAATATAGTAGCACAACCGAATGGCTGCGGCGAAAGGTGGGCACAATTTAATTTTCGCTATACAATCTAAGTAGTACAGTTTGCGAAATCTGCCACGTAAATTATAACGTAATTCATGATTAAGTTCGAGAAATAGTACAATTCGAGTTTTATCGTTTCCCACGCAAAATCACGAATTCTCCTAGTCTCCTGCGCAAGAAAATCCGATGTGTTAGTTGTCGATGCGATATTTGGAATTTACGAGTGTTCGTTAGGGCTACTTTACACGTGCCAATCTTCGTTGACGGAACTGATATCACCAATACAGCTATGCGACGCAAGAGGATGTAGAACAGTTCTTTACGCTTTAATAAACAATGTTAAAAAAACAGTATATATACATATATACATAGCGTTTACCTGTGATACATAGCGAATATCCGCAAGCTCCCTTCTGGCGTACCGATAAACTAGAGAATGAGCTCGGTGTCTTTTCACGAAGAATCGTCGATCATTATATTAATTATTCTATGTTGTTCGTTCTATTGGCGGGAATTAACGTAATGAAGTGCAAGGCTTCGGCAGGTTCTGGAGTCTTCGAGAAGTTTTTATTGTTAAATTAATAAATATTTTTATCGGTCTCACAGTCTGGATACCATAATATATTATACTAATAGAATAGCAGTCAGATTGTCTTGTTTATAACCACCCACGGAGAATCTGAAAAGGAAATTACTTCTAGAAATAAGATTTTAAAATAAAATCAAAATAAAATACATTAATCAATATTTTATGTTAGTAATGGATGACCTGACTACCTCCACCACCTTAAATTTAAATTTACTTTCGACGCCTGACGTTTCGAACCGCTACGGTTCATCTTCAAGGATTAAACTGTTAAGCGTATATTCATAACTAACAGTTCAGTTCTTGAAGATGAATCGGACTCTAAGACCGATAAAAATATTTATTAATTTAGCTCACAACCGTCGAAATAAGTACAATTTATAATATAATGATTTTGAGTTATGTTTGATTATTATAATTATATGTAGCGTTCGCTGCACGACAAAAAGCAAAACATTCAACTGGGTTCTGTCGGATTTTGTGATTGTATTTTAACGTTTGGTCGTTGAAAATTAATATAATAGCTAATGTGTGTGTTCAACTATCTGTGTACAAAAATTTGTGTACAAATTCAATACTAAAACCATTAAAGTTCGCAAATATATTCTTATACAGATATAATTTACTAGCTTCAGATTAATTGTCTGGCTGAATTATACCGTAACAATGACGAATGTAACAAAATTTTGAGCACAAATAATTTTTCTACTATATTCTAGACATTTCAAACATTAAAATTGGTCTGCAGGAGGCAAAAAAACTTTTTGAAAACCACCATATGTACCTGCGCTTTTTGAAAAAGTAGGGAAACATTCTGAAACTTCTCTGTAAACAAAATTTTGAGATTGATAAGTAGGACTTAAAATTTTACAGTATTCCACATATTAAACTTCAAAGAGAGCAGAATCATTTTGATATCTAAAGGTTTGCTTTAAAAAAAATTTAAAAGAAAACAGAATAATCCAATAGCCAGCAGAACCATTCCAATCTCCTTTAAGTTTATATACTACGCTGTCATCATACTGTAAATTACATTAATACACATTATGTTAAATTATTCTTGAATATATCTAATAAATTACATAATTAATAAATTGCAATATATCTAGTAATTTTTATAATTTCTTTGGAAATGTAATAGCCACAATTTCCCATTACCGTAAAGTATTAAACTTTTTTACGAAAATGCCGTATAGAGAATTTTGATTTTACACAGAAACACGATCGTGAAAAATCAGAAGTCAATGATGTCGATCGAGAGGATAGTCGCGCTTCTCAGAGTGCCCGATGATGAATTATCGGTAAAGTTGAATATTTGATATTGTATGAATAAACAATATTCAGCTGTACGACTTATATCGGTAAAAATGAAAAGTTTGCATGTAAATCTCGGGTAAACGGGTTCCACGTTTAAATGCAAAACATGCGCAGTGCCATAAGTGTTTAAGAAACTTGTTTGATACTGATTCATAGTTGCGTATGTGTGTGTATTTTTTTTAACGAATGGTCGCTACCCCAAAACGCTCTGTGCTTTTTATTAAAATAAGTTGAACTGACGAGGTTTACCGCCGGTCTAGCATATAGGTAAGTAGGAGTTTTAGCGATTTTACGCAACCAGGTCGAACAATTACCGCGATTGAATTGCAATCGGTCCGCGATTGCAAATTCAAAAGCAGCCTCAATTATGCGTTGTATTGACATGCACACGTATCTCGCATAAAGGATTTTGCGAAAAATACAAGAAAAGGATTTGAAACGTCATCGTCCTCAGCAACGGAATTAGCTCCTATATGTACCGGCTAGTGTCAATTTGTACGCTATTTCGTCAATTTTGCAATAAGAATACATTACTCAATTTTTACGCATTGGTGTAAAACTGCCGGACTTGTCACTGCCTTTGCGTTTTGATTTGTTGAGGCGAGAAAATATATGTACAAAGTTAATATACTGCAAAGCCATGATAGAGACTATCTTTTGTGTACGAGAAGCCTGCATTATTCAAAAGAATCGGTTTTGACGTTTTTCATATTTCATTGGCCAAAAAAAGTACCTCCTTTAAATAATTGAGCTCTTTGTGTTTAGCTCAGAGTTGGTGAGAAAATTTTTATCTGACAATTCAAATTTCACATATTTTACGAATATATTTTTCGTTTCTTATTTCGTCTTTTTTTTTAGATAAAGAAATTTTATGGTTCAGCAGGCTGGTTTAAAATGTAAATCGAAATTAAATAAAATTATCTATTAGAATCGGACGTAATGACGAAAAAAAATCTGTCATCGATGTCATAGAGCTAGAATAATTCCATGCAGCCATTACGATCGACAACCACACGCCCAAAATTCTCTTTATCTGAATTCGAATGAATCGTACAACACTATCCGTACATAATGTTTCATCCGTATAGTCGGCATCCAGCAAACAAATTGCAATATATATATATATATATATATATATATATATATATATATATATATATATATATCTACCTACTATGATTTAGTTGATGAAATTTCATTTTTCACGCTGAATACAAAAATTAAAAAATTCAATAAACTACACAAGTTTTTATAAATTTACGAATCTCAATCTGCGATATAATTATGAAACGCCCTGCTTCATATATTATGTGTGTGTGTGTGTGTGTGTGTGTGTGTGTGTATGTGTATAACACCAACTACATGCTCGGAGATCAACAATAATTGTTTGAATTAAAAATTTTTTTACTATTAATTTCGAATATAGAATAATTTATTCAATTTGAAATTGAATCACAACACCATACCATTCTTAAAAAGAAATTAATTAAAATGAGTGTTTAAACGAAAGAACATAGTTGTCCATAAATTTTGCTTATGTGAAAAAAAATCACAAAGCTTCAATAGAAGGTAATATGTGTCAGACAGAGAGAGAGAGAGAGAGAGAGAGAGAGAGAGAGAGAGAGAGAGAGAGAGAGAGAGTGAGAGAGAAAGGGAAAGAGTGAGAGTGAGAGCGACTTTTTTGAAGGATGTATTTAATAACATTTACCTAATAATATATAATTATATAGTTAAATGAGTTTTTATTAGAATAGAAAACACGTTATTGCAAAGGAATTAGATAATTATATTAGAAGCTTTTGTAATGCGTTATTGCAAACTTGTTTTATCATAATTGTGAATCATAATTAAGAATAAATTACGATTATATGACTTTGAACTCTCGTTTAAATATAGATTTGCGTGAAAATAAACTGTATATTTTTAATAAAACATATACATATATATGTATATGGATGCAAATATGCGAGGTGTAAACGTATTAAGTAATTGAATTATCGTTTTTTTTTGTATCTCCGACTGGATCCGCCAAAGTATTACGTATATTGGAATCAATATCGAAAGATTTTTCATACATTGATTATTTAACCTATTATGTACTGAATTTATATAATATTATGAGGTGTGCTTGACCACGCAGATTAATTATATTGCCAAACGATCGCAGCATCATCACTTTAGGAAATAAAGTAAATTCTACCGACTAAACGACCCTGATTATAAAATAATAAAAAAAAATGAGAAAAACACAATTTTGTAAATTTTCAATTACGTCACAATGATATTTATTTGTAAACTTAAAATTATGAGGCTATTATAACGATTGCTATAGAGAAAAAAATGAATAAGACTATATGATTGCAAAATTTTCAGGGATTTCGCCTCGATCATAAAGGTAATAATTTTGAATTCTTTTCGTCGAGGAGATCGTAGATGTTGCATAGAGGCCCGGTGCCACTGGATTATATAATTCGTGGATTATCGTAACTATATATATATATACACACACACAGTGATATGTACTAAAGTGCCGATTGCATTCAGATACTCATTAGTAACAAACGCGAAATAGAGAAAGTAATCTCTATATAAAAAGAAAATATTAGGTATATCGGATGAAAATACAAATTGTAAAAGAACGAAACGACAATACTTTACTGTGCCAGTATATACGTATATATGACATGACATCGAAATTTACCAATATTATCCGTCGTGCGGCTAAAAAACAAAATGTAAGCGCTGCAACGATGAAGCTTAATAATATTGTGTGTGTGTGTGTGTGTGTGTGTGTGTGTATACGCGAGAATTGCAATATTATTGCCCGAACTTTATTAATTGCCGAGTAAAAGCTCCCGCTATTTATATCCACTCGATATAAATCGAAATCAATATACAATGAATTAATATACAGCGATGCAACATTTATAACAATTGCGGAATATAAATTGTCGCGCCATTTAAAAACATATTGCAAACTCTCCGTCGGAATCTACTGTCGGCCGTTTTTGTATAGAAAGTACGAGCGCACACATGCGTGTATATATGTATACACATACGTGCGCGCAAACATATGCGCATACACAGAGATTTGACCACTGTTTGTATTTTGCCAGAAATCTCCCGACATTCTTTTGTAAATGCAAATGCGCCTCCGACGTTCCTTCTCGCGCTTATCGATGCGCGGGCGCGCCGATTTCTCTTTCGTCTCTATTCGGAAAAATGCCGCGGCGGCGCGCCGCCGGAGCTCTCCGAGAAGAAAAAGTTCAACGAACACGGGGGGAAGGAGGTCACGGTCAAAGAGGCCCGATGATGTACGGACGCTGCTCGCCGCGTCCACGGCTGGAAAAATGCTTTTCGGTAAGGGAAGGGGGGGGGGTCCGGGCGCGCGAAGTATAGAGCGGCGAGGCGCCGCCGCGATGTGACAAAAATGTGCCAAGGTAGCGGCGGGTTGTAAAAGTGTGTATAATCTAGGCTTTTCCGTGGTAATAAATTTATATAAATATAAATCTATATATGTGTGTGTGTGTGTGTGTGTGTGTGTGTGTGTGTGTGTGTGTGTTGAGCAAAACGTCTGTCGCAAACGACTAATCGCTACCAATAATTTCTCCCGTCATATATGGCGTTTCATTATTACATATTAATCTTACGAGGATATAAAAATTCAGCGCTTTACACACACACATACACGGGCGCACGCGCGCGCTCGTGCGCACAATCTATATATCGCGCGAGTTCGCCCGATTAATAATAAGCGGCTGCCGCTCGCCCGCCGATCGTAAATCATTTATACCATTTTGGTCCTTTTTTTCCCTTATGCGTATAAACCTATGTGTGTGTATGTGTGTGTTTGTGTGCCTGTGCATGCGTGCGACTGTGTGTCAATACATGCAGCGAATGCAAAAAAATCGCAAACGCGTTTATTAAGATATATTGCGAGTATCTCTTATTCTTCGATCAAAGATGCATGTTTTATTATTACCTATTTTAGAATATATATAGTTCTTATGGTTTAGTAAAAATTTTGAAAACGACTGGCTTATGAAAATGTACTATAATGTTTCTATTTTTAATAACTCGTGATAATCGGTAGAAAAATCGATAAAACAGCGAGAATCCTATGTTCAAACGAGAGTACATTTACTATATCACTGTATTAAAATAAATTTAATTTTCAAAATACTTTATTAAAAACATACATGGCAAACAATTTTTTAGTAAAAATCAAGATCTATAATTTCGAAACGGCAAAAAGAAACTAAAAAATTACCATAGCTTCTATAATAAATTCAACTAGATTAATGATATGTTTTCGACTTTTCGATTATAACAATTTTCTAGAAAGTATCGGAAATTTTTTTAATTTTTTCAGTCTATGATCCAATTACCGAGTAATATTATAATTTTTATTCGAAAATTTTTCTCAGTTAATGGTGAAACGGGATAAAAATTATAAATAAGGGTACCATTGGTTGCCATGGATTTTTCCTTCATATAAACTATTATAAATATATATATACAATATGAGCAGCTCCTTTTTACAATTTTTTTACAATCTTTATTTTGTCACACCGCTGACTGTTCGAGGTACATTATATACATGTATCAAAAAATAATTAGATATTTTGCCGATCAATTTTCTAAATTATCTAAATTCAAAATTAAAGAAAGACAGTACTTTTAAAGGACTGATATTGATTATTGATTGGTTTTTTCTATCAATGAAAGTCCCTTATTAATTATACTCCATTAGTGGATCATAGTCATATCGGTAGCATTCACTTGCGCATGAAGTAAAGAAGCACATCCGGCGTAAATTAATTCTTCATTCCAATCTCATTACTATGCGCGCAATTACTATATGATGCAATTGATACAGATATAATACTCTTATAATGTTACATGTGTTAAGGCTAAATAAAAAATGTAAAGTGATAAAATGGATCTATCCATTGATCTAGTTTTCAAGATAAGTGTCGAAGTCATTATTAATGCCCGAAATAACGGAATAATGAAGAAATTTCTTCATTAAATCGTAATAAATTATATTAGCATGTACTTTTACGACTGATAATTTAATGACGATTCAAGCGTGCGATGCATCTGTTCTTCTAAAAGCAAACGAATTTTGACATGAGCCGTTCTCTTGAATAATGACCATGTGACATATATTTGAAGACAGGGCAATTTTGAAAGCCGTAACACGTATATTACATCGTTAATTATTAAATACAACGGTTTGAAATTTTTTGGCTCTCCCGAAAACGTACACATCGGCATTAAGTAAACTGCACGGAGTATTACACGAAATCTTGAATAAACATATTGTTTCACACATTAGCTTACAGAGATGGATAACAAGCGCGATGGCATTGGCCGTTAGACGAACGGATCGGAAAACTGATGTACGAATCGTATATATACGTATACCATTACACACGCATTGTAATATTGTGTGTGCGTATGTGTGTGTGCGTGTGTGTGTGTGTGCGTGTGCGCGCGCGTGTGTGTGTGTGTGTGCGCGTATGTGTGCGCGTGCGTGTCTAGGCACTCAGCCTTCAGCACTTATAAATACAGTCCCTAAAAAATTAACGAAATATTATCCAATTTTGTCCACACGGATAACTTCGAGTATTATCTGTTATACGTATTGACATGTGCTCGCCCGAAAAATCGCCTACAGAAAATAATTACATATGATAAAATTTTCTAGAACTTTTACCAGATTGCTAAACACGTCGAATTCGAATGGCTATGGATGATCCTTCCAATATTTGACAAAGTTTTGCCAATTTCCAATATTTGTTTTTCTCTCAATTTCTTCTTCTAAAACGACAAAGCCAACAGTGGCTGTCCCCTGGAGCATCAAGGCCAAAGAAGACGAGAATGAGCAAGTCCAAAATGAAAACCATGTTCATTTGCTTCTTCGAGAGCAAACGGGTGGTTCACAAACAGTTTGTACCACCTGGATAAACCGTAAATCAAGTATTCTACCACAATGTGCTCGAAAAATTACGAAAAAGGGTGCTCAGAGTGCGTCCAGAGATCGCGAAGATTTGGGTTCTGCATCACGACAATGCTCCATGTCACAGTGCGTTCAGTGTCTCTCAGTTTTTGGCATCTAAAGGCTTCGCAACGTTACCACTGTCGCCCTATTCACCGGACATGCCACCCTGCGACTTTTTACTACTTCTCCATTTAAAAAAATTCATCAAAGGTCGACACTTTGACTCAGTTGAAGACATCCAGGAATCTGTGACGAGGTACTCAAAGAGGTCCCACGAGTAGTGTTTCAGAATTGTTACGAAAACTGGAAAACTCGCTGGAATAAGTGTATAGATGTGGGAGGGGATTACTTTGAAGGGGATCGCAGCGATGTATCTTAATTTTTTAATATACTCGATTTTCTAATTTTGTCGCATTACTTAATTGTCTGACCTCGTATTTCTGTTAAACTTTGCCATATTTTAATAATGTTTATCAAACTTTATCGGCAAGCTTTATTTAACTTATTCAGATTCTGTCAAATTTTATCCGAACATTGACATGCGATGCTAAATAACCCAATTCGGCACATTTAGCAATGCTTGACAATATTTGGATATAAATTTACTTCCTGTAGCGCGTGATGACATTATAATGACATTCATTATTGTCAAATTGATAAGGCTACAATTCTTTCGTCAATTCGAATCAGTGATGCGAATGACGTGTTCGGAAGAGAAAAAAAAATATATTACACAGCTGCGACTGTGCGTGTGTACCGATGCAAAGCGGCTAAAGATCCATTAAACGCATTCCACGGTTCCGCTCCATCGATCTCGTCCTTTAAGCATCGTACCAGAGGTCGCGCGCTCGACCGCGAATTTACACAATCGCTTATGTGTCTATATACATTATATACACGCATAAAGATATCGATTTTTTTCTGCGCGACTGCGTGCGCGCGCGTCGAATTTGTATACTGTAGACTTCCGAGAGAAAACGGACGTTCGTCTCGTAACTCTGCAAAACGACCCCACCCACTGTCCTCTTACATATCGGCATCGGCCCGAAATCACGGCAGTGTGAAGAACCGCGAGAGGCACGTACATATATACACTTATATATCGATGCGGAATCTCGACCGAGCCTCGCGAGAGTGTCATTGTCGCCCCCCCCCCGCGCTTTCTGTCTCTCTTTCGACAGGTGCTAGCGCCGCAGCCCACGCCTTTCGCCAAAGGCCGCGCGCGCTCGCGTTCGATCGGTTTTTCTTTTTCCATCGTTTCATCGACCGGCGCGCCTCGTCCAAGCGGGAGCCGATCTCGCGCACGCCACATCGTGATATTATGGCTAAACCGGGGAAAACGACGGGTATTTTCGTTTTTCCCGAGCGTAGCACAGCGTCGCTCGCCCCCCGCGCCACTTGCGTAACTTCAGTAAGCGTATGTATGTGCATGCATGCACACACACACTCTGTAGCGTTAAGAACCGTGGACTTTTTATTGGATCGATTAAAATCATTTTCTTATCTATATTGAAACTCATTTCACCCGAGTACATTGGTCCAGAAGCCGGCTCATATACACATATGAACGACGGTTCCTCGACGATTCAACGTCTCCATACTATCATTTTTTGCTCTTTCACCTTGATTTTTGTTCAAACACACACACACACACACACACACACACACACACACACACACACACAAAGTATAAGTATCGGCGACGTGGCTGATTCTAGTCGGTGACTCGCTGATATAAGGATTCGATAATAACGAGGGAAGTAAGAGGGGATGGAAGTAAAAAGGCGAATCGCAACGAGAGAGTATAATCTAAATTTATACTCGCACTGCGAGTGACTCTCGTTCATGGTTTTATATAACAGATTCTATATACGTGAATGTATGTATGTATGTATGTATATATATATATATATATATATGTATATGTATATATATATATGTATATGTATATCGTTTCCAGACCCACGGAAAAAAGCCGATAGTCTCTGTGAATTTTCTCGGCTTTAAAAAGATTATTGGAAATTTCCTACCTACGTCGGTGCGGAATCTCGCGGGGGGAGGAGGAAAGCATTGCGCAATCGGAGAAAATTTATATGGCGTGCAATAATCCCCCCTCCCTCCCACCTTTCGTTGCATTGTGAATATCATAGTTGCACGTCGCGCTCCCCTTCTCTATCTCTCACTCTCTCTCTCCTTTTATCCGCGTTCCTTGACCGTGAAGAGAAACTTTTGCGTTAAATTGAGTAACTATTGTAATTAGAACACGCGCGCGAGCTCGCTGTAACTGGATCCTCGCGCGCGGTTCTATGCGGGAAAAATGCGTAAACGCTTTCTCCAGAACGGAACGACGCGGCGACGACAGATCTCATTCGTTACTAAAAGAATTGCTAGTTTCGTCTATATATATACACGTTGGGTTCAATTAGAAAAGCGAGAGGATACGGTCGTTATCTATTATTATTTATTTATTTATTTTTCAATTTTTTGTAAATTTTTTTTATTCTCTTTTATGAAGCATTAAAATGTTCTATAAACAACGAAGACACAATTACATTGCGATTATACTGCTTCGATGACAACGCGTCGTGGAGACAATAATGAGACGTGACACTATTGAGGACGCGTACTGAACACAACCGTACCGCGATACATATAAAGATTCTAGATTAATTGACGAGTAGATGAGAGGCGACATTGACGATTAATTTATAACGAATAAATAATCGCGCATATATAATATGCCTATCATAAATCTGTTGTATTAAATTTATATACATTGAAAAGAGAGTTTATGCGGCGGCAGTCAGGGATTATTTGTCAACTTCGTTTATATTTAACGATTATTACCAGAAATGATATATGGTACTCAAAAAAGCAATTATGATCACTGTAGGTAAGCCTTCAATTAAGCCTTTATTAATTAACAATCCAAATTATTTAAATTCTATTTTGTTTGAAATTCATGCAAATTAATGTTTATTCGTTGAATTTAAAAATTTAGACAGTTTATTGCGACATACATAACTATTCACAATAATAAAAAATTAAAGTTTTATTCTTGCCTTTTCATTTTTTAAAAAAGTATAACCTGATTTTTTCGGGTTTTCCTTCTAATTCTGCAGGACTTTGAAATTACACTGTTGTTTTTTTAAAATAATGTATTCATCGGGTAACGCTAGAGTTAATGGTAATTGTAGGACACGCTAAGTGTCTTTTCCATTGTTCATCTACTATCTCAAAAACACTGTAACTTCAAAGGTGTTGTAGAACTGCAAGAAACCATCATAGAGAGTCAGTTGTTTTTTTTTTTAAATTAAAATAAAACGAGTGAAGCTTTAATGTTCTCCGATTTTTATGCTCGAGAGAAAATGCTTCAACTCTGATGGTATGCAATGCCAAATTGTCTAAATTAAATAAATTCAATGGATGACCTTCAATTCGATGATCCTGTGTTTTGTGGTTATATACAATTTCGAGAAAAATCAGATTCAGAAAATTCAAAATTCGAGCTTTAATTAAAAAAAAATTTCTGGGCTTTTTTTTCTTTTAGGCGTTCTCAAGAACGGTTAAAGTTCAAACTAATCTAATGATACCATTCAGTTTCAGACAGTGTATTTCTAAGCGTTCAATTTATTTTTTTCAATTAATCTATATTTATCAATATATAAAGAATATTTATTTATCAAAATATTAACAACATTACAAAATAAAATTAAGGATGAATGAAAACAGCTAATTAAATAAATACTTTAAGTTATTCTTCATCTTTATTTTATTTCATACATTAAATTTCTATTCCCTATCTATCTATCTTTCTATTTATCTATCTATTTATGTATCTATCTATCTATCTAGCTATGTATTTATCTATCTATCAATACTGTTTTTATAAGAATTATATATTTCATTTCCGTTTTGTATAGAAAAATCGCCATTGTATTCCTTTTCTGTGTACAAAGATACAAATAACCTTTCGTCTCTATCTTCGCACATCGATTAAACAGCCACCCGCGCCCTCCTCGATCAACGATTTAAAATATACACTTATACGTATATATATATATATATATGAAATTCAAGAGTATACACATATATATGTATGTACTTTCACCTTGGGCCGAGAAAGCCATTGAAAAGAGAATAAAAAACCAGATATGAAAAAATGATTAAGTATTTCGAAAATTGCCCGCGGAAATAAATTAACGCGACGCGCGTATTATATATACCTTAACGCGTACGCGCCGCGGGCAGAAAACTACACCGGCCGAGAGTACCGACCGACGCTCTGTTTATACTTTCGCGCGCCCCCGAGAGACCCCGCGGGCGATCCGGCGATTTTATCCATGTACATTATATATACATATATGTATTCAGAGTCGGTCGACGACTGCGCTTCCGCGTCGGGTCCCTAGAGGCGAAGGGGGAGGGGGAAGGATATGCTCGTGCATCCATCAGAGCAGGGCGACTGCGGTGGGGGACGCGCGTCTGTTATTGGTGGAATGTCAGCTTTGAATCTTAAGACTATTTATGCGGTCAGATTTATACTTGTATTTTTCCTCTCTATTGATTTATTAATCGCACTCGTTTCAAGAATAAACCAAAATTCTCGGATCGAAATATTCTTGTAGATCACTGACCAAGTAGGAAAGATTACAGATTGATAAATCGCTTCGAAAATATTGCTCGTGATTTCCGTACGCACGGCCAACAGCGACTACCGTCCGTCCGATTCAGTTGGTCGTATGCCTTACTCATAATCATGGGTGCCATTTATTCATTTGGGGAATATACGTGTATACATTTCGTCACGCACTCGACAGTGGTTCGTCTGACGAGATCTTTTCAACTTTCCCCGACAACCGAGATATATCAAAATTTCATTCGGATCCTCGACAATCGTAATTACAAAATTTGATTGTGCGGCGATAAGATGCATCTCGGGAAGGCTTTTTGCTTTAATGAGCGCCAACGCAGTTGTTTTATCCTTCATTTGCGCGTGGACGTAAATTTATTATATATACATATTAAAAAAAGACATGTTTTACGTAAACTTTCGAAAATTGCATTTTCCATGAAAATAAAAGATAGTGAATAGTCGAGAAATCTAGCCAATTTTTGTTTTTTGCGATAGGGATAATTTTTCCATCGATGGGTCGCATAGAAAAATACAGTCATAAGTTCATTCCTAGGTTGTTCCGTTTTTGCCTCTATGCCAAGAGTCATTAAGAAGAACAGGAACTTACATGGAATAAGCATTTTAATTTTTTTACATAGAACGTCACTCGGATTGAATTTTTTGGACTGTTATGAATAACTTTTATGGAAGATTTTTTCGACTATTATTTGTACATAAGTATATGTTAAACTAAAATTACAGCACCCTAGAATAGGTGTAGGTGCCCTTCAACGGTGTCTCAAAAGAAACTTTTATGACAAAATCTGCTCCTTTTCGCTTCTCCGATTATTAAAATTTTTATACAAATTTCTTCTAATAGATATTATGATACAGTTTAGAAAAGAACTTATTAAAAAACATGAATAATGTCGAACATTTTCATAATAAACCAAAAGCACCTGATAGTTTAATGTTATTCTATGAAAAATAAACTGTTAAAAGCGAAAAAGCAAGAAATTAATGTTTTTTTTTGCGCACATAACCTATGATCATGGCGTTTTTCTATTTCTTGTCTAGATTTACTCTTTGCCGTTGATTGAATTATGTCTCTCTCGTGCTTCGTATATATATATATATATATATAAACGAACTCAGCTGAACGAAACAAATTAACGGGCGATAAATCGTGCAAATTTCTATACGCCGGTACAACTATCAGTTCGCGAAAACATAGGTCTGTCTATAATCTGTACTATCGATTCGCTTTTATGTATAGGCCTACAAAGCGGTATTTAAGGCTTTGAAATGTCTGGCATAAGATATTAACCGTTCCATATATACAGTGTAATATATTAACGGTGGAGATATCCTATCGCTTCTTTAATTCGCATGTTGGAAAAAAGAAGTTTTGTAATTTGCATTTAATTTTATGGAATAATTATAATGTCATTTATAAAAATTAAACGAAGAAACAAATTATTTATGAAAATGTTAGTATTCTAGAAATTGTGCGTGTGTATGTGCTTTAATATTTTTATTAAATTTTTTATACTAAAACGTCGAATTAGTAGGTAGTAACTCCAAAAGAATTAATTTCTCAAGGATTATCTAGGTATATGTCAATTTATCGGAAATGAACATATAAGATGAAAAATCGACAGCTGGATTTAATTCTATACCTAATATACTTCAAAATTTTTGTAAATGTGCAAAATGCAGAGATTAGATTGTTTCGATAAAGACGCGGCCACATCTGTTTATTAAAATTTCGTGAGAAAATGTAAAAAAACGCACTTGCGGCTAATTAGCAATATCAGTACAGTACCCGGCACACGTTTTGCTTCTTTAATTAATCTTTTCGGAAGTATCGACGCTACGGTTATTCTCGACGAATTTCCTGCTTTTTAAAAATTTCTTAAAACTACGATAGATTATAATAAATGCATTTGTCCTAAATATGTATGTTTTGTTGCACCCATAACTCCTTGGAACATGTTGAGCTTTCATTCATGCTTTCCAATTTTCTGAGTAATTACTCATCTCGCATAAAGTTTTCGAGGAAATTGCACCCATAACTCCTTGGAACATATTGAGCTTTCGTTCATGCTTTCCATTTTTCTGAGTAATTACTCATCTCACATAATTGTTTCGAGGAAGTGTTTAATTTTGGAAAAAAATGTTTTTTTTTTGAAGGTAGATAATTATATGATATTATATTGATAAGAGTACTTTTAAAATTAGTTGTCAGTAATTATTCTATAAATTTTTATAAAATAAATAAGTATCTTGGTAAATTGTAAATTATACATTCGTAAATGATAAAGTAACTATATATTGGAAAATATAGAATCTCTGAAAATATTATTATGATTAATTTATCATATAAATTTTATTGTAAAAAAAAACTTTTTAGCCTAATATATCGCATTTGTAAAGCAATACGCATGATTTCCAAATTATCCTAATCTGTATTAAGTTCTATTTTTAATTTTTATGGGTTAAAAAGAGTGCTTCAAAATAAATGTCAATTAAGATATTAATATACGTGCTTACGTACCTCTTGATTTATAGGCTTTAAAGTTCCTATTTTACACACACATACACACACACATACAAGCACGAAAGTGAAAATAGTATACTTTATAAGGAGTTGCAAAACGGTGCTTGCGCTATATGTTACAATTCACTACATTATATTACTCTTTATAATACGGATAAAGTATTGTTTTACGCGGAGAATGCGTAAATCATGCATTGTTATAATTTCTAGAAGGAAAAAAATCTTACCGTCATAGCTGCAAAAGAAACGTGGTAAAGTATTGCTGAATTTCGAAGTTCGTACCCTTATGATTTTTGACAACGCAGCAATTTTTATCGCCACATTCTCTTCGCGTAATAGCGTATTTTCCCGAGTTTCACAAATTATAAGAACGAAGTGAATTAACTTTTTGTTTTTATTCTTTTACTATTTTATTGCATATATTTCTAGTGTTTCACGTGCGCGCACGCATGCAGAAAAAAGTACGTAAGTAAGCACATAAATTATAAAGGTACATACTGATATAACTGAGAAGTTTCTTTTATTACTCTATATATATATATATATATATGCACATGTCTACGCGTACCTTCTTCTTATGTTAATTTATGAATAAACTTAAGTGCTTGCAATTTTTATCGAATACGAATATGAAGCAACATTTCATTTATGCCGAATGCATCGTACAAATGTTTATAAAATCGCATGGTACATCAAAAAAAAAAAATGTTATAGGCATCTGCTCATCTTAGTCTAGAAAGTTCAATTAAAAATTTTTATGTGTATTTAAATTTTTCCGTATTTTTTAAAGGTTTTGTATCCAACGTCACAATGTAATGTGAAATAAGAAGTGAACATAGATTTCTCAAATTTTATAACGAAAGTACAAGGTATTTTCGAAAAATTATTTACTCTATGTGGAATATATATATATATATATATATATATATATATATATATATATACATATACATATATACATAAACACATTTAGATTTCCCTGCTAAATATTTCCGGTAATTCAAATAACACACGTGATACATTGTTCGCTGTAGATCCTCAATGCATTTCTCGTATTGATCCTTGACCGCGTCATGTGACAGTAATTGAATATCGATAATCAACTGGAATTTCGCAATTTTTTTTTTTTTTTTTTTTTTTACGAAAAACAGATTCACGTGACATCGTTTTATTAGATTTCTAATCCCCCCTAATCTGCTACGTCCATGCTTTCGCGCATTTCTAACGACCGCCATAAAGTTAAGATTTTGTTTAATTCTTCGCTCGCGCGCGGTAATTAAGTACGAATATAAAGTTCTTACGCAATGTTTTCATTTTCACGCGATCGTTATTAAAACGTTCCATTCCTAATGTTACTTTATATCCCATTCTCAATGATTTTATTCTCCTGCAACGATTTATCTAATTTATCTAATTCATCGAGGTCTTAGGAAACTATTCGTCATAGTCAAAGAGCGCTAATTATGTCGTTAAATATATATAGATAAATAGATAAGTTTGTACGGTTAATTGGCCCAATATACATAATGCAGTTAATATGTAGAATTCATTATTTATTTTAATAATAATAATGGACTGCGTGCTTACATCAATGCTCTAAAATTCCTATGTAGGCGCATTTAACGTTCATCATGGTAGGTGCAGGAAGTATACAATTTACATCGGGCTGTGTAACGTACGCGTCATAATTGGCATATCAGGAAGGAAAAACAATGCCGTGATATACACCACCACCTCGCCAACTACTATAGACCGACGTAAAATTTCTTATTTCTCCTTTTTTCTTGTTCCTCTCTCTCCCTTCCTCCCTCTCTCTGTCTGTCTCTCTCTCTCTCTCTCTCTCTCTCTCTCTCTCTCTCTCTCTCTCTCCCTCTCTCTGTCTGTCCCTCTCTCTGCTCATAATACTTCTCCCCTTCCATCTGTATTCCTCATTATACGAGGTATTTGGGTCAGTGTAAAGGCCGCGCGAGCGAGCGAATGTCTTTGGAAAGCTGTGCTCATATATATATACACGAGTTCGCACAAGTGCTTGCTTGTAAATCACAGATTTTGCTTCCAGGCCCACCGCTTTCAGTATATGGCCGTTAGATGAAAGTATCGTTTCACGTATACAACGTGACATCGCCCAAATGCGGAAGACGATGTACATAAACACTTCTCCCACATTTTCATCGTTTTACATATATATATATATATATATATATATATATATATATATATCGTATTTACTTTATTACTTTAATGCACACGGGCATTCACACGCTGACCCTAGTTTTATAATTCTTATATATACATGGTTTTTTGCACTTCATATCCCGCTACCTAAGAAATGCCGGTGCCTCTATATATTTATTGAAGCATATATGTATATATATATATATATATATATATATATATATATATGTATATGTTTAACGCATTTTTCTCCTACATAGTGATATAAAGAAAAATATACAAAAATATACTATACTCAGATATAGCTATCGCGGAAGCCGAATATCGTGTATATTTTTAGTACTCGCAATAACACACTACTTTCTATACATTCATTGTTCAGTATAGAATGTATTAATTATATATTTGTTTTAATTTTTCTTTATTTCTCAAGTCCAGGATTTTTTTAGTTATATAATTCGTAATATTGTTTTATTTTACTCTATGTACAGTATCTAATTTTTAATAGAGATTTTATTAAAATTAGTAGAGGAGTAGCAATGATTAATAAAATAATACTAAAATTTCTCGTATGTTCAGAAAACCTTTTTATTAGTAGCAAGTTCAGTAAATTTTTCTAAAATATTTTTCTTAATGTATATAGAGTATATGCATATGTTTCATTCTGTTTTACAAATTAAAATCCATCCTATTAGTTCTTTCATTGAAGCAGAGAAAATCAATGAGAATAAATTCAACGGAATACAGTTTACTGATTAGATAAAGTGGGGGCTTTGTATTAAAACTGTAACTTAAAGTTGATACTGTTATTGGGTTTTTGAGACAACGCCTAATAAGTAATAAAAAAAAACAAAACATTGGAGCACGTCACGCCCGTCCAAATATAGTGACTGGGATACAAATGTTGCTTAAGATAGTTTCTCGAACAACGTTGGAAAAGTGCGGGATGAAAAAAATAATAAACATCGTTCTTTTTGAGCTTTTGATAAAGAAATCTATTTTGCTTAATATATTGATTGTCAGGCAAAAAACTGATGAAATATCAATGTTTGAAAATCTATGATTTAGGACGTGTTTTTACGAAAGTCGTGTCGCTGATGAAGAAAATGGGACACAAGAATTAATAATTCTGTACAAGTAATATTAATAATTGACATAATTTGATAAAAAATTGAATCATAAAAAGAGAAAATGAGCCGCTTAAGTAATGTTTTATAGATTGTTATTATAATCACACTGTCAGAAAAAACTGTAATCTTTCAGTCATTTTTCAGTAGCAAATCACTGGACTTTCAAATTTTAAAAAATGAAATTTCATTTAGAAACGGGTTTATGGATTTTCAGTGAAATGCTATGACATTTTAAGTTAAATGCTAATGAACGTTCATAAAATAGTCCATGAATTTTTTTTATTCCTGGTGCACGAAATATCAAGGACGATCACTGAAATTTTTGATAACGTTCATGAGCATGCACTAAGAGTTAAGATTAATAAACTGTAAAATATAATTGTCGATTCCTTGATATCATATACTTGTTTCAATTTGCGGTAAATAATAGATTATACTTTTTTTATTTTAAAATGTTATTTTTTTATTAATTTTTTTTAAATTTGTATAAATTTTAATCTGAGCTCATACCAAAACTTGTTTAGCAAGGATTTACACGATTCGATTTAAAATGATATTCAGTGATGGATTCTTAGAGATTATATAAGAGATAAAATTATTTAACAAAAATAATCGAAAAGCTGATCAATGCAATGTATAGGAGATTTAATTATATAAAATGATGCCTCTCATCTGTATTTTCAATAAAAATAAAAGTTCAAATTACCCGATATCCAGAATACATGGCATGCGTACTTTTCATTTTAAGACTTTAATTACGTAAAAGTTAGAAATACATCAGAATTTTAGTTTTATTATATGCAATATTTGACTAATTAAGTATTTTACTTAGCGTCGTTAATGTTTATAATTACGTAAATATACAATTGAGACATTACTCTCTGTTCAGGGGAGGGTTTGAGATGTCGAACAGACTTTAGTAATAAAATACGATATAGCTAGTGAATTGAATATGGCTTTACAAAAATTTTATTATCTATATGTGATTAAATGAATAGTGCATAATATATTCCTATATATATATATATATATATATATATATATATATATATATATACATCGTATTGTATTGAATTAACATATATATTAAAACTTGCATTTCTATATTTCTGCACCTATTGTATAACAAATATGAAAACTCTCCATTAAAAAAGAACGCTATTTATATTTTGAATTACCCAAGTACATGAGATCTAATAAATGTAGACAATTTTGAAATGTTTGTAAATATGACAATTTGTGCATATGTAAAAGTATTAATGAAAAACGTAAATATTCCATAAAATCTTTACGTAATTCATAGTAATTTTTAGAATAAAACAAAAGCATAAGTCGAAATTTGTTTCTTTCAAACAAGCAAAAAAATAAAATCCGAACGACAAGTATTCGAATTCGTGGTGAACAAATTATCCATGAAAAAAAAAACAATCAATTCAGCAAAATGATTCTTTGTTAATTTCTTACATAACTATATATAATCGATTTTCAATGTAAAGAACATATTATGCAAAACTTATGCAATTCACTTAGCACCTGTGCGAAAAGAAAGGCAGAAGATATGAGAGAGAGAGAGAGAGAGAGAGAGAGAGAGAGAGAGAGAGAGAGATGAGAAGGGGGGAGGAGAGAGTACGAGAGGTGTGGAATTTCACGAATTATATTATAAAATTGCATCGAGCGCATTTGAATTGAATGTTTGTATAAGCGATTGCGTACATGCCGCTGCATGCTTTAAAACAATAAATCCCATAATTAATATGGGCAAAAAATTCGCCCCTCCCTCGGCTCGCGCGTCTCTATTCCGGGTTCAACGACCTTGCGCGCAAGCGCGAATCATTCGCGTTTACACAAGAATTATAATTAACGAGCGCCGGCGCTCGTAAGAAAATGGGCAAAGTGTGGCACCACCTCCGGCCATAGACGTCGAACAATATTGTTACACGTTCGGTTCTTACTATTATTTTTTTTTTTTTTTTGGTTTTCTTTCCTTTTACCTTTCTCGTCACCGAGCAAAAATCCACGCAATTTACACTTGGCGCCTCAATCGATAACTCGTAAAAGTAGCAATATCTGCGCGGATTTTTTGACGATAATCGTGGGCGAAGAAATGGGGCTTGTTCTTAATTAATTGCCAGCCGTTCTTTTTAAAGCCTTCGTTATTAAAACGCGTAAGTATATTCTCGAAACAATAATGATTTTTATTTTAGCAAATATTTTTTTCACATAAGTCTAGATATTTAGAATAACAATTCGAAAATTAACAGGAAATATTTATTAATATTTTTCGAAATTTTATCAATTCGTAAAAAATTTCTCATGTGCGTGGTTATGCAGTCTCATTGGAAGCAGGGAAATGCTCAATTCGATTAAATTGCTTTGAGTTGAAGGAACAAAAGAACTTCTTTCCATTATCATAACATTTAAATATGCGCTGTTTTTCCTGCAGGTAGAAGGTACGAAAAACTAAGTAAATGATCGTACATATTAATAAACGACTTTCGTACATTTAACTTTGCGTTATTCTTGAACTAAAGTCATTATCGATTGGGAGATGGGAGAAAACGTTATAAACAAGAACTGTAAAAGCACAGCAGCGCGTGTAAAATTTTTTTACGAGGCTGTATAAATGCGAATAAATTTAAAGCTTGCAAAACAGCCGCAAATTCGTCTACAGCCCCATGGCTTTTCTTTTTATACAACGATCATTTATTAAAGTTATGCAATTTTGTTTATAAAAAAGAAAGAAAAAAACAGTCAATAAATGTACGAGAGAAAGTGTCAACCGATGATTTATTCACGATTATATCATATATAAACCACATTGGCTGCAGTAAAATTTATGAATTTTTATGAAAAAATAACTGGTAATTTATATAAAATATATAATAGATAATAGATATCAATACGAATTATGCGAAACGACTATACGTAATTAAATTATTACTCATTAACACAAAAAAATTGTTCTTACCTATTATTATTATAAGTAAAACTTCGTGCATAATGTAATAAATGCATAAATTGCACTTCATACGCTATTGTTCAAAAAATTCCTGCTAGACTATTAATTTTAATTAACCTTGTACTCTATTAAATTTATGTAATGAATCGATTATTTACAGCTGAGTACTTTTCGATATATAATGCACAAATCTGTGCCAACGGTGCGCCAGGCTAAAAATGCTGAGTCATCAAGCAAACATAGTAAAGTGTTAACTTATTTAAGACTACGATTGTTACCTACGATACGACAGATTTCTGATATATTAACTAGAGATCGTACCGGTTGCTCCGATCTAGCAATGATTAAAAAACAAGCTATTTACGTTAGTACTTTCGATTTTTACAGGCCGAAATAGCACGGAGGACATGATAAATAACGCAATAGAAACCCAATCTATATGGACGAAGAAAAGAAATGCGTAAATTGTACGGTTAAGTGCGTGAAATTGCATAACAAAGCCATCAAAACAATATATACAGTGCCGACTACGTAAGTGACCCCCTGTCGATACAGCAAATTCGTTTGAAACGCGTGCTTACGCACCGCGAAGCCCGTGTACCCATCGGTGATTTTTCAAGACAAATAAAATAAAAACAAGAATAAGAAGAGGAAAAGGCCGAAAGTCACGCGTTTCGCGGCTAGAAACGAACGAAAAAAAGCCACCTTCTCCCCTCTCCCCCGCACCCCTGCGCGGCGCGAATCGCCCGCGACCTCGCCGCTCGTCCCATAAGCCAAGGACGTTCGTCGATTTCTCCCTTCTCTCCCGCGATCTTATTATTATCTCGCTCTCCGAGCCCGACACGAGAGACCGCGACATCGGCACGACGCTCACCAGTGGGATGCGCGTCCCGAGCAAAAATGACCGAACGCGCGTACACGATACCGAGACCGATTGCGCTCGCGCGCGCGTCTGTTTCGTTGTCCCGGGTGCGCCCCTGCCCTCCTCCCCCAATCGCCCGACCGACCCGCGCTTTTCGCAGTATCGCGCTGCGACACTCGACGGACGACAACGGGCCGTCGTCCTGGGGCGTCCCGCGCGATTCGGAGAGAAAGGGGCGCGATACCGATGACGTTACGTCACTGTGGACGCGTCGAGAGGAGCGCGACATTTCTCCCGTGTAACGTCGAGGCGCGTGCGCGCCACCGCGGGTCGGAGAGGGGGGGAGGTATAAACGGCGACGTGTCGTATACTCTCTCGCGCGTCTTACACGCGAATAATCCTATAGGTGTGCGCACGCATATCTACATGTGCGTGTCTGTAGGTGTAGAGAGGACCGCAGAGAACGGCGGAGAACGAATACCGGCGCAAGCGACGAAATCGCATATATCTCGCGGGAATGACCGCGCGCCGTATTTCATATAATACGGAGCTTTTTTTGTTTCCCCTCGGCTTTTTGCGCGCCGCATACAGCTTCTTTATCTTGTCAAGGTGAGAGTCCCTTGCCCGGGGTTCCGATTTTTCGCCGCTGTGTACATACATCATTTGTAAATTATCGCGTCGCGAATCTGGCCTTCCGCAAGATCACGACCCTGAACTGATCGATGGCTCGATTTAAGGAATTATTTATACGAGGGTTGGTGCAGATTTGTTATATATATATATATATATATATATATATATATATATATATATATATATAATAAGCATCGATCCTGCACACGAAGTAAGATCTTGCGCGTTGCTGCATGTCGGCAAGTGTGTATAAATCACTTTCGAGGTAAAAGTTTAGCCAATTTTTGCGGCATAAAAGTGGAATCCGCACGAGATTTGGAGATAAATAAAATTTTAAGACGTATAATTACATAGATAGATGAGCTAGATTATCTACGAAAGTAAATTGTCTGGAATATTTAATGCTTGAGACCCACTTAAATTTTAATGAAATCTCACTGACCTTTAATCAGTGTGCTCATAAACAAAATGCATACATGAATATTTTATACTACCATAATTTATCTGTATCTTTCTCTCTGTCTCTCTCCACACACACACACACACACGCGCGCGCGCGCGCGTATATATATATATATTTCATTCTAAGGTATTTCTTGACATATATGTAATCCATGAGTAAGAATGAAATGAAGCTACTCTATGTATTTCAATATTTTAATATGAAAACCATTAACAAATAAGTTATTCGAGAATTTATATAACGATTTAAACATAACAGCTAAATCCAAGAAGATATCCATGAATAAATACTTTAGTAAAGTACTAAAGATGATTATAACAACTCATTAATCTCATCATTCCAAATAAGTGCCAAATATATTACGATAATACCCATAATTTAACATTATGAATTCGAAATTATAAAACCACAAATTACTCGTATAACTGTTTTTTAATGTTTTAATGTAATCGTTGTATTAAATAATATAATCAAATATGCCCTATTATAATCAGGGGGGATTCCTTATTGATATAAGAGTATTTGGGAGACCAGGTACTTGACCGAAAAGGAGACTCCCACGAATCTCTGCTCTCTAAAAATCTTAACAATATCTTTAATCACTTTAGTCGAAAGGCTCTAAGAGAAATTTAGATACTATTTTAAAAATTATAAAAATGATAGAAACGTGTCAGTTCGCGGAAAATAACAAACAATTGTTTTTAGTGTGTTTTAATTTTAATGTACAACAATCCTGAAAAATAACGTGTAAATCCTTATTACTAAGAAAATTTAAAATGCACCTTGCTCTTAACGATATTCAGACCCCTAAATAATGTTAAAGTCTTAAAATTTGCAAAAAAGAGCATTAATGTTGTTTCAAATTTCTCACGACGAGTAATTTGATACCGAACATTCATATGAATTTGTATTTTTCTTAGTTCTGTTCGAAATGTAAGAAAACAGGCAATTATTGTGGTCTCTCTTTATGAGATGCTCTGGCCTTTTTATATTTCCAATGATGAGGATTCTGAATCAAAAACAAACGCTTTGCTCGAGTGACAATATCGACTCCTATATGGATCACTTACTTCGATCACTTATTTTGTTATATGCTATTAGAACTTACCCTTTGAAATACAGATTCATTCTAAGTCATTAATTTTATACTTTCCAAAGAAAGTATTCAACAATATTGTTTTTATTACATTTTTTTGCCTAAACTATTTGTTACATATTTTATTTTGTTGTTTTTGCAACTTTATTGTATAAAATGATATATAGTTTGATTAAACGTAACACTTTACAAGTTCTAGAAAATTATTTTTTTTATTAATTCACTTTCAATAATTATTAAACGCATCATTAATTTTAATCAATTCGAATAAAAAATATCTAATAAAAATTTCTTTTATGACGTACATATTCTGTTAGACTTCCAATCAAAGATTTTTCCTATCCGTAAGTGCACCTTTCTATCATTATATGCGTATCGATAAGCCGCTATTTTCGAGGCTATTTTAATATAAATGACAGCCAATCAGATTTATTTTATAGATATGGCTCACCGTAATTCTACAATTTGCGTTTTTTTTATTTTCCTTAACTACCATAAATTTGCTCGTATGCATTTAGAAATTTTATATGAAATTCAACAAACTGCATTCTAATTATTATAATCTAGGCGAAATATTAACATTTAATATTTATTAAAAATAATGTGCATTTCCAATGAAATATTATTCTATAGAATTCGAAATCTTAGAAGTAACGCTCATCTCCCTTTTCATTATATTAATGTTAGTTGTTTAGTTATTTTAAGCAAGTTTAATTAAGAGGATTAACAATAAAAAATGTTTAATAAATTTAAATGATTCGTTTTTAGTGTGAAAATATACACTTTCTAAAGCCATGCTTACGAGCGAAATCAGTAAATACAATCTCGAATTACGACGCTCTGAAAACTACTCTTGAGTAATATTAATCTTGATCCAATGCAAAATTTACAAAAAAAAATAATAATAAAAAAATAAAATCAAAGCTGTCGAAAAGGTGTAAAACGAGACTGCAAATCGGGTCGATCGCGGAAACGAGCGTACGCGCAAGCCACTATATGCACGTGCGAATTGATTGACAAAAAACAAATTCAGGTGTCATATATGTGTATGTACTTATATACATTCCATAAGGAAAACATTGCTTGGAGGCGTGAAATCAACGAGTTTGGAAAACGTAATTCCTCCCACCCTTAGATTCCAGTCTTGACAAGAACAGTTGTACATAAGCATATGAATTTCGTATAGATTTAGTCATCATCATACATCATGATTGAGAGTGTTGCTGTTGAGGTAACAGGCATTTTCATAGAAGATACCATTTTGACCATTGAATTTTATAATGTTTCTCGGACATTTCTTTAGTTAAGTTATAATACTGGATGAGGACGGTGATAATAGGCGACCTTGATTGCGTACGTCTTGCAAAAATTTTTCAACGATTGTAAAAAAAAACACGATTTTATCTCCATTCTGCTATTTCCGCAACTGGCTTAGAGCTGACTACAGCTTTGAAATTATTTAAATCGAAATCCATATGCATTGTTATCTGGAAAAGCGCGAGAACATAATGTACACGGTTTCTCAAACAAGCGCTGAAAATGAAATAAGCAATGGCTATTTTGCTCAACAATATAATATGGCTAACTGACGCTACGCCCGCGCCACCAAGGCAAGTCTCAGCGACCTCTATGACTGCTATGAATAATATTAAGATACAGTTCCCGCATACGATATCGTAAAACTCCTATAAATTTATTTATTTTATATTTTTTCCTATCGTACAAAAGTAAAAAATAAAAATCTTTCACTAGCATGCCCAATTTTATTTTCTATTATATTGTAATTTACCATATTGTAAATTACCAAACTCCAGTTTAATTTGAGTTTAATCTCCTTTATTATATCATTAATGATTTTAAAATTATTTACTTCCGCACTTGTCTTCTCCTTGTGATATAACTATTCAAATATATAATCTGTATGATCAACTGCAATATAATCTTGAATATATAGCTTTAAGAAAAGCTGTCTCTCAAATGTTGATCAATTATGAATGAGCCACTCCGACACCGTAGTGTTCGCATAATCGAACTATTCGGATCTTTAGCTTGATCGCTTCTTAGGTTAAAACATGATAATCTGTTATTTTTCGTATTGATAATGCATCGTTTGTATGCTATGAAAAGTTAGGAGTAGTCTCCGTTATAGTGCGTCATAGATTTGACTAGCCTTCATTTATCACAATGTTCCATGGATTGGACAAAGTAATTTTAAGGCAAAATCTAAAGTACCTATGTCTTTTTTTTATATGATCATGCTACTGTCTATTCGTAGTTTTTCAGTGGTGATTTTTCATACAAGGGATATGTCAACTATGAGCAGCATAACGATACAGATATGAGCTGTAACTTATGCGATATGATACTTTGGAGCATGTCATCTTTACTCATCATCGAGCAAGGAGTTCTACACATATTGAGCTCTTTAATGTATTTCAATCAATGACATACTATTTACAATTTTGAATCCAACTAGAGTTGCACAAATTTTCTAAGCTCAATTCCATACACATTGCTTTTTGAGTGAAAATTGAAAATCGTGCACATTGTTTTTCGAATGATTCTTGCTTAACGATGGCATTGCAATCCCTACGGCAAGCACTCTTAGCAAGAGTAAAAAACCTCGAAGCCTATCATCAATAGCTACACGAGTATAAGTATGCAGGTTTTATTATAATAGAGTCTCTTACACTTCTCTATATATTGTCTCTTTGAATGATAATAAATATCTTTAAGAAACTTTTAAGAGCACACATTCCACTGATTTCAACTTTATGGTTCATTGAGATTTATTGGCAGAAAGTCCATTATTTCAATAAATACTTTATTGAAGAAAAATCCATTAAATACAGTATTTTTAAAAATTAAGAATGTGAAGGGAGATACTTCATTCTATAATGAACCCAACTACCTGAATTCTATTGAGAATAACGACAGATACTGCAGCGGAAGAAGAGGTGACGTATTCGACAAGGTTTTCCTTTAAATAAACTGTAAAAGATAAATATATTTAAAATTTTTTAAATATTAATATAAGATATGTGTATAGCAATATGTCAGGACATGGAAGAAACAGTAACGTTATGATAATCAAAAGATAGTATCGCAGTCACACTATACAGTGCCATACGGATACCATCTGCAGTTTGTACGACTGCTATCAGATGTTCAAAATTGACATACGTGTTATACGAATACACGTTGCTTCTGAACTTTTAATTTTTCAACTGAAGCGTGACTGTCGACGATTACGATCCTATTGGGCCACCTGCACAAGACGAATTTGGGCATGCAGTAATCCGAATGCTATGTCGTATAGCCAAGATCAAAAACCAAAACAAAAAGACATCATTTATTTATTCCACGAGTGATATAATAGGTATATTCGATAAAATGCCGGGCGAAAAAATGTTAAAGAATACTTTCTCTTGGTGAAAGCAAAAATACGAAAATAATGCTCTTCGATTTATCTTACTATCTGCAGTGTTGAATAAGTAAAATGGACAACAATAGATTGATAATAAGTTCGTCACCGTATTGACATCACGTATTCGACTATCATTATAAATGCTGTGTAACTATATAGAAAGTACACTAACGACATTACGAAATTTCTCTATAATACGCATTAAATAAAAATCAAAACTTGTGTGTAAAAACAAGATGAAAATATATAATAACACAGCACTTGGCTGCTTACAATAATTGTTCATTGTTCCAATTTTGGACCAATATAAATAACTGGTTTACGTAAGTCTTGAGACTTTGCAATAGTCAGTCTCGATGTTTCCACTTTTTATAAGATATAAATTACTATCATGCACGCAAGTCGAAAAACACGCAAAAACCGACAATTTATATTAATATTTCTAGAGCAATGTTATGGAAACATGTCAAAAAAATGAACTGCAAAACGGGCCCCGCTCTCGTGCTCACCTTATACGAATACGTAAACAAATTATCAGAGTGTGAAAAAAAATAATAAAATTGACTTCTCGCTTTCAAATGAATTATTTGTATCTCTCTTTCTCTCTCAATGTCGCTCCATACAAATAAAAACACGTTTATACGTCCGTATAGGAAAGTTGCGAGTGGAAAATGACTCGTTCGCGTCATCGGGCGCGATCGGCATTCGAGAATAGAATAGGACAAGCGAGCCTTACCCCCATCGTCCACTTTCCCCTTTTCGCGTCGTTTGGGCGACTTTCTTCAAGTCTCTGGTCGGCGCCGAGGCGAACGTCGAAAGGTGACCGGCCGACATATATATATATATATATATATATATATATATATATATATATATATATGTACGTGTGTATAGCCGATTTCCGAGATAATGGCTTTGGAAATTAAGCGATCAGCGAGGGATCAAAACTCAATTCTTATAAGTTTGGCTTTCAATTGTATTCGACTGAATACAAGAGGATATCGTATTGTAATTATTTGAAGCGTACGATGTTCGATCATGTGTGTGTGTGTGTGTCCATTATAGTAATCATTGATAGCAAATATGCTCTTTTTATCTGCATTCTTTAGAATAAGTTATATATTAATTAGTTGAGAAAAAATCTTCTACAAGCATTTATTGTTTATGTAACAATCTCTTCAGAATTAAAATTTATTTTCAGGTACCGCATAACTAAGTGTAGATTGCGTACTTATTATTTAAAACTAGTGGCCCCTCTATGATCACATCAAATTTATTTTACCGATATGACGTGTTTTATTATGCTTGACTTTAAAAAAGAAATAAAAATCGATACTTTTCTTACCGATTGTCGGTAGGAATTGATATTGAATTGAATGTTATTTTTGAAATCATCGTTCAGTTACATCGCTCAATCAATAGAATAATTACTTCTGCGTATAAAAGGAAACCTTCATCCGTTGTACATAATGAATGTAACTAAATGAAACTAAGGTCAGTACAATTAAAAATTGAATTAAATCTATTAATTTTTCGATTTGCCACTTGGTGCGATACATAGTTCGCTTTTAAGTAAAAATATTTCTGTCGAGTGTTCGATGTCTCAGCAAGGATTTAATTCAGCGCGGCCGTCTCATTTATTAGAATCGACGAAAAATTCTACAGAGCAAATGTGTTTTTATAGTTTTTGACGTTTGGAACCATCCAGATAATATTATTGCATAAAAAATAATAGCCTACGCGTGTCCCACTGCATTATAACGATCTAGGCAGTATATTTTAAACATGAATAAATTGCATAGCGAGCGGTATCGTTTAAACCGTTCCATTCGATTATGCGCCCTATCGATTAACGACGATTCAAGATCGGCATGCTGTTCTACGTATTCAATAAAGAAAGGAAAGAAAAGAGCGACCAACAAAAACGTGGAGGGAAAATATGAAAGATAGAGGAGAAAAGAAAGCCTCGCGGTAGCGCAGGTGAAACGACGAACGTTTGAGGCCGGCTGTATAATATGTATATCGCGAGAGTTTGGGTTTCTACCTCTGGAGAAGTGGCGCAGCATTGCCGGGGGGAAGGACGCCGAATCTGGGCCAAATACCCCCCTCCTTTGAGTCCCGTTCTCCCTCTCACTCTCTCGCGCTCTCTCTCCCTTCTTCTTTCTTCGTTCTTTCTTTTTATCTTCTGTTTTCTTCCTGACACTCTCCCTTTCGAAATAATAATTATTTAATATCCCGATAACGACTTGGCCAGGTGAAATGCGGTTCACCGATCGGGCGCTTCGACAGTCAAGCGCCTCCTTTCATCTCTCTCTCTCTCTCTCTCTCTCTCTCTCTACTCACAATCTCTTACTTTTGCTCTGTCTCCGAGTGATTCGCTTACTTTTATGGTGTAACGCTACTTTCTTTTTTGCAGTTAATTTGCGTTTCTATTTGTATTCTTAGTATTGCCAAACTTGATTAGATTTTTTGTTCCTATGAATATGGATAACATATTAAATCCGTATAGACGAATTTGCACATACAATTTTTTTAGAATATCGCTGAACACATAATATCCACAGCGTTTTAAAGATCCTCCTAAAGAATTGATATATATATATATATATATATATATATATATATATATATATATACTATATTGGCATATCAATTTTGAAATAGGTATACCTACGTACTTATATTAATATCTATATACATGTTACATTAATTTACTGTTAAATTGCATTTTGATTTTTTTATTTTATTCCTTCCTTTCTAATCACAATTCATGCAGAATAAAAAGCATATCAAATTAAATTTTAGAGACTTCCATATGTTATATATAAGTTGTGAAAAAACTCTAGATTATTATACTGTCTTAAAAAAAAATAAAGATATAATATCGAAATTGCGACCATTTTAAAAGAACGTTTCAAGTTTCATGTATAAATTATAAAAACAAATAAATAAGTAAACAAATAAATAATAATATTGACAACTTTGATTTACATGCAGAGGAGCTTTGAATATTTTTAAAATTAACGTTACGAAACGTAACCACACCTCCTCAATTTCATAGCTGGTGACATAATACGAAAAGAAGATGTATCAAATTGGTCCAAGGTACAAGTAAGAAGGAAAACGATATAGACTAGTAAACGAGAGAGGGAAAGAGAAGGAGAGAGGCTCTTGCAGAAAACCGGAATGACTTGAACAATATATAACCAAAAGGATTCCCGCTCGTCCCGTAATCGTAATGATAAATATGTATGCATGTGTGCACGTATGTGTATGCGTATTTTACTCCGTAATGCATTGCACGGTGTCCTTGCGTGCCTCTGCTGTCCTTCCTTCTTAGCTCCCTTATGTTTCCCAAACAATGCAGCCAATGGTGTTCAGCTTCCGACCGCGACGGTACAATTAATTTGCCACGTATATATATATATATATATATACATCGTTTAAGAGCATCTCTTACCCTTCGACATTCCTCTCTGTTTTTATCGTACCGCCATTATATGGACCGATGTTACTTCGGGCGCCGAGAGAGCCGCTTTCGCGCGTCCTGCAGGCGCCGGGTCTCCTTATAAAAATGCGTTATGTGCAGGTATATATATACATACATATATGTATGTATGTATATATATATATATATATATATATATATACACATATACGTATATACATGTCCCCTCTCCACTTATTGCGTCAAAAAGCTATCGTTTCTCGAGATCTGAAAAAGGCAAATCAAGAGAGAGAGAGGGAGAGGGAGAGGATTGCGTGCTACCGTTGCGCGCGCCACACCACGAAAAATGCGGACAAGATGACCATACCGAAACTTCTGTAGGGGTTTTCCTTTTTTTTCGAAAGGCGAATTATTATCTTCTTCTTTTCTTTTTTACTTGACCTATTCTCCTTTCCTTTCGGGGGTAGGGGGCGCCCGTTGACTCGCCCCTTCCTCCTTATTTTCTGGACCATCAGCTCGTCCATTTGGTGGCACGCGAGCACGGAAAACATGAAAAACGTGGAATGGGGCGGGCCGCAGCGATTACATATACGTTCCGACACGAAAACGATCGCGGTCGCGGCTGCGAGAGTCGAGCGCATTACGATTAAAGAAAGTTCGGAGCGGCGACGTGTTATTGTTGGCGCCGCGTGTTTTTTTTTTAGGTGATGAAGCCGTGAGGGGGGGGGAGGCGGCAGCTTTCGGCAAAACGATAATACGGCAATGAAACATTGTAATGGGCTTCTTACGAACGCGCAGGTATGCGAAATTTACCGTGTTTTCGAAAATTAATATGAAGTTCGTATGGGTTTTTGAAAGTGTAAACAGAACAGTTACCTGGCCGAAAAAAAATAATAAAGAAAATACATGATTTAATGATTTAATTATACATGATTTAATCACACGTCGATGAAAACACTGTATGATGAAATTTGTATTTTAATGCCTCTTGAGTAAGTATTTATAAGGGTGTATAATATTGATTCGTTAAAAACCAAGATTACAAAGTCTTGCGTGATAAGAAATGAAAATATACGTGAAATTATTTATTTGGTTTTATTCCATAATTTTAATTTATATATATTTGAAAAATTATTAGTAAAATTAAAATATGAAATTGTATATAAAAAATAAAGTTCGCGAATGTACACGAATTGTAATATTTGGGATTTAGTAGGTAAATAAAAATATAAAAATGTTTTTCTGATTCACAAAAAGCACTTATGACTTATGAGAAAAAAATTTTTTGATCTACTTCATAATAAAGCAGCTTCATATATGACTTCTAATTATCAAATTAGCTTGAAAAGTTTTTTTTCTCTCAAATTATACATAAAAGAATTCCTGGAGTCTATCTTTTCGTTGTTAATATTCTCAACTTGAGGCACTTCAAGGACACGTCGATCAATAACTCCCGTTTGCTAGATGACCGAAACAATATGAATGCTTGGTTAAATCAATCCCCCCTCCCCCTCCCCCCTCTCTCTCTCTTTTGCTCTCAAATTCGAGTCTCTTCGCATAAAAACTGAAATGGGACGGCGATCCTTAAAAATTCAACGGGCACATCTTTGAAACACTTATACCGCTCGTATTCGTCACTAACCTCATGTCGGTAGATTTAAAGCGATCAGGAGCTATTCGCGTATTAATTTATTCGGTACTGTTCCATATACACCTAGCTTTATGGTTTTACGTAAGTGTTCTTTAAGGGGTGTGTTGCACGAATTTTTGGAATTAATGGCTCAATGTAATTTTTATTTATTGTGTGGCAAATGTAAAAATTACTTTTATTAACTTTATGGTATATTAGTAATGGTTTTTTCGATGAAATGATGTATTTAGTATTATTTTATTACTTTCTGTGATATGGATAAGACTGACGTACTGCGATATATTATATTATTTACAGTAACTTAAGTACTTTTAGGTTATTAACACGATGTGATACGAAAATTTTATTTAACGTTGCATTGAATTTTTCGTATTCTTATTATTTTAGTAATAAAACTACATCTTTCTTCCTCTCTCTAACTCTCATTCACGTGTCTATCTCTTATATGTTCTATATATTCTGGCTGAGACACGGACAAATGTTACCATCCCCGTTGATAGGTAATAAGTATAATGGCCATTAAACAAAAGTACAGGATCAAACTACTCAGACCTTTGCTTTCCTTTCAATCTGTTCGGCTCCACCTCATTACTATGCTTTGCTCCTATTCCTGGCGACACCCCTCTTCGATGGTTCGTCGAAGGTGGAAAAATAAA